>JBBPCY010000002.1:15388364-15429370 GCA_037974405.1 Brachyalestes nurse | reverse complement strand
TCATACTACTACAAAAAAATAACAGTAATATAGAAAAGTGATGTTTGTAAGCGATTTAAAAACAAAATTGCACAATAAATGCATGAATAAACAATAACCTAATTTTCTGTATTGTGTAAAGCTCGTATATGGATACTTGCTTGTACAAAAAATGATTTAAAAATGTAATAAAAAAAAGTATCTCACCCCTGGCGTACAAATTGGAGAAGTCCGACTCTGTGCGTCTGAAATGGGACCCCCGCTCGTTGTCCCGGGTAAACAGGTTCTTGGGGGACGGTTGCTCCGTGAAAGCACCAAAGCGGCTCTTATCATCCATATTATTATTCTTCTGTAAAAATCCTACATGTTGACAGGAGGGGAGGGAAGTTGAAACGTGATGTTTTATTTCCGAACATTGCATCTGAGGGTTTTATATCCGTTATCATGTCCTTGTTGTTTAAAGGCAGTGGGGCTCATTGTTTGTCTGACCCGTGGTGGGATAGGTTGCCCACCTGGACGAACAGACAAAGTCCAGTCATGCAGAAATATACGCCGGCGCTCGGAGCGTCTTTAGTTTTCCCACCCGCATTCCGGCAAACCGCGCCTCCCTGACTGTGATTGGCTGCGCAACTTCTGTTTCCAGCGTCGGGGTTGGCTAGTAGTTTACATTCATAAACTGTCCACCTATCAACCAATCCGAGCCGATCACATCGTATGAGGCGGGGCCTATCCGAATACGGGTGGGAAAACATCTCATCGCTCCACTTCAGAGCGATCCTATTGATGCAGTGGAGAGGTCGAGACTGTGTTTGTCCTTAGAGATCTGCTTCGGTTCTATCTTTTTTTACTTACGCAAACTGAAACCACAGACCTGCACCAAGACTTCTACAGTTTCTGTCGAAAAAGACGTTTTGACAGAAGGACGAGGAGCTCATTTAATGGAGGGACTGCAGCTGAATGATCGGTCAATAAATCAGGACGGAGAGAAAGGCCTACAATGAACTAGAGTGAGTTTGAAAAAACGGAAAAAACTATTTTATAAAACAAGTATACACAATTTATTTCTTTTGACTTGCCTATGTTACTGTTGTGTTCTATGCTTATGCTGTTTGGCTCAAATATCAGTCTGCAAAACACGTCACTATTAACAAAAATCATATTAAACATTTAAAATGTGTATAATTTTAGGCAGTTGAGCCACAGAGCGCCCGAGTGTAAGGAAGGTTTATTTTGTATTATTTAATCCGCCTGATGTTCAGAATGAAATAAAGCAGATCAGGCTATCAGAGACTCTTCCACTCGGATTTATTTAAATGCAGAGCCATTTTTCTCCAACACAGAAAGTCTTATCAGATGTTGTACAGAACATTTACATCCCCCAAACCGCCCCAACACCAACACACACACACACTCTGGCCGCACTATCGCTTCCACACACGCGGACACTGAACACGTTTCTGCTGTTCATCCATCCTCCCGAGGGACGGAGGACTTATCTCCGGTAGTCTAATGAAGGACTGGATATTTTTGTAATCTGTAACGCTGCCTGAAACTGGGCTATAGCTCACTGACCAGTAATCAGCAGGACAGATTTAGAGAAAACACAATTTACAGACAGGCCTCCTGCCCGCACTGTTAGATGCAGGCTTTCACTTTAGTATTAATTATTTTCTAAAATTAGACCTCATGATACGAAGCAAAAATACAGTGCTGACATTATACATTAAATTAAGACTAATTAGCCGCTTGCAAACCATATTTAGCAGGTGGGGGGCGCTAGAGGACCACCTCAACATCCACAGATCCTATTATAAACTGGACACATCTCCGAGTCTATTTTGCCCACTGCGTATGTAACATTTAACCCATTCAGAACCGCCAGTTTTAGTGAGATCAAGAGAAATGGCACGGGGCGTGTTCTGATTCGTAATATGTAGTTCTGGTTTCAGTGAACATCTAACAGAACAAGTGGATATTCCATTATTTTTTAAAATATGCATATAAGTAAAAGACTAAACCTAATATTACAATTTAAGTGATCAAAGCTCAGTCAAAAAGGTCTGGAAAAAAAATCAAAATTTGGTCCAGGAAAACGTTATCCTTAAAAAATATCTGGGCCAAAGGAAATGTGCCAAATCACACATAGAGACTAATCTTTTCATTTTAGAAGAGGTAAAGGGGCACATTTGGGCACACAGTTTTAAAATAATAGTATTGATTGAAGGAAAACATTACTGAAATGATAAATAAAGGTACACACCAAAATACAGTTTGGCTTACCGTCTGAAAACGATGAATACACATATTAATGTTTTTAATAATATTTAAATATTAAATACATAATAATATTATCTTGCTATAAACGGTGCTGTTCACTCACCGCATATCTTCATCCCAAGCTTTCTCGTACACCCGTGAGCAACTCCACTCCAGTCATAGCCTTTAAAACAAAAAAAAGCAAAACCAACTAAATAAACACACCAACCTCTTTCTTTTTCTCTTTGCATTCAGTCCAGTCTGACAAAGACCGGGGTTCTTTTATTCCGGCCAATTTGCAATTAAATGAAACAATACGTGTTAGGAAGGTGGAGGTTAATTCAAGCGCAGGTGAACCCCCCACCCACGACACACACACATTTGACCCCCCCCCCCCTTTTCCAGCAGCTTTATCTCCGTGGGCCATGTGTCCCACTCATGCGGCCTCTCCGACAGATCGCCCTCATTTCACTAAAATACCAGAAGACTTTGGATCAGATCCATTTAACCGGTGTGCTCAACGCTTACCGAGGAACCTGATTAAAAACGGTGTGTTAAAAGGGAAACATGCGCAGTATTAGGTTTTAACAATCGCAATAATATTTTTTTCCAAATCATAAAAAACAGTACTCAGGTTGGTTTACATGTGAAGGTATGTTTTATGAAGGTGTGTTTTGTTTTGGAATGGAAATGAAAGTATTTTTCCATTAAAAAAAAACAATTTGTCGATTTTGCGCACAAAAGGCAGAGCAGCTGCAGGAATAAGAAAACCTGTAATGAAATGAAAGCAGGGCTTTCTGGAGAGCAGTTAAATGTCTGTGATGGACTGGAGGCGCGGTTCAGGGCATTTTGAGAGGAGAAGTCTGCCTGCACCCTTCTCTGGGGCTGAAAAGCTATTAAACCCCCACAGTCTCAGAGCAGCACGCCGGAGCCAAAAGGCAGCCATTAGGACCTATTTAATATCTCTACAATTAGAGCTCCTCTTCACTTCATTACACAGCACTGCAGACACACGCCCTTTTCTTCTCACAGGCGGGGGGGGGGGGGGGGGGGTGCAATTTTACAGACTAATATGCTTTGACTTAGAGTGTTAATATAACGGAGACAATAAAAACTAATAATAAATAATAATAATAAATAATAATAATAATAATAATAATAAATAATAATAATAATAATAATAATAAATAATAATGATCCACACTTACGAAAGCATCATTATATTATTTTAAAAATAATAATAATAGTGTTAAACGACATCCTGATAGTAATAAATACATGCTTGAAGACACTAACAGACGTGGGTAATTATTTGTGTGGATCAGTCAGGTCTCTGGGTAAAGTGTAGCTAAAGCGTGTCATTTTGGAATCGATAGAGATGGATGGGTGGTACTAAGGCCGTGTGTCTTCTTTAATTGTCCACCGGTCCGTGTGGTGAAAGGCGAGCGCGCGGTGACTGGCTGGTGGTCTCCAGCGCGCGCACTGCAGCGGTGATTTGTTGGAGAAGCGAGGCGAAGCGATGAGCGCCGTTTACACCCCCCTCCACCCCCCATTTACCCCACCGCTCAATCCCCCCCCCACCCACTGCCCCCCTCTTTCTCCAAATCACCCCTCTCCCCTCTCCCCTCTCCCACTCCCAACCCCCTCCTCTACCCAGCAGGCAAGATTAACGACGTTGGCCACAAAGCAAATAGCCGGAGTGAAATAGCGTTTTATCTGTGATGGACCTACTTGAGGAAGGTGGTCGTAAATTAGCCGCGTTGGGGTCCGGCTCGCCGGCGGAGGAGGAAGGTGCCCACGCCGCCATCAGTCTGAAGACACAGTGCCGGGGTCCCGCGTGCGAGGAGCGCTGTCACTTCAGCCCGAGAACACAGCTCTTATTTTAACCAGCGCAACGAAAAGTCACATTCGCCTTCAAGAGGGAGAGAAAGTTCAGCCTCGATATTTATAGCCACTCTGAATTCAGCACACAGAAACCAAATCATAAAGAGATCAGCACTAATAATAATGGATGTACTCGTTTAGTTTGACAGTGAGCCCCAAAATTTGTTTTCGCCACTTTTTGACGCAAATTTATGAAAAACCTATTTTTCTCTTTATATATTAAAAACGAACTAATATAATACTAAAGTGCTACATGATTTTCGTCCTATAAACCATCATGTACCGAGAACACATGTGATGGTAAAAGTTTATTTTACAAATGAGAAACGATAGAGAGAAATGCGTAAAGGCAGTTTTTCCACAGCTTAGTGGCGCAGCAAGTCTTCGTGGCATCACAGGAATCAACCCAAATATGACTGATACAGTCCATCACGCGCAGCTTTTCGGCAAGAAATAAAAAAGAACGAAAAATAGCGTTTAACAGGTGATACAGTCTAATCAATTCTCGAGACTGAGTTAGCAAATAAAAGCACATCACTAGCACTAAAAGCGCTTTTTTCTGCTTGTCACAAATCTAATATTGTTTTAAGGCACCTGTTAGAGCAGAGCATAAACTGGCATTTGGTATAGCAGGAGCACAATCAAAATTACCTTGCAGATGAGATTAGATCCGACAGCAAAACTGTCCAAAGAAATTGCAAGGCAGCCCCAAAATCTCTGTCTCTCCACTCCAAAAGCAAAGAAGGAGCAACACACAGGCGGACTAAATCCCATACACGGTGACCTCTGGCGAGTCTCTGTCTGATTTGCTGATGTTCAGAGCGCGGATCGAGCGCTTATTCGCTGGCTGGTCACGGCGCCGTGTGCTCCTGTGGTGCCCAAACGACAGAGTGTCTTTGTTTGCTGGGAGCTCGTCTCACGGCAGTGTGTCCCGGAGCACAGACACTTTTTTTTGGTGCGGACGCGCCCGCAGCACTTGGCGTCTCGAATGAGAATCCGAGTCACGAACAAAGACTTGGGAAGTTTGACCCAATAGCAACACATTACGATGGAGCACTTTGTGTGAGGAGGGGGGAGAGGAAGGGATAGGGAACAATTCTGACCTTAATAATACCAAGGACAACAGTGCCAATAAGCTAACTAAAGATGATCAATAGTCTATTACTACTGACATATTTGGTAACGAATCACCGGAATTGTTTACTGTTTATCGTTTAAAATAAATAAATAAATAATTTATATATATATTAATTATGGGCTAATCATGTCCAGACGTTTCAGGCTGCATAATTTACCTGAATGGAATGACGTATAGCAATGTCAAATAGTCTTCTATAGCATTCTAACCTATTTTACACTATAACTGGAGAAGTGACTGCTTTAGAAGAAAAATCCACACGATGGCAGCAAGCAGTCAGGTTAATAAGCTCCTTGCTTTGTATTCGTTCCTTTGGTAAAAGCACGTTAAAGAACGGTCAATGCCTGCTTTAACATCTGAAAAATGATGCTCTCGATACGAACGTTTTCTTCAAATTGTCGAATGTACTGGACTGGTTGGAGGACTGGGCAAGAATAACAATAGATGACACAGTGGTTAGCTCTGTAGTATGGGTGTGCATGCTGTAGTATGGGTTAAATGCTGTGTAGCCACATATGTCTTTAGTTATCTGTGGAGGGGCATTTCAGCACCTGGACAGCTCCTTCAGACACTCGTTAAAAACAATAATCTTTAGAACTCTTCAGGTGCTTAGTGCCAAGATCTCTGACTGTGACCTTCCTGTCCTCTACTTCACCTGCAAACACCAGTAGGGCTGACAGTCACACAACAGTTCATTCTCTATGACAAGGCTTAAGACTTAAGTTAAAGAACCACTACATCAGGGTCTTATTTAATGTGCATTTATTTCAGTACATGCATGCTGATAAAAGCTTGTTTTCTTAAACATGAGCTATCAGTCTAAAACTGCCTGGCTCATGGCAGGGAAGACAATATTTCATTCAAACGTCTCGAAAATATGTGACAGCACCTTTGAATACGTGGGACAAGCTGAGACGCCTAGGCGTCCTGCTGGCTGTAGGCGTCACGCTTGCGTAGAGAGCCTTTGTCTTTAAAGGAGAACACAAATTAAAAATGAGATATTTTACACCCACAAGATCCACAGCTCACCGCTAGATGGCGGTGCTATATAGCAGCCTGTTGGGGAAGTCACTTTTAAGTCACACAGGTAAGCTGGGCCACAGCTGACATTGCCAATGTCACATATGACATTGAACATAATGTATTTGTAATTAATGTAATTGGTGCACAACGTTTTTGCTGCTCAAGGTGTGGAACAACATTACATTCATATCTATCTACACGTCCATACATCCATGTCGGAACATTGCTGGGAGGATTTGATTGCATTCGGCCAACAGAAAAGGAAAACATTAATTAGGTCAGGTACTAGCGTATTTTTAGATCTCAGACACCACTCAAGTTCATTAGAGTATCGGAGAAGACCATCCCTACAGAAAACGCAGTTCCACTACTCCACCGAACAGGGCTGTTGGGGTGGGGGCTGGATCTTTAAACCCCTTTAGCCGAGGCTCTGCATTGGGCATGATGACCTTATGCTTAGGTGTGGCTCCTACAAAGTGTCACAGTCTCTTGTCGTTTAATTTCTATGTTGATTATACAAAATGTGTTTTTAACACAGTTCAGCAACGGGTTCACCTTAAGGTAACCTTAAGTTCATTGTCTTGACACTTTCAGAGAAAATTCTGGGTCAGTTTCAGCAGTCCTTCATTATGCAGTAGGTTTTAGGAGGAGAAACAAATTTATATTCAAATTTCAATTTGTTCATCAAGGTTTACATGAACTTACAGTTTCTGTTTGTTTCAGGCTTCAGTCTTGTTTTCAGTTGTTAAATGCATCATCTATGACCATCTGTGTAATCAAGAACATTCCAGGCTCCATAGTTGTTTTGTTCAATGACACTGTTTCCAGGTTGCCCTGTGATGTGTTGGCAACCTGTCCAGCATGTTTATGTGCCTCTCACACTATGAGCACTGGGACAGGCTTCAGCACCCCAAATGAGCCTGGTTAGGAAAAGCACCTCAGATGATGTCTGAATGCTCTAAGATGAAACACCATTTATGTTATAAATCATTTAGTTGGATGTGAATTCTTGATATGTTCAAAACAATTCTCCATGGTCAAAAGTGTTCATTCATGGTGGACCTTCATAGTCTGTCAAGTTGCTTTGCTTATATTTTTTATTGAATTAACTATAGGTTTCTTCAGTATATTCCGGATTTTAAAATATTTATATATACACAAATTTGAAAAACTAAATAAAGATCCAGATTGTCTGCTATATCATTCTGTTCAACCTAATCCTCCAGAGCTGATGGAAGCCCATAAAGATACAAATTAATTCTCTCAGACATGATGATCAGGGGACATTATTAACTGTGAAAGCTGGTGATTGGTAACTTATATATGACAATTTAACAGAATGCAGATTGAAAATTGGTGACATACTGCAGTAAGAGTTGGCATGTGTGGTCTAATAAAACTACAAGCTATAAGAAAAAGAAACAACCTGAAAAAAACTGCATCATTTCCAATTCAAAAGAATTACGACTTTTTTCCATTCATGCTGGACGCATATTGATATCCCAGAGGAGTTTGAATAAAGTCTAGAAAAACAGAGATGGAAAAAAAACATCAATTATATATATATGAAATATAGGATGTAATGCAACAAAAAGAGCAAATATGTCATTTGGGTTTGTACACTTTTCTCTAGAGTTCATATATAGCCAGATTCTGTGTCCTGTTACACATGAAAAAAGTTGAAAAAAAGCTGAGCAGAAGCTAATCTCATAAATACATACTGCCTTCTATAAATATAGAACAGAGATGGCTCACAAAGATGAACCTTTCCAGTAATTTAACTTTGGTATGTTGTGTAGGGCATCTCTCACATCAATCTGTTTATGAGGCTTTTTGATCTTCTGCTCTCTATGAGCTTTAATCAAAGTGAATTATAGAGGTGTCAAACATATCAAATCTTTTTAAACTGACCATTTTCACTGATGCTGATAATTTGATGTTTCACTGTAGGGGTTGGATAGTAAATATATGTAATTAGAAAACCTTGATAATTTACTGTTTTGGCAGTTAATAAATAATCTAAGGAATGATTGAGAATTAATCAAAGGTCTATGAAGTCTCCCAGGAGAGTTGAGAGATATGGATGATCACTGAATCTGGAACAAACACTCCTTTAAAAAGGTATGGAAAAAATTACAATACAAAACAGGCTGAATATTTCAACAGAACATATTAAATCCATTAAGACCCCAGTTACACCTGGCCACTTCATGCAACCTTGAGCAGGGGTGCCCAGTGTGGTCCTGAGGTCTGGTGTCCTGCTCAGTTTGGTGATTTCTCTGCTCAAGCACACCTGGCTCAATTCACCTGTACATAGATGCTATTAATGAATATGTTTGAGGAGGGGAACTGTGAAACTGTGCTGATACAGCTCCTCCAAGACCAGATTTGGCTGGTCTTGCCATGTAAAAAGAAAGTCAAGTGTAACACATTTCAAACAAGTATACATCTAATCCCTCAGATGCTTTCAAGTCACAAGTTATGGCAGTGTAAATGCATCTGTCTCCCCAAGACACATTCAAGAATCAAGATCCCTCCCAGGACTGTGATGGCATCTCCCCCTGCTGTTCTGCTTATGAAGAGACCGCCCTTCAGACTGCCCCCACTTGCGGGCATTGTTGCTCCTTCAGTTCATCTCTTAACATGAGTTTCTCCTCTGAGTTTACTTTCAATTTTGTAGCGTACTTTGTAAAAGCCAGTTACCTCTAATAAAGTGCCAGTCTGGTTAAATTCTACCTTGCCTCATTATTTTTCATCAGTGTTATATCACAGTGTGGTTCATGATAACATGAAGAAAAGTATTCTAAAGTCTTCTTGTTATTTATTTAAGTACTGTAATTTTATTAATTATTCTCCACTTGTAAACACAAGTGTTCCCTCATAATAGAACCGTAATGTCATGTATAAGCTGATTTTGATATTAGTCCCCACTAATAACTGGATTTTAGTCTGACAGGCTGGAGATGCATTTGAGTACCAGATGGAAATGCATGTAAAGCTAAAATATCATCAGTATACAATCCAGATGCTAGTGAGTGTGAACTAGCCTATTGAGCACTGAGTACTTTAAAATGACAAGAAAATCACAAATTTTACAAGCAGCAGCCTGATATACTCAGGTCAAGTTGGTCTCAGAACGGGCATTGATGTGTTAATAAGACTCATAGGGATAGTTTATAATTTTAAGGTCGTGATTCATGCGTCTGGAATAAATGGTGACCTATCACCATATAAGCAGCTGCAATATAAGCAATTTCTTCAGGGACCACTGAAGAGCTGTAGAGCTGCACGTAATTGCCTAAGTAGCATGAATCGTGGTTTACCACGGGGGGCGCTCTTGCAAGACAAATTACTTCATGACGACAAAAACGGCTGCAATGTTTTCCCCTTATTGACACCAATAAACAGCTTTCATGTAAATTTGTGCACACATTTCGAATACCTATTTAAAAGCTGTTTTAAATGACCCAGGTGGTGTAATATACTTCCCCTGTTTTTCAGATGGTGATGTCACTGAAAACTGACTTTTTTTACAAGGTGATGTATTTATCTTCAGTTCTTTACAAATTCCTTGCTTGGTGGTCCTGCAACTTAACACAGCTTCTGTTGCTTAGAGGTTTTTTTTTTCTTAAGGACTACTAGACTCTGTCTAGCAAATGTTGCTCACTGGTCAGTTTTTAAGTAAACATAAAAAACAATCAAAACAATAAATAAACCAGTTCAATACACCGGAGGTGTGCATGAAATGGGCAGAATACTTAAAAAGTAGGCTTAAACCAGTTTATCAACTGAATGTCAGTATAAATACTGACTTGGAAGTTCAGTGCTCTAACTTGTGACCTCTACAGGATAAAGGCTCCAACAGTAATTCATTAAGGAAGGTTTTGAACTAATGAAGTACAAATAAAACCCAAAAAATGTTCCTATGTTGTTTATGGTTTAAAAATAAAAACCCAAAACTTTCATATATAATTTGTGAAGAAACTTTACATTATGCATTAGGAGAAGATTTCAAAACGTTTTAAAAGAAGGTTCCTCACAGTTTTAAGAGAGTAAATTCCTGCTCTTTATCTCAGTCCTGTAATCTGGTGTATGAAGATCATGCAATTTCTAGACGTGCTGCAACTTTATACTCACATAGTGAGCTATACATTGCAATGCAAATAAGAACTTCAGAAAGTATATATGTACACGGTTATCTATTTGATCACAGTTTGTATCCATGTATGTGCTGATTTTAGAGGACACTTCAAATGGTAAAGCGGCATCCTTGAAAAATCTCCTGACTTCAATGCAAATATTTCTTTCTTTTTGGAATTTACTTTATAACTCATCAATGTGTTTGTTTCTCAAAATAATTTAAGGCATTTTTGTGTTATTATTCTAGTTACACAAAACAGCTAGGAACAACACAACCGACTAGCTGTGCCCATCCAGTAAACTCCAAATACAACTTTCTAATGCTGTTTATAAATAAAGCATTCTATAGGAGGACCTAGGTATAATATTTTAAACATATGTAAGTATATTTAAGTCAGATACATGCATATATATTTAAGAATTTTAGTTGCACAGCATTTACATTGGTCTAAACACTGTTATTCATGTCCACAAGTCTTTAACTTATACATTGCTTTGAAGCTGTGCTGTAACTTACCCAAAGCTTAGATGTCAGCGGTCACAACAATTCCTAATTACTCAATAAAGTTCCGAAAAATACAGAAATCCCTTTAACACCTTTTGCCTGTGTTTACACCTACTTTGTGTGATGTCCTGACAAACAAGACTGAATCTCCATCTAAGCTTTAAACACAGCTTCTTAGCGGGATCAAATTATTAAGGAAAGTTAAGTTTTAAGGGATTCCTAAAATACAGAGATTTCTTTGGCAAAATTCTACTTCTTACTTTAAAAACGTCTTCTGCCCGTGACGTCAACCTTTAAGCGGGTGGACAAGTGATGCTCTTTATTTCACAACAATTTATTTAACAGTTTGTTCTCAATAGCATGCTAAAACACCCCACAAGGAGCGAAAAAACTGACACTTTCCTTCAACAAAAGCTATTAAATATATATTTACAACAATGCGAGATCTTCCACCGAAGACAAAGATCTTAACACAAGTTCAAAACTTGTTAGTGGTATTGGGCAGCACAGGGAGGCGAAACGGTCTTCAGAGTCCCTATGAGAACTGAAACTGACTTGAAAATCATATTTACAAGTCCCAAAAAATTGTAAAACTTCCAAGGTGACATGTCTCTTTAAGCCCTAGGAAGAAATCCCTCTGATTGTGAAGAAAGTTCCAAACGATCGAAACTTCACCTTGATGGACTGTCCTCTGCTCTATCAGGTTCACTGTGTATTGCACTATAGTCTACGGTCATCGTGGTCTTTTTTTATAGGTGTCTCGTGTCCTCCCGCTTGACATGGTGGTCAGTGGGCTTTTCGTGAGGCTTGCCCTTCTTGTTCTGATGCGTTTTTACGTGCTTGGCCAGGTGGTCACTCCTCATGAACCTCTTGCAGCAGTCCGGACACACGAACCTCTTCTCGCCCGTGTGTGTCCTGAGGTGCCTCTGCAGCTCGTCAGAGCGCGTGAAGCTCTTCCCGCAGAAGAGCCAGTTGCACACGAACGGCCTCTCGCCCGAGTGCCAGCGCAGGTGCGCCTTGAGGTGCGACGTCTTGCCGTACACCTTCCCGCAGCCCGGGATGTGGCACACGTGCTGCTTCTTCTTGCCGGGCTCGTCGTTGGACCCGCTGGAGGACTGGCAGTTCGGGCAGCGGCAGCGTCGGCAGCGGCGGGCCGTGGCCAGGGGGGACTTGGTGTGGAGAAGTGCGGCGATTTGGCTCTGGTATTGCGCAAAGTCCGTGTGTCCCAGCACCAGGCTCCTCTGGATGGGGAAGCGGTGGGGCGCGAGCGAGGACGGGTGGCTCACGGGGTTGCCCTGCTGGAGGCTCCACCATGGGATGTCCTCTCCAGGGTTGGGGGACAGCTGTCTCTGCTGCTGGTGGACCAGGCCTGAGTGTCCCGCCACGAAGCCTGTCATGGCAGGCGGGATCGGTGTGGGCGCCGCGTACGTGACGGCCGGGACGTAGGTGGGCGGGCAGGTGGACTGCATGGAACACGGCAGCATCTTGACCGGGGAGAAGTCGTACGGGTATGTGGGGTCGGCCGGCGGGGTCAGCGGGAGCTCATGGTGAGACGTGTAGGAGCCCTGCAGGTGCGCCGAGAGCTGCGGTTTGGAGGATAGTCCGAATGAGGAGTTGGATGGGGGGCCCGTCTCGTTACTCCATGGGTGGAAAATCCGCGAAGGAGACCCGAGCGTGGTTTCGTATGGGACCTGGAGGAAGTCCACCGGGCTCGAGCCGTGGTGGTGGTGGCCGATCCGGTTACACGTAGCCGCTAAGAGCGCCAGAGGGGAATGCTTGCTGTTTTCCGGAGAGGAGTTGGGAGTGCGGTCCTGGATGATCAAAACAGAGACAGTTTAGGAAGCGATAAAGTACAGCGGAGCGAGACAAGCTGGGTTGATCAGGTCAGAAAGTCTGAGGCGCAACTTTGCCAAGGAGTCTCTGATTTTAACCTTCACTTTTATTCGCGGCAAGAAACTCTAAGATGCTAAACAAGGGCGTATCTGCACATGTACACATCTGCTTTTCCTCACAACGGTTAAAAAAATATCCAAGGGCACGATAATAATCCTGATCCCTACATGATCTTAACAAAAGTTCACGTTTAAGTACAAGGTTTGTCGTGCAGACACTTTTTAAATAGCAAACAAGCGAGAAAGAAAGCTCTTTTTCCAATAATGTTTAAAAGTTCGCACGAACCTGAAGAAATGCCTGGAGAGTGTCGTTTCTCAGCACAGCCACTGCTGCCATGGCAAACTTTCTTCTCGCTCTCTCCTCCACAGACTCCAACCAGAAGGTTTCCGAGCGCTGCAGAAATGAGTGAAAAAGCGTCTTCTCATGTAAAAGTGTAGCCCCGGCGCTTCCTCTCCTCGAGATATCCTTGGACTATCTGAGGACTGAAGGATCACTTCTTAGGATTTGATAAGGACTTTGGTGGGCCGCCAGCCAGTCAGGAGTAAGATTTATTACTTTGAAGTTTGCCGCTGCCCAATCATCAAAGAATAGCGGCTCTTTGAGAGGGGGAAGCAAATCCTTTGAATCCACAAAGCTCCTATGGTGTGTTTGTTGGTCTGGATAAAAGGGCTGATTATTAGGGGGGATGGGAAGGGTGGAGATAAAGGCGGGACAATTAATGAAGTAATCACTATGTGGGAAATGTATATACACAAATAATTGGATTTTCTTGATCAAAGACCCCTCGCCGCCTGGAGACCCCCGTACTGGATGCCGGAGTCACCCGATCCTCCTTTTTGTAATTAAGGATTTGTAGCGTGGCCCGTTGTGACAATGCCGCCGTGTTATCTCGAGAGATCTCTTGGTTCGGGCGTGTTGGAAGGTTTCACGAGGGGAGGCGAAAGAGAAGGGGATAATGGGATTCAACACAAAGTTCATAATCATCCTGATCCCCCCCCTCCCTTTTTGTTTCAGCTAAAAATAAACTAAAACATCTTTTTAAAAAAACAAAACAAAAAAGAGACATTCAAAACACGTGAACTGAAGACTGAACAGCACTAAAACACTTTCAGTAGCTCCACAAAGGCAGGAAAAAACACCACAAAGTTAATCTCTATTTTCTTAGGATGTCTCTTATGGCCAAAGACATCATCAAACATTTCTCACAATGCGCATCAGTTTGTTTTGACAGCTTGGGGCCTCTTTTACAAAATACAATTAAATTCCATTAACATTAATTAAAGTGGGGAAATGCCTCCACATTCATGCAGTCATCCTAATTGGGACATACTCAAAGGACATGACAAATGATTCCTCACTAGTTTACTTGTTAAGTGATTAAGGTGTCACTGTTGGCAAACCCAGCTAATTAAAGGTGTGGAAGTGACTGAAGCAGGATGATGTCTTATTTTGGTGTTTCCTGAGGAGTTGAGCCACTGGGAGATAGTGTGAAGGAGGGAGGAGTTCCCAATCTTTAGGAAAGTGGAAACATTTTTCAGCCCCCCTCCCTCTGTTCGGCCTAAAGCTCCCCAAGACTTTATCTATGTGGCCAGCTGAACCTCAGTGACCTTTAAACACCTTAACCTGTAAAACTGAGTGTGATAAGCATATGCCTGATATACCTAGTCACAAGCTACACTTCTAAATGAATAAAAACAGATGAGCAGAACTGTGGTTTGAATAGTGTTAAAGTAGTTAAAATGAGTGAAAAACACATCACAAATTTCTTCAGTTTGGGCTACATAAGGATCGTAAGCTGAAGCAATTAAAAACAGCGCACATTTTTAGTTCGCTTTCTATAAGAACCTCCACTGTCCCCCAAAAGTTTGCAGTTGCTGATTTTGAAGTGGATCGGTTGCTTTGAAGGGATTAGCACTCCTAGTCCTCTCCCACGGCTCTGCACACAGTCATGGGGCAGAGGAGGGTTCCCGCTGGGCCCAAAGGCTATCTTCGTTTTCCTGCAACCCACAGAGGATTGTCACGAGCGTCCAACATTTCAATTTACCTATTCTTCTTTTTCCTCTTCACCTTTAACCACCTAAGAGATATTACTATCCAATGTGAAAGACACACTCAACTCACAGCAGTACATTAACCAACAGCCCACATTTACATGTCAAAATGAATAATCTGTAAAGCTCATCTGTAAAGTGTACTGGACAGTTGACTATAAGGAGTTCTATGAAATGTATTAATCAGTTAATGTCTATATAATGTGTAGTGTTTGAGAATAAAAACTTAAGCAAATAGGTTTACTGAATTTTTGCTAACGAAGAATACTAACTTTAGTGTCAAACTTTTAGAAACAATTCTGAACAAACCAGAATAACTAGTAGACAACTATTCTGGTCTTTAATTAGTAAGCCTCTTAAACAACTTTATTTAGCACAGATGATGTGGTACAAAACACAGCTAAAGAAAAAGTGTTATGACAAATGTAACAATACAATCATCGACTACAGGCAGGCAACAGGTAACCACCAAAGACACATACACGTTCACGTCATTTATTACGTGAGCAAACCTTCCCTCTCTTCCACTGTGCCCCACCGGTTTGGAGTAAATGCGTAACTAGGGTGGAACAATTTTAGAACAATCTCAAAACAAATTCAGTCCTTTAGAGAGCAGAGTTCCCATATTTATGTGACATGTTTTCAGTCCCATCATGCTGAAACAAAGTTAACATCCAGAAATACATACCATATCCGCAGAGCACATTTGAAGAGCACACTACACCTTTTAGATACAGACTAAATTGACTGAATGTATAGTAGTGCCTACAAAATCCATAAAATATGTAACATTAAATGTCACAGAACTAAAGTGAAAGATAAGAACAGACAAAACACACAGAATCCTGTATTTACAACACTTTTATAAGAGGAAAGGCCTGCCATTCGAAAAATGTCTCAGAATTTAAGTTAAATAAGTGAAATCTTTATTATTTACAATGAGTTATAACAAAAAATCACAATGAGATGTAACAAAAGTTTTAATAATATACATTTAAATTCCAATTTCTCATCACTGAATAAAATATATACATTTATATTTTTAGAAACCAAAGAAGGCAATCTGTGAGAGAGACAGAGAGAGACAGAAAGAGAGAGAGAGACAGAGAGAGAGAGAGAGAGAGACAATTAATTAATGATACAAAGAAAAGTGATTGGTTAAATTTATTTAAATAAGATCAACTTAAACTCTTCAACTTTCTGCCGATTTGTACTTCTTAGTTGGTGGGTTAAAAAGCATTGACATTTTTAGCTATGTTATTTTGAGAGCTACTTCTCTCTTAGACAGGTTAAAGTGAATAAATTGTCTAACTTTTCATGTTCTCTGGACAGACTGCAGAAAAAAAAGAAGAAAGAAAAATTGGTTCCACATCTGTCTCCCACACAAGAAAGGGAGCACGGGAAAGAGAGAGATGGAGCAGGAAAGATAGAAAGAGAGAGAAATGAGAGAAGAGAGAGAAATGCTCGGGGCTACTGGGTACTTGAGCCGCTGTAATGGTGTCTCGTATGAGAAAACATCTGTGAATTTCCTCAGTGATCTACAACAAAGTCTAACTCAGAGCAGTCACTCAGCGAGCCTTTGAAGTCCCTGCCTGACAGAAAGCTGCCATTGTACTCAGCCTCTAGTGCACTGCAGCCCAACTCCGCACTCCCCAGTCTCTAACATTTTCCCCTGAAATCTGATACGCTGCCTCTCTTCATGCTGCCAGGCAAAGGCAAAGGCTGCACGTTTAAAGGCCTGGCCCAGGCGGTACGCAGACAGACTGGGGGTCACAAGAGAAGGGAGAGGTCAACATCCCAACAGCAGCCCCAGCTCCGTGTGTGGCAACTCAGCCATCGGCTGCTGGGGGCTGTCAGCACAGGGTAATTGCTGGGGTCATATCCTGCTTTCCTCAGGTTGATAAGTTTTGAATTACACAAAAAATACTGAAAACATACACTCACATCAATTCTCACATCATTGTACATCATATTTTTAGAATAATATTTACAGGCTGGTGATAGGGGTGTTTGTCCTCGAGAAAATATGTGACCCCCTTTGCTTCTGAATTATTAAAATGTTTAATTTAGAATGCAGCGTTCCTTCTAATTACATCTCACATTTCACAAAAAAAGTCCAAGGATTCGTTACACTATAAATACAAAACTATGGTGAATTGCTTTCTTTTATATGAAAACTGCAATTACTGGGCACAACAAAGGGACACTGCTTTACTAACTAACTTCATTATTGCAGAATGTATCATGATTATTACCCGTTTTAACCATAAGGTACCTACGAATTACTGAGAAATAAACAAATAAGTAATATGATTGTTATGATCGTTACATGTAGGCCTTTAGATTTTAAGGGGTTCATTGCTGGTGCTTCTTTCAGAGAGTTAGGAAACTGACCCTCATCCAAAAAACAGATAATGGGGCAGATTAAGTTTTGATTATCAGTGTGAGCCATCAACTCTTGAGAAGGTGCAGCACTAACCAAATACAGCAGTCAAGCAGGGGACAGAGTGGGGAGGTGAATGTTGTGGGCTGCACGCGTAGCTGGAGGAGTTTCTTTCGGCTGCTCCTCCTGACTGAGAGGGACAGATTTGATGCTTTGCCTCCCTGAATCTAAACGGGGCCTGAGCCGTCCTCGCTGTGTGCACCCACCCCACATTTACTCAATGGCAGCTGCTCAGTCCATCTGGGAGGGCTTCAGCAAGGCCAAACAAAACAGGTTACACCTTCGGCCATGCCAAGTCCTGTAGCCTCCTTCAGTCCGTACAAACAACGGGGGCTAATCGCAATTTCACGCTCTGATTTTCTCCAGAGCTCCCTCCAACCCCCGCAGGCACAGAAACGTTAAATAAGCTCATTTTCAAAGTAGATGGAGTACATGCTCACCCATATGGTCTTTCAGATTGGTAGAGTAAACCATAGCTGTACTTCAACCCAGGAGCGAGAGCCTCCATCATATTTATATTTTATATTTCATAGGCGACAGGGACAGGACGGCTTCCACATCTAGTTCATCAAACGTCATCCTGTGTAGCAGCATCAACTCTGTTATCACTTCGCTATTCCTTAAGAGAAGTGAAGTAGCGTTTGGGGCTGAGCCCACACAAACTCTTCAGGGGTCTTACTTTATATCCTTTTTTGTATTCACTCAGTGGTCATGCAAATGGGGGTAATTCAGTGGTACATAGAAAGCCCTCAACAAATTGCAGGTGTTAGGAAGCCGAAACAAAGGCCACTACAACCCCTAATGGCATCTCCCATCATTAGCAACTCTTTGATGTGCGTACTCCACACTCTCTTTTATCTCCTTCCCCTTCTCTCTCTCTTTCTCTCTTCATTAATGCAGTCTATAGGGAGGGTACTTTGACACAGAGCCCCCCCCCCCCGCAATCTGACATCTGTTTGGCTGTTACGGCTGTCCCTCACTCAGGCATCAATCACTGCGTGAGGTTAAGAGCATCACAGTCTTAATCTGCCGATATCCTAAACTTACCTGTTCGTTCAGCACTAAAGAGAGACAGCAGGGATGCACTGTAAAGACGACACACACAGCTTGTGCTTTAAGCTTCAGCGTAGCTGTGTGATTATGCTGCATAGTGTTTGCATGGAGCTTTGTAGAGAACATTTAACAGCAACTTCATGCATGTATATATATGTGTGTTTGTGTGTGAGAGTGTGAGTGTGTGCGCGTGTATCAATAGCAGGTTACCTGCTTTACATCTCAGCAGGTCTGAAAGAGAAGCTTTAGAAACACTGCTATTCAAACTCTCTCTTTGAACTCTGGAGGATATAGAGGCAGGACAATGCAAGCCTATTTGTGTTCATCCTTTGAAGTCTGCCCTCACTATTAATATGAGACAGAGTATCCTGTCTGACAATAAATACTTTTCTACCTTCTACTGAAGGATTATGCCTCTGAAATATGTGAAATGTGGCGCGCTGCTTTCAGTGCAATGAAAAAAGGGGAAGAAACACAGCTTAGAACAAACAGCTAAAATGGAAGGAGTAACTTCAGTGGTGCACAACATGGACCACATTAAAAGAGTTTGTCTGCAGCTCCAGATGTGTGTAGTTCTTTAATAAGAGGAAAACAAAGGGCAATCATGCTTTTACAGAGAGGTATTAAAGAAGGCAGGTGCAAGATCTACGCAGTTTACTTCATCTGGGCTTTTGGTGCAAGGTTAAGGCCTATAGTGACTCTTGTTAGTTAAAAAGAAATTTTTGCCTAATAATCTAAAAGGTATGACTTCAGTGCTTGGCCACAGAGTGATCTCATGGTCTACTTTACGAGTTATATAAAGTAGTGTCATGCTCAACTAATTTGCAAGTCTCTGATTGCTTTTATACGGTAGTGGTTACCCAGGACCCATGGCAACAAGAGGGAAGAAATTAGTGAAAGAGGAACTCCACCAAGGCACAGCACTTCAGTGGTTTTCACTGAGACAAAAAAACTTGAGAGCTTTTTCCAAATTGATTTCCATGCCAAAGCAGGGCCAAAATAATCAAGGGAGCAAGATCTCCGTTAACGGATTCCGTGTAGTTTAAAGAGACACTCGCGGCTGTAGGAGTGACCTATTTCAGGCAGAGTGCTTCTGAGGGACGGAATATTCTCAGCCAGGGAATAATGCACAAGGAATATTCTAATTACCTCTTGATCCAGAGAGACCAGAGCAACACTGGACACAGTGGGCAGCAATTATAATTGGGGCTTCAGAAGTGAACATGCACTCACACAAGCACACGTGCAGTACTACACATACCATATTACTACAGGCACCATGTTGTTGTGCAGTTTGTTCAGTGCGGAGTTTTGAACATCAACCTTAACACATATTCTTTGGCAACTGAGATTTAGTGCTATTACCGTGATGGGTATCACACGAATGGCTACTGGTCAGTCCACAACAATCAAACGTTTTACTCTCAGTAGCAAAGTGCCATAACACTAAGTTCAAGTTTACCGCACCATTAACACAAGGCAACATTAGGTATTAACAAATGTTCAATTTATAGCACTAATAAACTTTAATAGCTTGAATGAGACTTCACTCACAAACTGTAGACCTGGCTAACCTTTTGTATGAGTGAGTGAGAGAGAGAGAGAGAGAGAGAGAGAGAGAGTGAAAGAGAGAGAGACAGAGAGAGAGAGACAAAGAGAGACAGAGAGAGAAAGAGAGAGAGAGTGAAAGAGAGAGAGAGAGAGAGAAGGAGAACATTCTGAGTCCCATCACCCTTCCTATGAAGATCAAAATCTATGCCTGGGCCCTGGGGTGTCAACAAAGGGAGATGAAGTAAATGATATGCAAATTGAAAAAACAGCGCCACAAATCTAGATGCCAACACAGCTTTGCCCTACACATCTGAGCAGGAAAAAAACACATGTTTCTGCTGATATTTTACAGAGCAGTTTCTTTTTTTCCCCTTCCTTCCCACTACCAACACAACAGCATTTCATCAGTGGAGGTGTCTGGATGCAGACGATGATGATCACAGTGGAGGAGGAAGTTTCCGGATGGTTTTCAAGATGCGCTACACTCATAACAGCCTTATCTCTGCTTTGGAGCTGTCTCTGTGTCTCGCTCGTAGAGAGGGGGATCAAGAGAGAGGAAGCTGGTTATCTGACTCCTTATGGAGGCTTCAATTTAATGATTTTATCGTTATTAGTTTTTGATAGACTACATTTAATGAAAGAAGGCTATCAGAAATCTAAATTGCAGAATAGACATTGTAAGGCCTCCTGAACTTTCTAAGTAGATAGGAGGCTTTGAAATGGAGATATGCCCCTACTTGATAAGGGCACACACATACAGCCCCAGAGGGAAGCATGGGAGGTCCTCTCACCGCAAAGCTACTGCTTTCTGCTCTACATTCGCTGCTTTTCTCTGCTATGGTCATTAAGCCAGCCCCATGTGCCCTAAAAGAACCAACCTTACCCCTAAAGTGGTAACCGAATATCTGTTGTCTGTTCAGTTCGTCTTTCTGCTAATGTGCAGGAAAAACGTTTTATATATACACACATCTTTTATTCTCTGTGTACTGTTTAAGGCAGCCCTAAATAGTGACAAACTGCAAATACAGCAATGGTGTGTTACTCGTATCCTACATAGTGAGTTTAGTGGACTGCATAATGACTCTAAATTAATAATCTTCCTGTCTTTAACTATATGCCTCACACTGAGTCAACTGCACCATAAATTTCGTTGTTCCTTGAAAAAGTGACAATGAAAATAAAGATTTATCTGATCTTATCTTAATAAAATAATATGGATCTCATTTGAATGATTTGTGTTACTTTCTAATCCAAATTAAACATTTCAAATGTGTGAGCGTTTCACTTAGTTTGCCAGTGACTGTCTGTATACAGGCTCGGGAAAAGAAAAACCAAAGAAAGCAGAACACAAAGTCACATTAAAGCAAATTCCTCTGGACAACAACATCCCTGATATTCTACATGATTTTGGAAACCCCCATCTGCTCCACAGGGTGCACTCTAAACCCCATCATCAAAAGTGCATTGTCATTAAATTTTGTATTTATTTCTTCAACATTTGTATCATTTGTCATTTGTATCAAAGCAAAATGTGTTTTTGCCTTAAAAACTAAAAATAACAGAAAGAGAAAGGGACAGAGAGAAAAAAAGAGACAAAGACAGAGAGAGAGAGAGAGAGAGGGAGAGAGAGAGAGAAGCCAGTGTTTAATTTGTTCTGTTCCAGGCTCCAGTGTTTTTGTCTCTACTGTAGGAGTGTGGAAGTGTTACTACATGAAGGAACTGATAGGGCTGCTGGGGCTGACTAAGCACTATAATTGAGAAATAAATGGCACGTCTTTTTAAGTGTTTTTTGGTTCAACCACTTTAATTCTGTCTGAGCATGAATTCCTAAACAAAGACTGTATTGTGCTGGTAAGAGAAAGATAAACACATGGTTTTTAAACCTATGGAAAAAAAATGCTGAATAATAAAATATTTATGTATATGTAATATTATATTGTCTCTGCAAAAACAACTTTACGAAAAGTCACTTTACTGGATGGCAGTTTTTTCTTAAGTCTAAATGTAAATTATTTAAGCAAGGTAAAGAATGAACTGGTGTATGAATGCTGTGATGGTTTTAACTTACTGATGACCATTGCCAGGGCTTATGACTGTTAGATATAGACTATTTTATTAACTGTGGGAATTCACCACCGTGCATTCCAGCCAACACGCACGAGCAGCAACGAGCTGGCAGAACATTACAGAGTCATCAGTGAGCTCCAAAACTCACACCCAGATGGACTGTTTATTGTTGCCGGAGATTTAAATCATGCAAATCTCACTTCAGTTCTCCCTAAATTCCATCAGTATGTGTGAGATGAAGGGGGGGGGGGCATGATCGCTGGTGCATATTATGCTGAGCCTCACCCCCACTCAGACCACAGCTCTACCAACTTGGATGAGTACACAGCGTTAGTGACTAGCTACATCAGCAAGGGCATTGATGATTTTACTGTCTCCATCACCACACGCCCCAACTAAACTCTGTGGATGAGTGCAGAAGTGTGCATGCTGCTGAGAACCCAAGACACTGCCTTCAGATCAGGTGATAAGGCTGTCTGGTGAGCAGCAAGTGCCAAGCTGTCCCAGGTGAACAGAAAAGCGAAGCACGCACATGGCCACAAAATCCACTTCCAATACACTAGACCAGCACCCACCTGGACAAAAAGAACACTTATGTGAGAATGCTGTTCACAGACTTCAGGTCGGCATTTAACACCAAAATTCCTCTGCATCTGAATGGTAAATGGACTTTTGGACTGGGAGCAGCATCTCCAGCACCACTGCATGAGCACAGGGGCCCCACGGGCAGCGTGGTCAGTCCTCTGCTGTTCACACTGCTGAACTGTACAGCCACGCACAGCTCAAATCACATTATCAAGACATCGTCATGGTGGGTTTGATTAGCATGAACAATGATTTGGAGTGCAGAGAGGAGGTGCAATGGCTAATGAACTGGTGCAAAGCCAACAACCTGTCTCTGATTGTGGACAAAACAAAAGAGGTGGTTGTTAACTACAGGAGGGCACAACGTGATCACTCTCCACTGAACATCAACAGCACCTCAGTGCAGATCATCTAGAACACTAAGTTCCTTGGTGTTCACATCGTAGAGAACCTCACATGGACCCTTAACACCAGCTCCATTGCCAAAAAGGCCCAGCAGCGTGTCTACTTCCTGCAGAGGCTGAGGAGAAAGTACCTCAAATCCTCAGCATCGCTTGATACTGGAATCATTCTGTTTCAGATTGCAAGACCCTATAGAGGATAGTGAGGACAGCTGAGAAGATAATCTTTGCCCCCCATCACGAACATTTACATCACACACCCCATCCACAAAACCACCAGTATTACCAATGCCACTGTAAATAGCACTTTATTATATGCCGCACATCCTCTGTCCTGCTGCTGTTATTTTTACAGTCTACTTCTATTCTGCACTTTTGCACATTTAACGTCTCCGCAGCTAGAATACCGTATCTGTTGTGATATTGTATTCATTCACACGTTGACTCCACTCTATTTGACTTGATCTATTTGCAGTCTGTGTATTTTGTCCTGTCTGCACTTATGTAGTCTTGGGGTGTTCTGTTTTTGTTCTTGTGTTGCACCATGGCCCTGGAGCAATGTTGTTTCATTTCACTGTGTACTGTGGATATGGCTGAAATGACAATAAGCCTGCTTGACTACTTGACTTGACTTTAAATGACAATAATCTTCTCCATGACTTATATTCTGATTTTCTATTCGGTGGTTTTAATGCTGGGATTCATTTAACAATTTCGAAATTTCGCCAAGACTCAACTTTTGATTTAAGACATGTTAATTAATGTATCTAAATCATTTTAAGTTTAATTAATGTATCTAAATCATTTCATTTGAATAATTGAATCTCATTAGTCAATTCAAAATTTGGATTTACTGTTTTGAAACTGCACTGCATGAGTCAAGGGCCTGGTACTACCAACCACACACAGAACAGCTGAAAAAAGTATGCGTGTGTGTGTGTGTGTGTGTGTGTGTGTGTCTTCACCTGCTGTGGTCGAATCTGAGGTTCAGGTTGAAGCACAGCTTTGTGCTCTACTCTCAGCTCTGAGTGACCAGCGCACTTCTAGACATCGGTGGAGCCGGAGCAGGACCAGAGGGAGGAGGAGGAATAGAGGAGGAGAAACCTTCCTCAGGGATGGACTCCACTGCAGAAAGTAATCTATAATACTCATCCTCTCCATCCAGGAGTTTGATCTGGCTGTGATTACACATTACAGTGAAAGAAAAGAAAGAAAGAAAGAAAGAAAGAAAGAAAAAAGACAAAGAAACAGACAGAGAAAAGGGATGAAAATGGAGAAAAGTAAAATATATTTGAGAAAGAAAGAGTGAAATGAGAAAAACAGGGAAGAAAATGGTTAGACAGCTTTCACATGAATGTTACTCTTTATTTTCCTCCAGGGAGAAAGACCAAGTAAATGTTAATCCTTTAAATGGAAGCACTGATAGCCAGCATGGATGATAGAGAGAGAGAGAGGGGAAGGGGAGGGAGGCATTAATACTCATCCAGTTAAACCAACCTGGCACACTGAAGCAGGCTTTAGTTCAGAGATAGAGTGAGTAAGTGAGAGAGAGTGAAAGAGAGAGAGAGAGGTCACATACTGTATCTCACAATTAAAATTTGCATTCATGTACAATTTTTCTTCCCTCCCAGGAATAATAGAAAAGCGGGAGCTATTTAAAAGCCTCTTATTTTGAGCTCTGAATTTACATTAGCAGAAAACAAAATCTGTCTCTGGATCCCTCACTTCCACAAAGGGCCTGTTCTGTTTAGATATGGGGGTGAGGAGAAAGTAGGAAAGGCAGCTATTTACCCAAGTTTTCTGGGCTTCCTCTTGCTCCCCTGGTAATCTAGAGTTCTCTGTAGAGGGAGAGCACACACACACACACACACACACACACACACACACACACACACACACAAACACATACACAAGCACAGAGTCAGAAAAGACGAGCAAACGAACGAACGCGCGAGAGAATCATTAATTTTTAATTCAAAGTGATTTTGTGTTGAATGCGAGCAGATGCTGATAATATCAGAAGTCACAGCATAATTTTTTTTGATCAAAGAGGGCTGGGGTGAGCCTGATGAAGCATGCATCTTGCTCGGCTTTGATAAACCACATCAATTATTCACCGTGAAGGCAGACATCCTCACATGAAAGCAACAGATAAAGAGCAGAAGCCCATGCTGGAGACAACAGACGAGGAGCGTGGGGGTGGTAGTGGAGGGGGAGGCTGGGGCGGCTCGGGGGTCTGGCACAGGTACCTTTAATTGTATTATCATCTGGAAACAAAGTCGGACAAAGGGCTTTATTTGGGCTTTGAACTCACGTTGAGCTGGTTGTAGTAAAGACTGTCCTCCGGGCTGTTCAGAAGCTTGGGCTGCTGGCCTCGACGCCGAGGGGCGCGCTGCAGCACCTTCACAGCTGGACCTGAAGCAGACACACACACACACGCACACATACACACAGATCAGCGACTCACTGCCAAGAATGACACGTCTCCCACTGCGACCCCCACAGAAATCGCATTAAAACAGCATCGCTACAAACTGACAAACACAACACGAACACACCATATTTAAACACATTCACACACACATCCCAGCACATAGCCAAGGCACTCCTTGGATGCCCAGGGATGCAGAAGAAAACAGCCAAAATACTCACAATCATTCAAAGGGTATTCTAAGAGTACTACTCATGTTTTTTTTTATTTTTATTTTTTATAATGGTTGTCTGAGCCCTACTAAAAGCTTTTATTATTGGTATAGCCTTGATGATCACCTCACATCACTTTTTCATACTTTTCGTTTAAAAAAAATGAAACAAAATGCCAACAGGCTAGCTGAAAAGTTGCACTTTTTAGGGTTAAAAAAAGACTTTCGAATGAATGATGTTAGCATTAGCTGTTACTGATAAGCTGGCATATGTGCATATCTAGACTTTTGGAAGATATACAGTCTATGAGAACTTTATGATGTTTATGACAATTTGTCACCTGGTATGGTCGTGTTGTGAGGATTATCCATTTTTTTGTATTTTTATTCCTGTATACTGAACAGAAGGGATAGATGTCCTCAAACTCATCAAAAACAGGTGCTAAACATTGGTGTATGATGTACATGGGGCAATTCCTTCCAGTGGCAACACTCGGCAAACCAAACAGAGGAACCAAAACTTGGCAAACACAAACAGAACACCACATCATGATGAAGAAAATGTATGCTTTTATTACATATCAGAAATTACACTGTGTGGTAAAAATATATCCAAAATGACCGACCTTATAAATGGCACTGAAACAATCCATACATGTTAATGGCAATTTTTTTCCCTCCATGATCCTGTTTAAAGAATGTTCACTGTTCATTTTTGCCAAGCCCTATTCAAACATGCAGCATGAGCTTATTACAATATGTCTATGATTCTATGATCTGACAGTTGAAAATTCTGTGGGTTTACAATTATTGCAGATCAAATAGCATGTCAGCGAAGCTGCGGAACTCTCTCCCCATCTCATGTTCACTTTTAACATTTCTGATCCACAAAAGCAGCCAACTAAAATCCGGGACACCTTTACAAGGCAGCATGTATATTTAATGCCTGATCCTGTTTCATCTCGGAGCCTTCGCTTAAGCACAGACAGGCCTCTTCAGCTCATCATCTTCCCGGATCCTTCCGCCAAAGCACTGTTCAGTAACTCACAGTTACAGCGGAACTCAGTGGAGCGCTAACTTTGAACAGGCATCGTCACATCTCAATCCTGCTTATACTTCAAAGGTAGGAGGTTTCTCTCTCCCTCTCTCTCTCTCTCTCTCCGCTGACTTTTTAGTGTAATTTCACTGTGCATGAATTTTACTTACTCAGAAGAGTCATATATTGTATATGTTTCTATATTAATGCATTTAAAATGGCTGGCCTGCATCTAATCAGGACAGTGATTTGGATCAGAACACCTTTCTACCAATTCTTCTAAATTTGGTACTTTTCTACCAATCTTTCAGTGAAGTTTTCATGAATAGCCTATGATGGCTATGAATGTGGTGATGTGGTAGTGTGGTGGTGGTGATGGGGGGAGGGCACTCTCACCTTGTACAAAATTCTGTTGTTTTAATGATACACAGATTTCATGAATCAATATGTATTATGACTTTTTTTATTCCAAGATACTGCAGAAGCTGGTGAAAGCATACTAAACATAAATCATTTCAAACATTGTGTATACTGCATGTAACTCAGGTGTATGTTGTTGAATATCATGGAAGGCTCCTTTAATAGCAGTAAACCCATGAAGTGGAAAACATTCCAAATGTTGTCCTTATTTATGACTAAATATTTGTATAGCATACTATCTAACTCTATTTAATTCAGTCTTGCAACTCCCAAAGAAAATTTATTTTTTGTAAAATCTGTACTAAATCCCGAAAGACAGTTCGGCTGAAAGTGACAAATTAATTAGGAATTCATTAGAAATTAATCATTGACCTGAGGGGACAACCTTTCAGCTGAGTCATTTATTAAAATCATAAAACAATGTTCTTAAAAACTACCGAGATAAACAAATCAACCACAAAGGAGGGTCTGTTAGGAGGAGAAACACTCTTTTAACAAGGTTTGAAAAACAAACTTTGTATTTCCCTTGATAATACATCAAAGTATAACATCTAATGTAATCACGTCTGGCAGCCTTGAACACTTCAGTTAGGGCCAATCTGATCCATTTTCCAAAACAGAAATCTGCATATTAGCTCGAAGTGATCATAAGATGGAGATTATTCTACACTATGTGGAACAATTAAATTATTCCTCCCAATACGAACCCTCTACAGCTCTACAGCTCACAACATCTAACAAGCCCCATGTTACCTCAAAACTAGTTGATGGATTTACAATCAAGCTACACTCATGTATACAGACTTATTTCTTACTGTCAGTAGTAACCAAGCGGAATTCCACTTCCTAATGAAACCTAACTGATTTAGCTCAATATTAATTACCTCCCACTCGTAGCTCACCGAAATAAGCAGAGACATTTTGTTAAATGTGGGGATCTTCAACTTTCAAAGCAAACCATGTTTTTAAGCAGAAGAGGAGATATTCATTTGTGATTTAAATTTAATGTAAGTTATTACTGTGCATACTGTCTACAGAAAAAAAATCCTTTAAATCTTTGCCATGTTTGTCATTTGTCTTGCTTTTGAACATAAATAAATGGAAAAAAAAACCCAGAAGTGAAGATGAAAAGAGGGTCACAATTTTTTGTGGTTAATTAGCTTAATCTTATGCTGAAAATAATGATTAAAAACAATGTACCAATCTCTTATTACAAATAATTACTTTTTCACATATCTGTTTTTTTATTTCACAGTTGCGAGCACCCCATGAACTTCTTATGAATAAAATGTAACTGAAGCATGTTTCCATTTATACCATTTAATTAAAAAAAATGTAATCAGTCTACCTGATTGAAACTGACTTCTTGTTTCACCTGGGTTGCTTTTAGTGCCTCCACAAATATTGAAATTGGAGATGTTAGGAATCTGCCTGGAGAAGGACATATGCCTACACTGACCTAACACTCAGTGAGGAGGATGGAGCAAGTGGCCAAAGAATTTCCAAGGATCACAGCTGGAGAACTACAGACATTCGGTCTTGGGGTTGGTACATCTCCCAAACTCAAACTGTCTGAAAGGATTGCCAGAAGAAAACCTCTGCTTTCAAGGACCAGCGAACGTAGGGGCCTTCAGTTTAACAGATGTTACTGGAACCTTCATCGAGATTGTATTTGATGGTCAGAACCAAACAGAGCTTTCTGACAACAAACACTGGAAGTCTGTTTGACATAGACGCAAGGATAGCAATGCAGAAGAATATCTCATTCCTACTATTAAATGTATTTGTGGTATTGTGGGGATTTTTGGCTTCCAAAGGCTCTTGACTACTTGTTTAGAAACACTGTATCAGAAGTATCAGCAGATATTCAATCAAAACATGATTGCATCAGCTTAAACTGAGCCATGGTAGGCTCTTCAAGAAGAATAATATAACATAGATAAAAATGCTTTCACTTGTCATTGTACTAGGAGGGTATATACAGGTATTTTGAGCTAGCATATTTCACATCAAAATACTTGTGCGGCTGCTTTTAATGAAATTACGCACCTTACATTCTTCCAGTTCAGTCTGCCTGTGCAAGTGCCAGGTCAGGGTTATAATGCTGTGCAAATTATTTTATAAGACTGTGTATATAGAGGAGTTTAGACATGGGCAAAGGCTTAGATCTGCATGCTGTACCTGAAACATGTTATCATAAGTGTATGGCTGTAAAGTGCAGGTGGAGGACAGGTGAACGCTGGAAGAGGACCCTGCAGGCTACAGAGCAGAGAGATGGAGAGTGTGAATGGGAAAAGAGGAGGGGCAGAAGGGAGTTACAGAGGGAGGGAAACAGCTGAGGGTGGTGCACACTGTAGTGGAGAGTTGACACACACACACACACACGCACATGCGTGCACACACACATTCACAGACACACTTTTAAAAGCTCCCAGACCAACTTTTGAATAGCTCGGCCCACAGCTTTTGCAGTTCACTGTGGTCAATTTGATCCAAATACTGGTTGTGATTATAAAATTTATTGTAATTAGTTATATACCCTTAAAAGGAGGGTCTTTAATAGGGTTATTAATTATATATATATATAGACGTTATATACAGAAGCACGAAAACCGGTTATTTGAAAACTCAAAGAGGTGGGTCTTCACATGGATAAATGGTCCTGTGGTGCTATGTTCTATATCGCACCGAAAACTGGTCCTAGTAACGTCTCAATTAAGTGAATCTTTTTGGGTAATATATGGGATTCTTTTTGCTTAAAGCAAACAGAAATAACCACTAATACAAACTTTTACTTAAAAAGAAAAAAAAAAAAACTTTTGGAGCCTAGTTTGTAACTTTTCCAGTTCTTACAGTGATAATGCCAGTGACGTCATAGGTTTAAGGCCAACTTAGCATGACAAATAAAAGATCTGACTTTATTAGTTGCTGGACATGTTGTTGATAAATCTAAATTACCATAACATTAAACAGCAAAGCCCAGAAGGCCTGGGCACCATACAAAAACATACAACAATCATTTATTCGAATAAACAGATCTTAAACATTAAAGCGAAGTGCACAGCAGTACATGAAGTATTATTCATGAAATACACCAATAAATAAGTTAGTAAACCCTAGATGCCCATGACCCTGTCACCAGTTCACCGGTTGTCTTTCCTTGGACGACTTTTGGTAAGTACCAACCACTACATACCGGGAACATCCCACAAATTTTGGACAAGCTCTGATCCAGTCATCTAATCAACATAATTTTGTTAAAGTCACTCGGATACATAAACTTGTTCTGCTTCCAACACACAAATTTCAAAAACTGACTGTTCATTGCAGCCTAGTATATCCCCCTTGATGGGTGTCATTGCAATGAGATCAATGTGATTCACCTCACCTGTTAGTGGTTTAAATGTTGAGGCTGATAGTGAAAAAAATAAAACTGAAATACAGCTCATAGTCATAGTTATGGAATGCAGATTTCTAAAGACTTCCATTCATGTATGCTATTAACAACCAACAAACAACGGATGACAACAGACACATATCACATATTGAGTGCACAATCACAGATCACTGCTTGGCTCTTAGATTATGGATGTGTGTGTGTGTGTGAGTGTGAGTATGTATATGGGTTTGTGTGTATGCATTTTTTTATACTGGGTAGTTGTAGATACCCTACAATCATTTATTAATGAGCTATTGATTCGTGTAAAAGACAGAAGAAAAAAATACGGGAAAATAGAATAGAACTCCTGAGAATTGAGTTTGTTATTCAAGCAGCAGCCTTGAATATTGTAAATGTTTGTATCTAGTAGATAAAAAGACAGATAATTCTTTTTAAAGATAGGTAGGGCTTTTATATTTCAAAGAGTTTTTTTCATGCTATGTTTCTCGATGCAGCTCTTAAATACCACTTCTTAAATCCCCTGGAAATCTGAACGCTCCTCAGAAACTACAAAAAAGAGATGGTAAAAGGGGTTTTTAGCACGTAAATGCGGGAGGCGTATCGATTCCCTTTTTGTGATCACGTGCTGTGATCACCTGACATGTCCCAGGCTGGGGAGGCCACTGGGGTTTTTGTTTGTTCAGATGGAGAAGCTGGAGCACCAAAAGGCATGGAGGATTATAAGGAAAAATCATCAGCACACACTCTTTGATGTCTAAATGAGGCATGTGTAGGCCAGACCAGAGACTGTTTCTCCATGGTGCGCACACAAACACACACACACACACACACACACACACACACACACACTCACACTCACACACTCACACACTCACACACTCACACACTCACACACTCACACACTCACACACACACAATGGATGTCTGGCACTCAAAACTACGAGACATACACTGTCCTGTTGCGCGCACACACACATGCACACACACACACATACACACATACACACACACACACACACACACACACATTCCACACTAAACAACACTACTGAGTAAACACAGTTGAAGGTTGAGAAGACTTCCAGATCAGTTTGAGCATGATTCCTCTGTGATTTATGAGCATTGTCTTGAGCTGAGACACAATTGTTACATAGTAAACCAGGTGTGCTTCACATGCCCACACAATACACACATGAGAACTCTTGTGCAGCTCCCAAATGGTTCAACTGTCTAACCAATACCCTTATCTTAGAGAGAGTGAGAGATCACATTCCCTGGTGATGCCACAGCACATCTATGGCTGAGAGAGCATAATTGGTCTTGCTTTCTCTCTGAGTGGGTAGGATGTCTCTCTCTCTCTCTCCTGCATCACTTGCCATGGTAGCCACTGCAGACATGTGTTAGCTGACATAACACAATTGGCCTCAAATTAGTTGTGAGTGGGAGGGGGGGTCAATTTTTTATTAAAACATTACCACTTATAAAAAAAAGTGGCAGATTATGCCCCATTGCAGATTATACCTATAAGCTTTAGGATGTAACAAGTCTAGCATTTAAAGGTATTTTAAAAGTCTAGCATTCTAAATTTAAAATTTTAACTCAAAGGAAGGCAAAGGAAGGCAAAGGAAGGGGAATACCTCATTAATAGATGTCATGGCAGGATAAATTCAAATCTGGGACTACACACTTAGTAACAGATCATGTGTTTGGATGAAAAGCCGACAGGTTGAAAAGGCAAGCTGATAGTAACTACTTTCAAGACCCAATCATCCTCAAGATGATGAAGAACCACAAGAAAGATATTTTTTTTAAAATCTCCTTTTAGTCGAAAAGGGACAGCACGTACCTCATATCTTAAAGACTAACGTTTTAAGACAGTCCGGTGATGAGCTGTAGTAAAGAACATGCAGTTAACTACTCAAACTGACATTAAGAGGATTAAAAACAAAGTTGTGGCCAACTTTTCCTAAAATTCCACGGGTGGGCTGAACACTCCTGTCCATGCAAACCTCACCTAGTGTGGGACTGGCTCATTTTAAAGAGCAAAAAAGAGACAAGGTATTAGATACTACAGACAGACGAGGAAGCCAGGTATGGTAGGAGAGAGTGAGAATGACAGAGAGAGAGAGAGAGCGAGAGAAAGAGGGATGGAGAGAGAGGGAGGGAATTTTGTCTGTAAAACACAAAGTGGGTGTATCAGCTGTCTGAGGGCTGTCAGGAGGAGCTCCAGATGTGTGTTAAAGATGATGATGGGTGCCATGATGAGACATGATATCACTGCAGTAAACCAAATCTGCTAACAGTCTGTTGTCATAGACACAGTAAGCTTGGCCTATGCCCCCGATTTCAGGATACACAGCAGGTGTGAGTATATTACTTTCAACCAACTCTCTAAAAATTCTCTCTAATATTAGGTTGAAACATTTTGAAACATTAACAATTCAGTGTTACCTGGTACTAAGGAGATTTATTGGGTCAGTGCTCACAATGACAGCTTTTGTGGATCCAAAATGAACTATTAGAAGTTATCACTCACAATAACAAAAATCTAAACTGTTTCTCATTTCAAAATTATTTCAGTGTTTCTATCTAATAGCTCACAGAAACAGGTGAATATATTCTGTGGATTTCTTTTGGTCATTTTTATATCAAAGATAGAAAAAAGCAGATTGGACTCTTCGATTCAGAATGTCAAACTAATGTTAATGTTATTCATTATGAATTATATAAAACAGATGGGAGAGTTCTGTGGAAAGAGCTGATGTCTGTATGATGAAAACATTGTTGTACCAGCACAAAGAAGTTGTCATATTTTGATGACCATATAATAATACAATCAGTTCACTTAGTGGTCCATGTGAGAAGCATATTAGTCAGAGTCTTTTGTTCCATACACAGCACAGGGGTTTTAGTGCATTGAAGCTTTAATACATAATTGATTTGCTGTGAAGTGGTCATAGGTGCACGTATCAAATATTTACAACAACCTCAATCGTGGCTCAGCCAATCAGTTTTTCTGACCACCTTCAACTGTGTGGTATGCATAGTCATGAAAAACATGTAAACATTGAAGATATACTGACATAACACTACATTACAGGCTAAAGTGTATGCATGTACACACGAACATCGTTTTATAAAGAGAGAAGGCAAGTGAAATTAGGACGACACTCTTTAAAATGCTCATATTTACAAGTTTGATCCACAGCCCTATTATACATTTAAAGTACATATTCTGATGTTTGTTTCACAGCAAGCGTGCGGGTGTAAACCGAAGATCAGTCCTCTCAAATAAACAAACTCTGCTTCTGCTTTTCTGCTGTCACTCAGTCCGATGTGAAGTTATAAGTACAGCGAGGATAAAATGCCCCTGCAAAGCTCTTTCTCTGTACCTTTCATGAGCACCAAGGTTTCATTTCTTATCATCTTTCTCTTTGCACACTTCATAGGAACAGGTTAGTTTCCTCGGTCTCAGGCACTCCCTCTCTTTGCCATAATTGCCCTCTCTCCGTTTTATCGCTGTCTCACTCCTGACATGTATGTTTACCACAAGCATAATCTTCAAAAAGCGTGTTAACATAAGGAGCTCAGCTTTCATAACACATAAAGCCTGATCCTGTTTACTACAGAGAGAGGGAGAGAGAGAGAGTGATGGGGTGTGAGTGAGGGTGAGCGAAAGCTCTGATCATATCTCTGACAGTTTCTCAGCATTTGTCTGTGTGTGAGTATTTACGTGCTTCACAGGGTAAAGCGTTAATAAGGTATTAATATAGAGGATTAGGGAAGAGGTGTGTGTGTGTGTATGTGTGCAATCAAGTGGTTTACGCATATCGGTGCTGAGCTGATCAGCTCCCTGTTTAAATTCTCAGCAGGAGGACACAACCACTGCAACCCAGATGCAACACAGCGAAGAAGACAGCGATGGTGTAAGAGAGTGACAGGGGAGTGTGTGCATGTGTGTGTTTGTGTGTGTGCGTTCAAGGCTTTAGGCACCGCCCACAAATCTATGAGACAATGAGTGGATCAAATGGCAGGTAATTTAGTTTCACTTTCTCACAATTGCACTCTCTCTCCCTCTCTCCCACACACACACACACACATACATCCCACACACACACACCACACAGCTGGGCAGGGATCTAAGGGTCTGAGGCACTTAATGCCCATCAAACGCAGGATAAAGTGGTTCCGGGTCTCGACACAGCTTTCTGGCCCTGACCTAAAGCAGATTTAATCTGGTGAGGTTAGAAAGGGATTTTTGTGTGTGTGTGTGGTGAGAGAGAGAGAGAGAGAGAGAGTGAAAGAGAGAGAGAGAGAGAGAGAGAGAGTAAGAGAGAGTAAGAGAGAGAGTGATTCTTGTGTGTGTCTGCGTTCTTCTCCGGGGGCGACAGCAGCAGGATGAGAGGCAGGAAGAGAGCTGAGCTCCAGACATCTGGCTCTGCAAGCTCCCTGGACTCCTCTCTTTCCCTCTCTCTCACTCTTGCTCTCTCAGACACTCAGACACACACACACACACATACACACACACACACACACACACAATGACATACTATGATCTGCCCCGATCAAAGCCTGCCCTGCCACCACACAGACACAAACATGCTAGCACATATTCACACACTCTCTCACACACACAAGTTCAGATTCAATGCCCAAAGCAGCAATGTGGTGAACAGTGTGAGTCTGTACTGGGAAAATGCATGCTAGCTACCTGACCGTGTTCTGTGTGTTCTCTTAACAGGCAGAGTTTAAGCAACAGTCAAGCCTACAGCTCTTCTGTGTGTGCAGGACTGGCTATGTGTTGCTTTGTGTCTGTGTGTGTGCGTGTGTGTGCGTGTGCATGTGTGTGTGTGTGTGTCTGTGTGTGTGCGTGTGCATGTGTGTGTGTTTAAACTGGAATTTGGACTACCACATTAGGTTCATCAGTGTGGCAGCACAGATCATTTATAGAAAAATCCTATGGGTCTATGAATGGAAGGCTCAAGTTCAGATCTCCCATATTTTCTCTTTTTGTTTAGATTTGTAAGCTGAATGTTAATGATAATAATAATACTTAAATATAATAATTATATTACTAATATTAGTAATACATAATAATGTCATATTGCCAAAGCAATTACGATTTCTCTCTCTCTTACTCTAGTCCCTCTGACTAAGTTGGGTTTTCTCATCCACAGAACTACAGATGGGCAATATGAAGATATGCTAATATTAGTGTGATACTTCACAGTTTATATTTGAGTATAAGACAAATTACAGAGAACTTGCAAACAACCACATTCAGTGTATAATGACTGTATGAGATGTTTAGTAGCCACATCATTGCATGACAATTGTAATGTATAAATTAAAGCAATTGGAGTTACATTTTTCCTTCTGTTACTTGTCTTGGTGCTTTTTTCTTTTCTGCATACCGTCACTGTCCAGAGAAACCATGCATCACTTTTTAATATTTTTTTTTACATACATCATTTGACCACAGCAGCTGCTGTTTACATAAAGACAATAAACAATATTTTTCTCTTGTAAATGTACCCTTTTAGAGATATTTAATTTTGGATGACAGTGATGTATTGCTAAAAAGCATTATAATGAATCATTATAAAGTTTTTTAAAGACTTTAAAGGTGTTTTGATATCACCTGCCATTACAAAGAACAAACCTCAGTGCCTACCTACAGTTTAATAGCAGCCAGAGGGACAAGGGACGAAACTGCATTTCTTTAATAATGTCCTAAGTATATCACTGCCTCAAATTTCATAATATCCACATCAGAGGAAGCACATTTTAGAATAAAAGTCTGACAACTGTACTACAAAGTACTATAACGGCAAGAATTAGAAAGCTCTGCAGAGACAGAAATAGAAAGCTCTGCAGAGACAGAGCTAGAAGAACAGTTAGAAAGAAAAAGAAAGCGAGAGAGAGAGAGAGAGCGCATGTCAAACGAGTGTGTACATGAGACAGACATGAGAGATGAGTGGGGTCACCTGCTCTCCCTCCTACAGAATTAGGCACTATCTAACCCAGGCGTGCCATGGCGAGCTGACAGTAATCCTGCGCCCACTGCAGTGCCGTGGCTGTGTTACATTATCATAGCTAATCCCATAATCCTCGCAACGCTGCTAATCTCAATCCCACCCCCTCTCCCCTCACTCACTAATCATACTAATGATGGACCCCCATCTCCCCTGGCGACCATCACTCGGCGACATAACTCGCCCCCCACCGAAAAGTCTCACGCACCCCACCCGCCCATACACAAAAACACACTCACACAAGCCTCCCAGGAAGCACTCATTAATGGGATTCATAGCCCAGGGCAAAACACAAACTAAACATATGTTCAGCAAATCAGTGTATGTGAGGGTGTGTGTGTCAATGTCACCATAACTATGTGGGTCTATTTCAGCACAAAGGCTGGTTGGGGTGAAAGCCCTAGTATGCAGGATTTCTGGTGGCTTTGAAGTGATTGGTGCCCTTTCTAAAGCATGCCACAAAGGCCCAACCCAGGCTATTAACAGCAGACCTACAGTGACATGACATGGCCCGTCTCTATGGTTAAATGAGGTGAGAAAGAAAGGGTACTAAGAATGATGGATGGAGACAGTAAGGTTTTAAATAAGTAGAAAAAAATCAGCTTCTGTGAGTAGGGAATTACCCACAGTCCTAACTATAAACTTATTATTTAATTTGATCAAAACATTAAGTCTTTGATTCACAGTGTTTTCACAGTTGGACTATATTTATGTAGTTGCACAACAACATGAAGACACGAATGAGACTACAGCCCTAGCCTGGATTTGTAAGTGTGTCAAATGATACTGAACATGCTTGTTTGAGATAAGCAACAATTATTTCTAAAAAGAAGCTAAGAGTCTCCCATTCACACAATATCACGAATGTCGGTGATAGCTCGTACATGTTTTCTCCAAGTCAAATTAGACACCACCACATTTTTTCAGTTTGTTGCTAACAAAACATCACTGAACATCTTAACGTGCTTGGAGGAGAATGCCAATTGCCACATATGTGACCTAACAGATGCCTGCAATAGCTAATATTGCACTGAATGAGGGGAGAGGGCCATCCTACTCTCCCAAAGAGAGCAAGGATAATTGATTTTGTATAATTAACAGCACACCGGTGAAATCTCCATGATTGGAATATTTTGGGTTTGCAGTGTCATGATGTGTCAAAATGTATTATTACATCCTACAATTCCATGTTGTTACTTCATCTGAGTGTACCTCCCTGTTTATGTACATATGTGTGTCTATTTGAATTCAAGTGTGTGTATGTCTCCAGGTGTCGTCTATGTTGGCAGTGTGTCACTTGGGGTGTGTGTGCATGTGTCTGTCTCCAGGTGTCCTCTATGTTGGCAGTGTCTCACTCGGGGTGTGTGTTTGTGTGTGTGTGTGTTTGTGTGTGTTTGTGTGTGTGTGTGTGTGTGTGTATGCTGAAAAGCTCACCTTGCCTGCGATGTATAGCTCTGTCTCTGTCTCCTCTAGTCTTCACCACAGACACTTCAGCAGAGCTTTTCCCTTTACTGTCAACTTCTCGCTGTCTGTCATTGACAGAATCAACCTTAAAAAGAGTGACAGAAATATGCACACAGACAGACATACGCACACACATACAATGACAGAATAAAGCACAACTATAAAGACTAAGAAACAAAAAGACACTGAAAAGACAACAGGCCTAGTACATTAATTAAACTGATTTGCTTAGAATTCACTGTTCCAGTAGATATTTATTAGCGCCCATTAGCAGTGTGTTTTGCAATGGTAATTGCTAACGCACAGGCACTCTTTTTCACCCTCTCTCTCTCTCTCTTTTTCTCTTTCTCTACCTCTGTGAGCAGGGGCTCTGTCGCACTAGCTTAATTGTAATGCTAGAAATAACGACAGCAGTTCTCTCAGACTTCCTCACATATTTAATTTTATCTTTGAATAAAAGAGCTATAGGAAAGTATTAATCTGCTTAACATTTCTAAGTACATCCTCCAAAGGATTTTGCTTTTTTAATCTTACATATGCTCAGCAGAGTTACTGGCAAAAACTGTACGTTTTCTTCATCTCATCCTTTCAACATCAAATGGTGAGCAGCAAAAATTGGATCAGACTTCAAAGCCAGGCGATGTGCTCCAAGTCACAGAGTGGCTCCTCTATTTCACATATTGAATTCGAGCAGGATATCAAAGTGCTAGCAAAGAACCTCAGGTCTTTACTAAAAAAGGGCTCTAACATCTGTAGAGAGAGAAGCGCAAAGACAAATCACCTCAGGGAGAAGCTAGCATTTACTCTCCACCGCGGATTTCCAGCCTTTTGATTCACTCTTTCCCTGTACCTCCTTTTCTCTCTCTCTCTCTCTCTCTCCTTCTCTCCCTCTCCCTCACCCTCTCTGTGCTGAGATTGGAGTTCAGAATGAGCAAGCTTTCCCTCTTTTGTCTCAAGGACAGAAACATCTCAACAAAAAAAAAACTCTCAGAAAAGCTTTGCAGTTCAGTGTTATATGCAGATTGGTGATTACTGAACACAAAGTAACACACTGTACATGAAACGCCTTATCATATTCAGTAAAGTATTCATTCCTGACCTCTTTATGAATTCCACTGTCAGACTTATTTCTTCGAGGTGTGTCTTCCCTGAAGAAAAAAATACAAATATCATCACTCCACAAATGCACAGAATACAGTACACACAAATGAGAACTGACACACTGGATATAGTTATATAGCTTATGTAATAAGACACATCAGTACCCAAGAGACAATATGTCCACTGCATCAAGACATCATCCTACATCTACATAAGCTCATACAGTGCAATCAATGCAAGCACAGAACATCTCAGAGACAGGCAGAATGAAAAAATTGTAGTGCTGAAAAATAGAAAGATAACTTTTCTCATCAGCATGAAAGCTAGCTAATGAACCTTCCAGAGGAAAATGGGCAGTTCATGTCAAAATAAATCTATATGGATCCTCTCCAGAAATGATTAAACAGAATAGCAAAGTTTGAGGCTTGAAGTTTTACCACTGAGAGTTAGGATGTAAACAAGCCTGCAAAAATCCCTCCAGAAAAACCACACAGACACACACATACACACACGCCTCTAAAGTTTGCATCAAGAAAAGTGTATATAAATGCGTCATCAAAAGAAAATTTTGCTCAATGAGCTCTTGTCCTTTTTTATTGCTGAACCAGGTTAAATGTTTTATTACAGAATAATGTAAGAATATAATAGGTACGACACAACAAATACAAAACCCTAATGCCACACTATAACAGTAATAGTATAATAATAATAATGTCACAATATAACAAGCATAATATAACAGATGATAATATTACAGTATAATATGACACTCTATCAGGTAGAACATCTTAATATCATAGTAAAATGCCACACTGGAGGGGTGCTGTGTCTAAGCAGTATAACGGCTGATAAAAACAGGCTATAGATGTTGGGAATAAGTTTGGACAGTAGAAATGGGTATTCATTCGGTACCAAATTTCAATATCTAAGTATCTTAGCCAGTCTTATTAGTATCTGTGAGTCAATAGATATGCTTGTTCCAAACTCTTGACTGCTGTTTGGCTGTCAAAATTACATTCAATGTCAACATTATTCATGTCAGTAAATATTCTGCAAACCACTGAAGTCAGTAATTACAAAAACTTCCAGCTGACCTCACACTTACAGTCAATTCATTGGTCTAAGCCACGCCCACTTTCCTGCAGGATGTTTTAAACATGGCACTACTGTTTTTTTCTTTTTTGTTCCAGTTTTTTAAGAAAAACTAAATATTTCTGCCACATTACCCACTGCTAGTGTTTTGACAAGCATCCATAAAAAGCTCTCAGACACAGTCCTAAAACACTATGGATCTGTAGTTCAGCATGGGCCATTCTAACCAAAAAAGATTTCAAGATTACTGGCATGATCAGAGGAAGAGCATGAAAGATTTTTGAATGCAAGAATTCAATATAATGTCTTGAGAAAACACAAGGAGGAGAAACTTGATGGTGGTGGAGACCGGTTGTTCAAACAATAGACACACACACCAACACCCACACAGCTGCTTAGTGTCTGTTCTTCTGTTAGCCACATAGTTTCTTAATGACTAGACTCAGCCTCAGTACTTCAGCATGCGCATGAACACACGCACACAAACACACACACACACACACACACACACACACACACACACACACACACACACACACTCCTTTTTATACATCTGGCACCCACTACAGGCCCTCCTTTCTGCACTGTGGTGGAAGTTTGGTGTTATGTGGAGGAAAGATATTTATTAGACTTATTAGAGGGAGGGAGAGAGGGAGGGAAAAAAGATGAGGAGAGAGAGGTGGGCGTGAAGGAAGGACAAAGAAAAAAGAGAGAGAATAATGTTGGGAAGCTCACTTGTGATTAATATTCCAAACTCTACTCTCCTTGACTCCTTGTGTGTGTGTGTGTGTGTGTGTGTGTGTGTGTGTGTGTGTGTGTGTGTGTGTGTGTGTGTGTGTGTGTGTGT
>JBBPCY010000002.1:15365001-15382828 GCA_037974405.1 Brachyalestes nurse | reverse complement strand
CGCAACAACAGATTCATATGCGCCACAGGGGAGGACTGCAGAAACACCTGTCTCACACACACACACACACACACACACACACACACACACACACACACACACACACAGAGTACACATTCGTGTGCAAACAGACGGTACCTTCACTCACCTCACAGAAACACACAATGATTGCAATCAAGGGGTTTATAGGGGAATAGCACTCTTTGAACTTCTTATTTCATTTTTTTTTTCAAAGCTGCAGATGCCAACCATCTGGTCAATTAGACTCATAGATAACAACCTCTCTCTGCTCAGGGATTTAACTCTTCAGAGAGAGAGAGAGAAAGAGAGTGAGAGAGAGAAGAGACAGAGAGAGAAGAGAGAGAGGTGAGAGGAAAATGAAAGACAGGGAGAATTAAAGACAGAGCAAGAGAATCAAAGAGAGGAGTTTGTTTTGTATGCAATGGAGTGGGTGGGAAAAACAGTCCTGTGTGGTGTGGAACAGGTATTTCATCACTCTGCTGCTTGTCTGAAGTAGTGTAAGGTGTGCAGTGAATGACGACTGTACCTTGGTCTTGCCCATAACCCAGTTGTCCAGTTTGGCCCTCTGTAGGATTGCCACAGTGTTTTCTTTACTGCTGTCTGGCATCTGATGGGCACGGAAAGCCAGATAATAGTACCTGAGGAACGACAGAAAAGGATAAGAAAACAAAAGATAGAGCATTAGAGGCAGAATTTTTTCAAACACGTGGTTACTTTTGAGGGAAGTACGTGGTGGATTTTAAGGTGAATAAAGTTATTAGTAGTTTGCTTCAAAAGCTATAGAAACAGCATCGATGACCAGAACAGCATTAATGCTGTAGAAGCAGGAATCACATACAGAAATTTTAAGTATACTGCAATTAACTCTTGGTTCTGTAATTAATTAAATGCTCAAAAAACAATACAAAAATCAAGAGAATAATAAAGTTTAATTGGTACTATTGCATTGCATTATTGTCTCTTGTAATATTATGAAAAGATGACATGGCCTCCAAAAGAGTAGCAAATTGATTCAAATAGCCAAGTTGTTGAAAAATATGCGTTCATTAAAATTATAATGTCATCATCAAGTGAAAATAAAATCCTTATGAAAACTTCAAAAATGTGTCAGATAAACTTCATATTGTATTGACTTCACCACACTGGTATTCCTCCTGTAATGGATCAGCGCAAGAAGCAGCAAATAAAATATACGCTTGAGTTCTTTTCTGGTTGTTGTGCCTGCAGCCGTTGATGCTTAAAATCTTTATTGTTTTCCAACTGTTCTACCCAGCTGCACCATCACTAAAGACCATTCTATGTGTTTCTTTGCAACTACACTATCCCAGCTTTTCACTAGTTACGCTAACTTTATCCTTGAATGTCAGTGATCCAATCCCCACAGTTTGTGCCTATTCTTAGAGTGTTTAGCTTCTGTTCATTTCCCTGGAAATAAAATATAGTGCATATGACTATACAATAAGACATTACAACAGTGTAAAAGACGCATAAAACAAAACATGAAAATGTTCTGTACTTGCTGCATCATGCAAGCCATTTGTGTTTGAGCTGTGAATTACAAAATGCTGTCAGTAGTCTTAGTAGGTGGCTTCACCCATAAAAATCAAAACTTGAAGACACTGGGCCTCTTTGCTGGCTGTGCACAGTGCCCCACACTCATTCTTTTAGAAGCACCACCAGCAGCAGTAGGACCTAAGGGTCTTTGTTCAGAAACATCAAGGTTCATGAAGGACCCAGTTGATCCTGGGTGTTCACTCGCGCTGTGGAGGAAGATAACAACTATTGTGTTTCCTGGAGGAAAAGTCTCTTTGATTCACCACTACCCACTGCCTTTTATATGAATTCATGTTGATACCTGTTATCCCTTTGATTTAGAATACAAAGAAGACTTCTCCATGGCTTCATAGACAGAAGGCTCTGATAAGGTCATACAAATTTAACCCAGTTTGTAGAGGTGGGCTTCAGGGCTTTACATCCATAGCCTTGGTTGAGCCATTACTAAACTCACTAAATATGGATACAGTGGTCACAAAGCACTGAGGTCCATGACAGCCAGAGTCAGTCTAGCGGGAAAAAACTAGATAATCAGGACAGTTCTCTGATCTAAAAGATGACAAGGAAAAGTATCAAGAGCGCCTGGAGTTTGTTGTGTCCCTTTTGGAGGAGAGTGAAACTGTGTGAGATGCTTATGTAAAAGAGATGACCTACATGTCAATTTTCTCTTTGGGCTGAGAGAGAGAGAGAGAGAGAGGGAGAGAGGGAGAGAGGGAGCGAAGGAGAGAAAGATTGCTCAAATGTATGTACTGCCTCAGCCTCCAAAATGTAATTTTTCCTCCATGAATCCCCTTTCACAAAAAATTGGCCCACCCCATCAAAGTACCCCTGCCCTGTTAATTAAAGGCACAAAATGATTTTTTGCCATTCTCAGTTTAGCATTCAATTATCAATTACATAATCCACTTTCACTGCAAAAACACAATTAAATCAAAATAACCTCTCTATTCTTCACAAAAGACTGAGTGGAAGGAGCATTCTTTCTTTTAGCCTAGAAGAGGTGGTACAGTATTTTTACAGTCTCTCAGGAGCAGGAGAGCTAACAGACTGGGGTCTTTGTGCTAGCCACAAGTTCTGGCTAGTTACAATTCAGTTTATATTCCCCACTGTAGTTTTGCTGCTTTTTAGAAATAAGGCCACATTCATGGCATAACTGATCAGATGTGGATTTCTTGGACTGAGTCTCAGAGCATGTTTGCATTAGTCAACAATGTCACCTCATTTCAGAATAAGAATTTTGTGCCTTTGTTTCTGTCCAAACAGAATTTGCACACATTTATAAAGGAAGATGCCATGTAGTGGGGTACAGCTGCATTTGTTCCTGGTCTAGTTCCCTATGGCTGCCAGAAACAAAAATTAGGAAAAGCCCAATAAACGACTACATGTTCTTATTAACATCCTGCTTTGAATCTTCATTCTGCGCCTCTGCCCTCATTCGCTAACTACATTCCTCTGAATCATGTCATCCTTCTCTTAGGGAGTAGTGCTTTCCTGTTAATAACTACACATTAGTGAATCTGTCCCACTTATTCTCTCTAATTAACAAGTCGTGTTTTGCGTGATGTGGCTTGTTCAACAAGCCTTCCTGAGTGACAGCTACAGCCGTTCTGTGTGTGTTTCTTCACTTGAGTGCTGTTCTCTTACCTGTTAACAAATTCACTGAAGGTGATACGGTGGGAGTAGCCTTGGCGCCGGATGTTGACTGTCTCTAGGATGCCTGTGTAGCGGAGCTGTACCAGCACACGCTCCTCAAAGAAGCGCAAAGCCTGTCGGTCGTCATTGGGTTTAATGCAGCGCACAAAGTGAGGGGTGCCCACCACCATCTTAGACAGCAGATCCATCAGAGAGTACTGCCAAACACACAGAGGCAAAGCACACGCTTCAGCATTAAATCACATTACACAGCGATAGGCTTTTTGTAGCATTTTATAGTGTCACTGGTATTTTTATTTTTTAATATTTTTGAAATACAGGCACAGCAGGTTAACTTTTTGAACCTAAGGACTATTATTCAGTCATTAAACTCAAGAATCAATTATTTTGAAATCATTCCTAAAATCCTAATATTCTTAATCTTAATATTATTCAGCAACTACAATAGAATACTCGATAACTATCCCTGTACAAGTTTATTTGGAATGATGCTAAAATCCATTTTGGTTGCTTAATAAACCTTCAAATAAGTAGTTTCAAATCAAAAACCAATCAGAAAGGAAACCAAAAGTGTTTTTTAGTATCACTATAGTACCAAAACAAAAAACTCATTATGTAGTTACGAGGATTAGGAACTGATATATGGGTAGGCTACAAATATGTGCCCTAGGAGTTTTAGGGCTTGAGAAAACTCTGTAAAGAAATAAACAGACTAACTTTAGCTGGAAATGTACCCTCCATGGGCATGTCTTTCACCTCTCCTTTGAGCTTGCTCGACCAGGGTTGGAATTCAGGTAAGTACTAGCAATCGCTCGACACCAGATCTGGATCATCCACTGCTCCCTTGAGATAACTCAGAATTCACCTGGGATTTCAAGAGCCTACAAGAGCCTTGTCTTTGACACCACCAGCTTCACTCTGTACAGCCAATGTAGTCGCTTCCACTCTCTTTTACTGCATGCTGAGAGCAAGGAATTTCACTTCTATCCCCTCTTGTTCTACTACAGATGTTCACAATGACCTGCTACTCTGGATTCAGTTGATGGTCATGACTTGTTTTCGTAACATCTTGGCCAGGAGCACCTCTGTGAGGCCTTAACTGATTTGTGCATGAACTGCGTGATGATACCGCTGACTCAGCGTAAAAAGAGGCTTACAGGTTTGGAATCTGGGGGCAAAGTGGCTCTGATTGTGGCTTCTGCTCACACCAATCTTGGCAAACGCTGTCTGCCCATTGAACTTCTGGCTCCGCAAAAAAGAAGAAAACTTCACAAATGCTTAATGAGCAGCTGGACTCGCTCTCTGAGATACTGGCTTGGATGATATCCCACTTCAACATCCTCTCTCCAGTAGCATCCAATGCAGAGCTCTTGGGCAATTCCTCCCAGACAGCAGTCAATACAGAGCGCTCAAGCCTCTTGGGTGTCACCTTTCAGTTCCATGTCTCAGAGGTCTAGTGTCAGTGAGCCATGCCTGCAGCTCAGGTACAAAGCACCATTAAGTTGGCCTTGTTAAAACACTCCTTCAACATGCCAGCATCACTACCAATGAAGTCAAGTGTCTGTTTTTGGACTGAATTTTGTGGATGAGTTTTCATCAGCTAACCCCAAAAACTTGCTTAGGCCTGGCTGGCCTAGCACTGGAATAAATGTCTAATGCAGAGCGCTATGCCTTGGAACCTATGCAAGCCATGGATGCCTGCATTGTCTCTAAGGTGGTCTACCCAGATGAAGTAGTGTGCGTTGATCCACGCTGCCCTGGTGCTGAATGGTGACTCACTAACAAAATCATAGCTGAGCTCATAATGAAGTTGCCTAGGCAAGTAGACATGCTAATTGCCTCTTCCACTTGATATTAACATCATTGCCCAAAGGTCACTGTTCAGTACCCAGTAGGGCTTTAATGCTCTCCTAGTTCCCGGTTTCCCAGTTTGGCCTCCAGGGCACAGTATATCAGTTCAAGGTTCCTCTCTCAGTTTCTTGCTCAGGCAGCTCTCTTTTCCCTGATGGCTCAGGGGCCAAAGATCTTGCCGTACCTGGGCAACTGGTTCAAGTAAGGGGTACAGAGTGCATGGCCATTGTTGGTTTCATCTGGAAGTGCTCAGCATGGTTTGGGAAACTCTGGAGGAAAATATCCACTGCCTGCCACGATTTCCGGAACTGCATCAGAATGGTTTGCTGGACCAGGATGCTCTAGCTCACGACTGGCCCAAAAAACTCCTCTATGCCTTTTCACCACTGCCTCTTTTTCCAGCCCTTCTGGAAAGAGTCTTAAAGGAGGGACACAGAGTCGTGTTGGTGGCCCCATGGTGGCCATTTCGGCCATAGTTTCTGCTCAGGATATCCCTACTACACGGGTCTTCATGGGAACATCCCTTCCTGCAAGACCTGCTGTTCAAGCTACTAGGCCAAGTTTGGCACCCACGCCCAGATATTCTCCAGGTGTGGATGTGGCCCTTAGGGTACTGGAGTTAAACTGGTGCACTCCTGAAGTTAAGTCCACAATCTTGAATGTGCACACTCCCTCTACCCGAGCTTTGTATGGTGGCAGATCAAGAGCATTTGAAGAAAATGGCATTAATTTTATGTTCAATTTTATGTTTAACATTTAGGAGAGGAGCTATGCTTATGCTAGCTTGGATGTATTTATTAGCCTTTAGCTCAGTGGCTAGGGTCTTAGGCAGGACTGGATAACCAGTGGCTGCATTATGTACTTGTATAATGCAAGCAGGGTATTATAGTGAGTGAAATTTACTGAACGGAAACATGACAATATAAAACCTTGAATTAATTCTGTCAAACTGATATGGTTGAGGGATATAAAAACTGTGGTACAGAACACTGCAAAACATGACATAACATTGAGCTCCATTTTAAGTTAGAATGCCTGATCCTATACACTCACACGGAAATAGGATGCAACAGTCTGTCTTCTCATGTTGGTGGTCTCCTCTGGGTGTCTCATCACCTCCATGGTATCCACCTAAAACCATCAGCAAACATTTTAGCCTTTGCCCACCTTACTAACAAAAATATCTACAGCTGGCTCCTTAGTTTTACACATGCAGCGATGATCAATTAAGTAAGTCAATATGTAGCTGCACAGGAAACATTCTGACATCATTCTGAATGTTAGTTTACTGTTTAGTTGTGGAAAGTTTATTTTTTTATTTACAAAAACTGGATGTCATTTTTAGAACATTTTCACTCTGATGAAAGGGCATTTTTCTGTTTTTTTTTTCTTTTTCTACACATTAAGAAAAGCCTTAGGTTTTGTGGCACAAAGGAAAGTGCTCTGGAATACTGAAAAATGCTGGAAAATAACCATGGTTTTAAATAATGAAAACACAGAGACCCTATATAGCCAAACATTTATGAACACTTGACCATTGCACATTGACTTTGTTAATCTTTTTTTCAAATCAGTCGACATTACCGTGGAATTGCCCTTCACCTTACCTGCTAGCCAAAATTTGGAAAATTGTCTTACCCTTCACTGCAACCAAAGAGCCTAGACAAAACCCTGAACAACTCCAGACTATTATCCCTCCTCTACCAAACTTTACTTGGCAATATACATGACACTCGCAACCTCACATAGCTATCTTGAGCTTATGTGCAGATGCTTGGCCATGAAAAGCCATTTAAGCTCCAAACTCATGGCTACTGTGCAGTCTCATTTTGGAGCTGTGGAACCTAGACACCTCTCCTTCAAAAAAAAAAGGGTAGACCAAACAGGGCTTAAATTCAATGAATTGAATTGTGTCAAAGATAGCTATAACAGTGGCATATTTAAAGCAAATAAGCACTTCTGTACAACCCATTCTACTGCCACTATTTTTGTAGAGTGTACATGACTATGTACTTAGGTTTATACATCTTTTAGCAGTGAGTGAGGCAGGAGGGGTATACCACACACTTTTGACTTTGTAGTGAATTTACTGTAATTTTTTTCCTGATTGAGTTTTAGTGCTCATAAGAGAGTCAGCCCTTCTCATATCCTTTTTCTTAACCTGTGGACATATCACACAGTCTTAATATATAAAACACTCTCTCTCAGGAGATAATATAAATGAACAAATGGAAAAATACATGTGCGAATGTGAACAAAATTTTGTGCATAACTTGGCTTCCTGAAAGAACTCGTTCTCAATAAATATTCTCAATGTTTCTATTACACAGAAACATGTAAAATGATTATTTTCACACATTCAGAACCCACACAAGTCCAACATCAAGCACGATTCTGCACAGTGTGTATGAATGTGTTTAACACATGGGTAAATCTCTCCCCCAGTGGAATTGTAAATGCACTATAACAGAATGGTATTTCCCATTAAAATGGAATTATGATAAAGGCTGATTTTATTGTCTGTGTGTTGCAAGAAAATAAACACTTAAACCAACATTGTGCAGGACTGGTGTAAATGTTATAAGATGGCATTAATACTTCAGGGTCCTTTCAGTTATGAACATCACTGCAAATGAGCTGCTGCTTTTCAGCACTGTTTTAACAAGGACACAATATGATCCCCTTAACAGCCATCTCCTCTCCTGGACTCATCAAATTTAACGATGTGATAAATATTTTATTGCGAGTCTATACAGCAAAGTGCATATCTTAATACTTCATTTCCACTGAACATGGGGAGAAAGGTATGCATAGAATTTATTTCACTGGTCCTTCATTCTTTAATTGGAGGCTCTGACAGCTGCCCATATCCAACGTGTCTAAAAGAAAAGTAGAGGAAACAGTGAAATTCCTGTTTGAGCGTTTTAACAAGACCTCACTCACTATCTGTCCCACTTCTGGCCTTGCCTGTAACTTTCTGTGAAGCTTCTCATCTTCCACTGCTGCTGTTTGTAAAGTCACTACAATATTGATTGGAGCAAAAAAGTTCTCACAAATGATGTTGGAAGCACAAAATAATCTCTCAGCTATAAAGAAAGAACATTCTGAACTTTCTAATCACTGAAGACATGAGCTTACATTTAATATAGATAAGGAAATAACGGTTTCTACAAGAATCTTGTCTGAGGGAGACGAAATAAATGTCAAGAATCATTAAAAACCATCTACAAGCATAGACTACATTTATGTGCTCGCTCCACTCTACTCAAATGGCTACAAGCTCTGTTACTCACTGGGCATACGATGGCTCAGACAAACACAGTCTAGCAGCAATGTAAGCAGGCATGAACAAAACTAGAGAAACTGTCAGAAGTGAGACTCCAAGTGATTGGTAGGATTCAAACTCTTAAAATATTCTTACCTTTAGCAGGTATTTAGGAGACTGAGAGTAGGGAAAGCCATTTGGAAATACAGAGGTAGGGACAACAGGTACAGGTAAGTAGGTGAGTAAGAAGAAAGCTGGCACCCATTCATAGAATAGCAAGACTGTAGACAGTAATGTTTAACATTGGGAAGAAGTTAGAAAAGACAGGGGTAACATTTTTTTTTATTGTCCACTGTAGATGTTTTGTGGATGCACTGAAAAAAGTAAGGCATTACATTTAATTGACTGAAATTCATCAAAAAAATTATATTACCTCAACACATTTACCACCAAAAGTAAGTAAATTGAAAGTTAAAGGCATATCGATGCTGTATATTTTAATTGTATAATGGGAATTATACCTATTTGAATCAAGCATATTCAGTGCACCCCTTTTCAGTGTGCTCACCTTGTCTATGTGCCTATTAATTTCATTTAACTTTCCCTAACCCTTCAACCTAAAATCTAAATTTAAATTTACACCTAATCCTAATGTTTCTAATTTTAATAAGCAAACCAGATTATCTGCTACTATTTTGAGCAATTGTAGATACGCTATTAAGGACAATTAAAATTACAGTGAGACTGAGCACAGGAAAGTAAAGGTGGATGAGCTGATCAAAGGTATAGCTTTTAAAACTGCATAGCAAAGAAGAAAGACATTCAGAAAGATACAAGTGGAAAACATGGATTATCACTACAGAAATAAAAGGCCATGCATCTTTGAAAAGATGATCAATAATGTAATTTGCAATTTGCAGGATTTATGAGATCCATTGCTGAGCTGGGTATGTACCTTGCTGCGTCCAGCGCTGAGCTGAGGTGGTAGAGATCTGGAAGCTGCAGTGACTCTGGCTCTGGAAGTGGCTAGATTACCTGGTAAACAACAAGTACAGAGTTTATGGGTTTTTTTTTTTTCTTAAGGCAAGACATCCAAAGTGTTATTTTAAACAAATACATTTTAAAATATATTTCTGTATTTGCACCATTTGATAATGTCATCTATGCTTTTTATTGTATCAAAATGTAATAATGTGCGGCCCAAAATTTCATGGAATAAAATCTCATTACATTAACATAAGGAACATCTTCCTTCCTTTTTAATGATTAATGTTTTAATGTTTTAATGTTAGGTTTTGTTATGACAGTGACAACATAGAACACAAAGTGTCCCAAGTCATGTTCTCAATGTCAACCCATATGAAGCAGCAGTGTACTACCCCAGAACAAACAAATAAACAGGCCTGCTGTGCTGACATTTTGACCTGCTAAGGCATCTTCTTTCTCCTCTCTCACACACACACCACTGTTATACAGGAGACAGAGTCCCACTGTAGCATATGCAGTGCAGTCTGAGCTTTTCAAAAGTTTCTGCACAAGATGTCCAAATGTTTTCTCTGGCTGTGTCTTCAGAGGCTAAACTCTGATTAATGGCACTGAAAGCAGCCTTTGAAGCAGGATTGGTGACATCAAAGTGCTAATCCATGGGTGGCAGGAGTTTTATAATGAGTGGGAAGCATTTTAACACATTTCAAAGGCTCCGCTGCATGAATAAACAATGGCAGCACAGATGTGCCACACACCTTTAGAAAAATACCCACCACAGAAATGGAAAGCAGCACTAAACCGAAGTCATGCCGTGTGCGGGTGTGTATGCGTGTGTACAGTGTAGAGGAATCTGGGGCAGTGAAACTTCTGCGCTTTCCCTAGTTCAGTCTCATCAGATGTCGGTTTATGAAAGGTCATGGATTTAGAAGCACCAAGAACAAGATGACACACGATCGAAACAGACAAACATTTAGGTTTTCTGTCTTTTATAATGTGTAGCTTCCTCTGCTTCTTCTCAGGGAGTTCTTAGTGTGCCATTCTTCTCTCTCCGTTACGCTCTATATCACTCAGAGAATACAGACATCATTACATCACTGTAGCTGTGTGAATGTTGCTGATAGACATTGCCTAAAAAACTGGATTAAATACATTTTCTTTGTTATTTGTACCATAACATAAAAACACTCAGTGTACACAATACACCTTATGTGACCCTATGCTTACTGCCATAAAATTACAAGACATTTCAGAAATAGCTCCAGTTATGACAAAGATCCTGGCTTTTATTAGAACATGCTAGTTTTCCATAGGCTGCTGATTTCATTCTGAGCCTTGACTTCTATTACATGTGCATGACCATCAAAACTATTTCCACATTTGTTAGCAAGGACAGAACATATGTAAGAAAGGTTGAGCTGAATGTGCTTTGGCTGGCCATTGTTTAACCAACAGTTCTTTGGACCAACTATTAAGTGACAATGCCACACATCAACAGAAACAGCAACAAATGGCCGTCCATCATTATTGTAATATTTTGTAAAATGCTCTATTCTGCTTTCGCTTAGAATTCAACAACAATGAACATTCACAATGCAGGTGGCACAAAACAAAGTAAATGACTGAAAAGATAGTAAATGGTTTAATATCTCAATAAAGACTTCCATATCTTAATATTTTTAGTTAATAAGCCAATAACATTAAGGCTTTTTATGCTTAGAAAACTACTAGGGGTGTAACTATATATCGCGGTACGATATATTGCGATACAAAAATGTCACGATATGTATTGTCAAGTATTGGCAGTACATTTACAATATGACGGCAGTTTAACCCTTTAATCTGTTATTTGAATTTCAGTTTCATTTTTAAATTTTGTTCAAAATATCGTGATACATATCGTATCGTAAACCCAGTATCGAGATACGTACCGTATCGTGACCTGGGAATATAGTTACACCTCTATTATTCAAAGAACAAGCCTTTGTCGTTTTTGTTTGCCATATTGTTTTTGTTTTTGTATAAAGTTTTGTATAAAGACTAGGAAGTGTAAGACTTCCTAGTCTTTTTCCAGTAAAGTATTCTGGAGTTTCTGAAAAGCTATGCATGGTTTGTTATTCTTTGTATTTAGTTTTTGGCTTGTTTTACAACTTTTTTTATTAAATTAATTTTCACAATGATCGGGAGATTACCCAATTGCTAACACAATCCAAAGTGACAGCACTACCCCATCTGTGCATGTCTTAAATTGGTGACATCTGTGCTCATATGTAAAAGAATTTTCCCAAATATCTGAACATTGATAATACAACATTTTCTGTCTTTGTAAAAAATCTTTATAGCAGCGTATCCAGTCCATGTCACACATTTGTGGTGGGGTATGTGTTTGTTCTGTTGCTGTTGAGTTTTACATCAGCGTCATGGCACCAGAGGAGAGAGAGAGATACACATACCTTTGGTTCTTGCTCCTAAGCCTATTGGCCTGCACTGCAGGATTCCTGAGCTATAGTTAGGTCTCATAAACATCAATTAATCCAGGACAAAGTAGCCTCTTGTCACCCCTGTTGTGGACAGTTCATAAACCTGATTAGAGAATCCTTTAACTTATAATTTAACTTATAGTCTGATCTTTACGGTCCTATACTAGTTTTTTATTTTATTCTAATATTTTTTGTGGTCCAATTTGGGTATTTTTATATTTCTAGTTATTCATCTTTCAGGGCTTCTAGACATTCCTACCCAGTCATGCCTACCCATTTCCTTCACTTCAAGTGAGATGTTCCCCATGGCGTGAGATTCTGGGCATTACAGAAGCAGATTTAATTCTGGAACACATGCAGACATCATGAAACCCAGTGCCAGCATCAATTGTGATCTGAAAGTTTTATGTTGTTTCATCATGTTTCATCTTAACATAATGATAATCTGTGCAAACCAGCGAATACATATTCAGCTACTTGGAAAATAATAAAAGTTTCTGACTACTCATATAAGTAGTTGTTAGGGGTGTAATGATATGCCCAGGTCACAATACGGTACATATCTCGATACTGGGTTTACGATACGATATGTATCACGATATTTTGAACAAAATTTAAAGATGAAACTGAAATTCAAATAACAGATTAAAGGGTTAAACTGCCGTCATATTGTAAATGTATCGCCAATACTCGACGATACATATCGTGATATTTTTGTATCGCAATATATCGTTACACCCCTAATGAATAATGTTCCTCAAAATGTCACTGGATTCTCTGAATTATGAGGTTAGTTTGCACTAAATTATTAAATTGATTACAATTACGCTATAAGCAAGCTAACACTTCTGAGCACTGAATTGCCGCTGGATGAAATTAAGTCTACAATTAAGCTTTATCACTATTATTTGCCAAACACCCATTACTCAAAACTAGAGGCTACGGCTGCTTAAGCAACTTAGCTACCACACTCGACAAAGCTTATAGGTTTGTGCTGGTTATTTTTCTGAGGTTGCTAGCTTTACAAAATGAGTTACATGTGCAACAGTGTTAGTTCGTATGTAGCAGTATTTCAATTTTAACTCATTAACAATTGAAAGGACTCAAAGAATCCATCATAATTGAAAGGGGGCTTCCATATTGGTAAATGGAACATTGGTGTGGAACAGTTTTGTTTAGTACCGGCCGACAGAGGAAGTGTCCAAAAATGCTGCTAACTTTCTCAAAGAAAAATCCCTCCTAATATGGGGAGGAAGTCTGCTACAAAATTATGACTTCTACACTGTATATCAACATTGTTCCCTCCTACACTCAGTTTTCCCCTCTATCTCAAATGATCAGCACCTATTTGTCATAATGAATTTACAATACTGGAAGAAGCATGCAACATGTCAGTCTAATTTTACGCCTTTCCTGTTCTTTTTCTCCCCTACACACACACACACACACACACACACACACACACACACACACAAACAAACAAACAAACAAACACACACACATACACACACACACACACACATCTGAAACCTCTGGCAAACAAAAAGTAGCTCCATTCTGAAGCCCTTTGCATTATGTAAACATTTTATGATGGATAGACCAACAGAAATGTCTTACAAGTAATGGAAAGTAATGTTGTTACCTCTCCTATAAAGTTGCAGAAGATAAGATATGAGGTTTCATCACTACAGAGCTTAAGTTAAAATATGGATACTTAGGATAGTCTGATATGGAGTCTCTTCCCGAGATCAATTATGTCATCTTAATGTGATCTTCTTTGGATACATAAGTGCAAAGAGCACTGTGGTCAGCGTCTTTCTAAAGAGAGGTTAAGAAGAAGAGACTTTTGTGTGTGCATGTTTGCCACCCTTACTGGGTCAGTCTGTCTTTTACAGCACAGGCCTGTGAAAGAAGAAGATGACACCCATCATCTCTGCTTCACGTGTGCTGCTTCTGGCAAAAGCTGCCAACACACACACATGCACAGAATGAGAGCGGGAGAGAGAAGGAGAAAGAAAGAAAGAAAAGGAAAGTAAAAAGCCCTTCCCTGGCATCTGTGCATTCACTTTGAAAATTAAGCCCAGCAAGATTCCTGTATAAAAAAAAAACTCAAGCTGGCACTTGTATTGGGTTTCTATTGACAAGAATAGTCAATGTGCCCTGGATTAAAAAGCAATCCCTGGTTCAATATGACACCTCTCCACTCTCTTTCATCAGAGGCTGTGCGAGCCTTGTACTTCAGAAGCCCAGGATCGAGCTGTCGACATGGGGGACAATCAAAGTTGTCAGACAGCAGCCTTTACAAGCCGACTTCTGCTGAGGAGAGCTACTAGATATCCCTCTTCTCTCTCTCTCTCCTTTACTCTCACTCATGGTCTCTATCACTCGCAAACCCCCCCCACCCCCCCGCTTCGTTTTTTTAAATAAATATGATCTATTCTTGAAACTCAACTCAGCAACCAGGCAAATGAGATTGTTCCACCACCCTCCCCCCCACCCTCTGTCGCCTAGCGTCAGTGCCCCGTGCTCAGACTAGTCCAGAGGCAGTTTGAACATGGTGTTTTTCTGTCAGGGAGGATCCATCAGTGGAGCGCACGCTGTAATGGGCTTTGGGTGCCTGACACTGCCTCGCTTTATCAGGAGATGTTCTGGCAGCCGACGAAAGTGCGACTGCTTCTCCGTATTGCAGCAGAAACGCAGCAAAAGATTCTGCCGACCTGGTACAAGCACAAGATTGAGATTAAACGTTTACTTAATGTCATGTAGCAAAGGGTTTTATCTGTATGGTCTAAGCACAGATGGACAGTCGTAATCATCAGGGGCTGAATTCATAATTCATCATTTATCTCGGGCTAAGAATGCTGGCCTAGGCTTGGATTTTTGAGATTCCAAATAAAATCTAGAAGTGAGTGGATTTAGATTTTAACACCTGGTTCACGAATATGGATGTAAACCACCATCAAAGAGGACATACCAAGTGTGAAGTGGACGATGAAGCTATATATACAGATTCACTTTAGTTCAGTTTTATAAAAAGACAAAGTACCATAAAAAATAAAACCCGCTTCGCTGAACTGGCCAGAAACACAGAATTGCTACACTGAGGATATATACTATTTAGTTTTTTATTTTTTAACCAAGGTGATTTTACTGTGAGCTTTTACCATAATATGTGTTAGTTATGTGCAAGAACTGCTGTAATACCTTTCAACTCTTAAACACTACGCTATTGCCTACAATACCTGTGGATCCTATTTCTTTTTTCAAAATGACCAGAACAACATATGCTTCCACTCCATTTAATGCAAAGACACACAGAGGCCTTCCTAAAGAGCATACATATTGTCTGACTGCAGGCTGGGAGAGTAGGCCCCACAGAGCCTTTCAGAACAGGGCCAACCCAAACACACTGATCCGCCTGATCCACGGATGTACTCAGGCTTTTAGGGGAATTTATCCATGCAAATATAACCCATTTCCTCTGACAAAGCTGCAGCACATGGTCAGACCACAGAACAAATCATTCAAACATACATATATACATATATAAATATACATAGACATATATAGACAGATTCACACACAATCACACACACAAAGGAATGCACACTTAAAAAAAGAAACAAAAGACCTTCTCAGTGTCAAGCCTACCAAATACATTAGTACTATGATTTATTAAAATCATCACCATCGCCAGTAGTAGTACAAGTAGAAGAACTACTCAGTAGTATCAGTGTCATATAATGTATGGAATGTTGTTTTTGCACCAAATCAAATGTGTCAATTATATAGACCTATATCCTTTGTGGTTTCGCTGACGTATGCAGAAGAGCCCATTTCCCAGCACAAAGCTGTTTGAGCATAATATTTCCTACCTCCACATACACAGATGACAGCAAGCACCACTGAAATCAAATAATCACAGAAAAGCAATCCTGACACTCTGTGAACAGCCCTTGTCGGTGCAATGGAATCATCAAGAGTGCCCCCTAGTGGTGCGAAGCACCCTACAGGCGCCTGTGAGCAATGCACATCAAAACACCACCAGGGACAAATCGATTTTTATCAGATGCTGCAGATAGCTGTAATTTCACAGATAACAGGGAAATCTACAAAATAGAGTAAAAATATATGCAAATTAAATTCCCCTCATATTTCAGCCTGAAGATCAAAATTTCCATCTTGCTAGTATTTTGAAACTTAAAAGGAAAATTGTGTTTCCACTGGTTTATCTTAGGCGAAAAACAGACAACTGTGATTAGCAGAATTAAGGAGAAGAGTGGACAGCATAAAAGCACTGTCCAACCACCCACTCCTTAAAGCAGTGTGGAGATGATCAGGAGCTGCAGCTAAAGAAAACACTTAGTGTGCACCAGGCCACTAACAATAATAACAGTATCTCATTTATTACACAGCAGCACTCTGCTATAAACGTAATCACAAATGAAGGTGGGCTTTCCGAAGAATGTAAGTAGGGTCATTTCTAAGCTTTACAAATAACACACATTTATACATGCTGAATGTATTAATGTATGCACTCGCACACACAAATGTACCCACCCTACACACACATTAAAAATATATCTTCCATGACAAGATATACATATAAAAGATATACATGTGTGTGTGTGTGTGCGTGTGTGTGTGTGCAAATTGTGCAAAGTGTCAATATCTTGTGTGGCCACCATTATTCTCCAGCACTGTCTTAACTCTCTTGGGCATGGAATTCACTAGAGCTTCACAGGTTGCCACTGGAAACCTCTTCCACTCCTCCATGACAACATCACGGAGCTGGTGGATTTTAGAGACCTTGCGCTCCTCCACCTTCCGTTTGAGGCCCCACAGATGCTCAGTAGTGTTTGGGTCTGGAGACATGCTGGGCCAGTCCAGCACCTTTACCCTCAGTTTCTTTAGCAAGGCAGTGGTCGTCTTGAAGGTGTGTGTGGGGTCGTTATCATGTTGGAATACTGCCCTGCGGCCCAGTTTTTGCTCTGCTTCAGTTTGTCACAGTACATGCTGGCATTCATGGTTCCTTCAATGAACTGCAGCTCTCCAGTGCCGGCAGCACTTATACAGCCCCAAACCATGATACTCCCAGTAGGCAAGACACACTTGTCTTTGAACTCCTCACCTGGTTGCTGCCACACACGCTTGACACCATGTGAACCAAATAAGTTTATCTTGGTCTCATCAGACCACAGGACATGTTTCCAGTAATCCATGTCCTTAGCCTGCTTGTCTTCAGCAAACTGCGGGCTTTCTTGTGCATCATCTTTTGGGACGACAGCCATGCAGACCAGTTTTATGCAGTGTGTGGCGTATGGACTAGCTGACTCCCGACTCCTTCAACCTCTGCACCAATGCAGGCAGCAGTCATACGTCTATTTTCAAAAGACAACCTCTGGATATGACGCTGAGCACGTGCACTCAACAACTTTGGTCAACCATGGCGAGGCCTGTTCTGAGTGGAGCCTGTCCTGTTAAACCGCCGTATGGTCTTGGCCACAGTGCTGCAGCTCAGTTTCAGGGTGCTGAAACTTATAGCCTAGGCCATCTTTATGTAGAGCAACAATTCTTTTTTATCAGATTCTCAGAGAGTTCTTTGCCATGAGGTGCCATGTTGAACTTCCAGTGACCAGTATGAGAGAGTGTGAGTTTAATACACCTGCTCCCCATTCACACCTGAGACCTTGTAACACTAACGAGTTACAAATGGGTAATTGCGCACAATTTGGACATTTTCACTTAGGGGTGTCATCACTTTTGTTGCCAGCGGTTTAGACATGGCTGTGTATATTAAGGGGCAGCAAATTTACTTTACATTGTATCAATACATACATATATACACACACACATACAGTGCATCCGGAAAGTATTCACAGCGCATTACTTGTTCCACATTTTGTTATGTTACAGCCTTATTCCAAAATTGATTAAATTCATTTTTTCCTCAGAATTCTACACACAACACCCCATAATGACAATGTGAAAAAAGTTTACTTGAGGTTTTTGCAAATTT
>JBBPCY010000002.1:15332561-15344751 GCA_037974405.1 Brachyalestes nurse | reverse complement strand
ACATGACTGTGCAAAAGCCCTTGCAGTGAGTGCTTAATATATATAATTAATTCATATATGACCACATATATTAATATGATTAATATATGACCACTTAATATATGACCATATACACACATATTATATATACTTATGTATGTGTGTGTGTGTGCGGTCATAAAGGGTTATAACATGTCCTGCCATGCTGAGACAGACCATGAGAAGTTTACTGTATCTTGTAGATGTTTATACCCTGTCATGCCAGTCCAGCGTGATCACTAAGTGCTGGGTAAGTGCACAGGTGAGGCTCTGGGATTACAGCTATCAGATCCAGAGAGGACAGGCCTGCTGGAGATCCACACCGTCATCCTTCCACCTTTAAATAGCACATGATCACGCATTGTGTCCTGGACGTCAGGTCGTCTGTTTATCCCACTCCTCAGCCAATAGGAGCGACGCGGTTGCGTAGCTGCTCTTGCGTCATAGGCTGAGAGCAGGCGCGTGAATGGGGGGGGGGGTTGTTTAATTATTTAATTATTTATTTATTTTTGTCCCATGTTGTTATTGTTGTTGTTGTTGTTGACAAATCCGAGGATCAGGGCACAAATCCTCCCACGTGTATCGAGGCTACTTAAAGGCTCCCCGTTCGTTGATCTGACACTTCAGATTTGAATCGAATTTAAATTTTATTTTGTTTTATTTGCCACTGCGTCATCAGACCATGCGTATCATAACAACTGCAGCACCAATTTATCCATAAATATACATGCATCTTTACGCACGACCACAAAAATTGGCGTCCTATCCAAATTCTGCAGTTCCACCTTAAAGGGCGCAGCCGTTAGTGCGTATTTAAGGTGGAACGGGACGACTCGAGCGCAAAGCTTGCGTTTTTGACGCAGTGACGAAACAATTTGTGACCTATTTAGCGTCATGTTGAATTGTCCTTCAATTTCTGGCGTCTATATTAGATAAATAGATTATAATGAAGCAGTGGATCCTGAAAAGAGAAGGAGAGACACCTTGTTTTCTTGTTGTTATTGCCAGCCCACCCCACAGCCATTACCTTGCAGGTTCTCCTCTGGGACGTTCTGCCTCTCCATGGACACTTCAGGGGTCTTCTGTGAAAACACGCTGGATCAGTTGGACGCAGTGGAGCTAGGAAGCGCTCCCAGGTTCATCAGTCTTTTCAGTCCCGAGCGAGGTGCCTCCTCTGAGCTCCGAAGTCCCTCTTGAATGGCGCACATGTGGCTGGCTGTGATTCTGCAGCGCGCACTCGCAGCTCCATGGGCGCAAAGACGAGTCTCGGTTTTGACGCAACCCTGCCCTGCCCAATAGGCTGCAGCCAACGGGCCCCCACAGCCAGAGCCACGACCACAGACCATCAGCCCTGCAGGCGGGTTGCCAGGTTGGGTGAAACTCACCAAATAAACATACCCAAATAAACTCCCATTTCAGTTTGCTTAATGCTTTCTAAATAATTTCAGTATACCCAGTAGATTCAAAGCAAGTGATTCAAAGCAAAATATAAAGAAATGACGGGTGACACAAGACTTTTGCACAGTACCGTGTGTGTGTGCCACTATGAAACACAATGTACTTAAAATGTGCTTAACCCTACCTTAATATATCCCTGAAAATACACCAAACCCCTTAATTTGAATTAAATGGCTATTAATTTGTAAACCGATCCCTTAATTTTACCTTAAAATTAGATTTAAGGCATAAGTGTGAAACCCCTTAATCTTAAACAGAAGGCATTAATTCAGGAGATTTTGTTATTTAAGGGGCACATTTTTAAAAGTAAGGGGGTAATTCAGTAGTTTTACCCCTTAGTATGTGTACTTTTCCCCTTAATTTTCCTTAATTTCCTGGAAATTAAGGTCAAAATTAAGGCAATTTTAAGGAGTAAAATTAAGGGGTTTGGTTTCGTAGTGCGCATATAGAGAAAAACCACGATGTTGTGATGAGCAGTGTGTAGGGGCAGGACCTTGCTCAAGGGTACCTCAGACATGCCACTAGCAGTCCTGGGATACAAACCCACGACTTTCTGATTACAGTGGCAACTCCCTAACCACAAGGCCACCAGCTGCCCCATACACTAGATGGATGCTGTGTTCCTGGCTGCCCACTGCTTCGCTTGGTGAATGAGTTAAATAGGTTAAATTCAGAGAAATAATTTTGTGCTGTCTTTCTGCAAGATTTTGGAGTTTCTGCGGGAATTTGTGTCCATTCATTCTGTAGACACTGATGTTGGACGAGAAGACCAGACAAGAAGAGCTGTAGAAAACCTGTATAAATGCATTAATGAATACTTGCTCTAAAAGTGATCAAATCTTTAGAAATACATTTTCTCAATAATTTTGTTCAGTTAAAGAATTCCTGGTGATGTCTATTATTTACTATTTAATATGTAGTCCCTCAAAATATGAAATTTTTTTAAAATTATTACAATTTCAAATATTTCAAAGCTCAGTGACCATCAGTTGTGATGTCACGTCACACTTAATCACACTTTGCATGTTCTTGCAGAAATGCGTGTGTGATTACAACAGTTCTTTGTTCAAAAGTGTAGGCACCCTTGTCTTTGACCAGTTCTCTGTCTCTCTCACACATTCATACACACACACACACACACACACACATAGCAACACCTTAGCAACCTCTACAGATACCATAGCAACTGACTAGCTACTATAGGTGGGAAACTATAGTAACCACCAAACAACACTCTAACAAACACCTGGGACACTGCATTGCATTTAAAATAGCAACTGCCTAGCTACTAGGGCTGGGTTCAAAAAATCGATTCACCGATCAAAATCGATTCTCGTTTAAAAAATACGATATCGATTTAAAAATTCACGGATCCATCTTCTCCTGTCGACTATGCACTACTTCTCGCGACCGTGCAAGGAAGGCTATAAAAACATGAGGCCGGCGAAACCGACACCAAATGGGGCCATGGCGGAAGCTGCTGCGCTAAAATCACCGTCTGGGCTAATTTATAACCAAGCCAAACTAGTATTAACACAAAGAAATCTGTAAATAAATCGATATCGAATCGGATTGATTCAGGAAATCAGCAACAATGCCCAGCCCTAATTACAATGCATGAATGACACAATATAACCATGTTCTTGTTTGTACTTTGACAAAATAATGAAAAACAGAGGTGGATGATCAGTTGGTGTACAGTCCACTGTAAGCTGCTTTACTGATTCAAGTTATTTATTTTAATTCAGTATATTTTACAGAAATACTCATCCTGCTCACCAAAACCACATCATGCCACATGCTAAAACATGGAAGTTTAAAGTTGATTCATTTCTGCTAAATAACTGCAATTTAGAAAAAATTTAATTTAAATGTTTGCCCAGTTTTATTATCTTTCAGCACAGCTGCAGTTAACCATTTCCTACCAATTTACATGTTATGCAGTCACGTATTCTTTAGTGAAATTTCCAAACAGCTTTGGCGTGTACTTTAACTGCTAGCATAAGCAATGTCTCCCTGTACATGATGATGGTTGCATTATAAATGCCCCGCTGGCCTCAGAAAGGCAAAAGACACACCGAGATAGAGACTTCCCCTGCTGATCGCCCACTGGAAATTCACCTCATCCATCACAAAGGCCCTGCCCACACACACCCCAATCCCTCAGCCACACATACAGTCTCTGTCTAGCAGTCTGCAAACTCAAGGCTGGTGCATGCATAAAACATTTATGTATTGACAATTACATAACAATCCATTAAACAGCTATGATAAGTGCCTTTCAACATCCAGAAGAACTGCATAGCACAAAAGACTGCATAGCACATGTTTCTATGCTTATCTTTCTCAAAGAAATAAAAAGTAATTTAATCGAACATAAAGTATAAGGTCATCAAGTTTAACATAAACGGAACACAAAAGGGGTGGGGGGGGTACTGCTAGAGTAGGCTATGGATAAAAATAGCCAGATAGACATACAAACATGACTCAAACAGAAAATCCAACGGCGTCCTGTGCTGTGTATGATAGATGGGCCGGCAGACATTTTGTCAATAGTAATCTGCCACATACAAAAGGCCCTGCAATTTTTCTGAACCACCAAGCAACCATAGCAGCTCCTCAGCGATTATTTCTGAGAAAAGCAGTCAAAGTCACGGTTCAAACCTTGAGCAGCCCACAAACTAAAAATAGATTTAGGGTTGTTGCTCAGCGGGACAGCAGAAGCAAGTAGACTATGTTCACATCTGTGCAACTATTAGTGCTTGTATTAGTTCAGCCAATGATTAACTAGTCACATAGTAATGATGAGTCAATATAATGTAAACTTCTTTTTCAGAATTACAATATGTAATTATTGCTACTACTAAATTAGAATATTTAAAGTAATTGCACAACTTATGCTGTTCCAGATATACCAAAAATACCTGTTTATTTGACACGTTTCCCAATAATGGCCCTGGCTTTGCAATGTTATACACATTCCTATGCAGTACAGGGTTATTCTAGGTCTAGGGATGGGAACACTGGGTCTAGTATACATCAGATCCTTCATCTAAATGATTCTTTGTGTCAATATTACATTTTTATGATCAGGTTACAGCATGGAGAAAGCAATTAACATTTAAAACTTGGCAGTAATTAAATTTGCCGTTAGCCGTTTTTACAGCTTCTTTTATTCGCCCCATTACTCTCACCTCCGATAAGTTCGGCTATTGCCTTGCATGATATGTCAAGTGGGAAATGATACATTTATGTCTACCCACAACACAGAAGACGCACGTCCTCCAAAGCTGCATATTTCTGCCAGACATGAAGAGGCTATACTTAGTGAGGAAGAAAATATGAATGCAAATAGGGCAAGAAAACCCGCCATGCTAGAACATGAGCTGCAAGGTCTACTGGGTAAGCAACTGATAAACATGTGGATTAGTTCCAGAATCCTTTACATCATAAACAACTCTGGCTTTGAAGGTTTAACGGCAAATATGCACTGCTCTTGCAAGTCATGAATGTACAGCGTAAGCAAGTTCTAGCAGATTTCCTCTGCCACGTCTGTTTAGGAGCCATCTCTTAAACCTGGGGGCCAAAAAAATAAACAGAAACACTATAAGAAACTAAGTAACTAGGAAACTATTGGCATGGCATTATAGTACTTTTTATAATATACCACTATTACAATGTCCAGATATGAGTAGGAACTAGATACATTTACCCAGCTATACTTTAGTAAATCAGTTTCATAGAACTGTACTGCTCTGGGTTCAGTTCATTCTAATCCACTACGGACCCCACCTGGACAGCTTTATTTACGCAGACACCTTATATTATGGGGTGTTTTTTTGCATTTATCTACACCAAAAGAATTCCAGGACAATTGTTTTTTAAATCTTGACCCTGAATCCAGTTTTTCAATATTAGATTTGGTAATCACTGTTAGGTGTGACAATCTGGTACAGCTGCAGTTTAGAAACAAGATTCACAGTTTGGACCTGAGGACTTCTAACATATGCTGACCAATGATGGACCATAAAGTGAACTTACTAGTACACTTAGATGCAAAAACATTCTCACTGCGAAAGTACTCTCAAGAGTACATCTTCAGGTCACGTACTGTATTATATTCCATTATATGCAATTATATATTATTACTGTATATACCATTGCAGTAATACTTGTTTAAATGACTTCACACAAACTGTCTACATTCCAAAATGTGAAACGTCATGTAACAAATATACACCTTCTTTAAGGTACATAATTGTACCTCAAGATCCATGTTGTACTTTTGCCCTGGTATTTCTTCACTCCTACGCTACTTGGTGATATTTCAATTAAATAATTACGCATGTTTTACTATTACTACTAATCTACCCACTTCTGCCAATGTCTAACAAGGCCAGTGGGCCAAATAGATACAACCTGTGCAAAAGCAGTCTGATCTATGATAAACTGGTTATCTTGAGAGCCGAAACAGCAGTTATCTTGTATATCTTGCATCTTGTACAAATAGTGTGTCACTAACAAAGGCATTGGTTACCTACATGCACGACTTTTTAGAGATCATACTGAGCCACTGTAACCTTGTTTTGTATGGCTGTTCCACAGTCACAGATGTCTGCCATTATGAGCTGAATGTCTCCCACTGACACACTGAAGTCTCCACACGCCCCCTCATAATCTCAGCGTCGGAGGGCAGTCTGACGAGGGAGTGTGTGCAGCCGCCAACAGATGACATGTTAACAGAATCATTTCACGCTTCAGTGCACACACACACACACTGATTTATTCACACCCGCCTTGCTAAAGGTCCTTATTCTACTGATTTATGTGTCCCAGACCATATATCTATTTTAATTTCAAGAATGAAGAAGAGAGAGAGAGAGAAAGATCTGAAAATGGTATGTCTGTACAATTCTATGAAATCAAGGCATTCAAATTCTTTAAAACAGAATGAACGATGATCACCAACAAACTGTTATTACATCCTCTTCCTTTGGAGCAAAAAGAAAAAGGATGACCTGAAAGTACACACCTACAGTATGGACTGACATAGACTTTAATCTAAAAATTAATTCTTTAATCTAAAAATCTAATTCTTTATTTTTAGTTATTAACATAAAGACTAAACATAAAGTCAGTGAAAATTATGATTTTTTTAGTAACCACACAGGAACTACAATGACTTATATAGTAACTATGAATTCTGAAGAAACCAATTCAAAATACTTAAATCATCATTTAATACATACTATGAATTCCACAGTAACGTAACCACAACACATTATTCTGCAGCTACTATTAAACCTTGAATTATTTAGTAAAGAAAGGCAACTGCAATGAATTACTCAGTAAGTATTCTGAATTACTATGATGCATTTATTTGCTATGATGTATCCAGTAGCCACTGTGATGCATTCAGCAGCTACTATTACTTAATCAATAACTGCTGTTACTTATGAACTAATTAGTAACTACTATGAAGTTAACCTTGTCAACCTTTAGAGTTTGTATAGGACAATTCTGATCATACACACACACACACACACACACACACACACACACACACAGATCAGCTCATCAGAGTTGAGCAATTTGAGATTGTGCTATTCAGGCTAACCAAGGCCACCAGAACATCTGCTGCAACATCAGCGATTTCACAAAGCTCTCTTTTTAGAACTGCTATAGTATCCTTATTGCTAAGCAGGGCAGATGTTTTTGCTGCTTTTTAAACCTAAGGCCTGTGTTATAGCCCGCCTCTCCTGTGGGCTCAGTGAGGGACAGATAACATTGTGCTGGGAGCTAGAGTGTCAGCCTCATCTCAATGAGAAAGGAGAAGGCTAATCACACATGCAAATTGCAATCAGGGGGCACAGGCACACTGCATTGTGGGAGATAATGGTGTGATTGTACTGATGACAGAAGGTCAAACGCTTCCACCATCAAAGCACTCAAATAATCGTTAATCAGAATACCGTGTCGGGACAGATTACCTGATTATGTAGGGGAAAAGCGTAAAATGTCAAGCTGAATGTACTTCATTGAGATTTAATCACAGGATGCAAAAGTGGAATTTTGAGAAGGAAAACCTCCAGTATGGCAAAGACGACAGCTGAGAAAAACCCAACGCAGGAAAATCTCCTTTGGAGCTGAACGAGACGTTTGAATAGCTTTCTTCAAAACACATTGTTCCTTGAACAAGAACAGCTATTACGATATCAATGGAGCATTTTAGTGACAGACAGCAGAGTTTCCCTCTCCGCACAGTGGAATCCTCTGCTGTCTTCAGGGTGCATTATTCTTCTCAAGACAGAGAGGGCAAGCTTGAAGAGATGAAGCCTGTCATTCTTCCTTTTCTCCCGCTCTCTGCTAGTATCTATACAACTTCAATCTACCACACATCCAGCCTCCTTTTCTCTTGCAATCTTCAGTTGCCCTCTCTGCACATCTCTCTCTCATTATAGGTGTGTGTATGGTGCCCTCTGGTGTCTCACCGTGGTATTTTGAACAGAGCTTTTACAGGATGCATCTCGGCCAGTGGCGGGTCCCCATCGGCAAGCTCAATAGCAGTGATACCCAGGGACCACACATCACAGCGGGCATCATACGAGTAGTCAAACTGCTGCTCGCAAGCTATCACCTGCAGACAAGTAGAGACAGATCAGTTCCATAAACACGTTGTCAATTCACTCGCTCTCAGTGTACATGCATAGTATAATACATTAACTGCACTGTTTCTACTCATGCAAGGGTGTGAGCCATTCTCCAGCATGACCAATCATCAAACAGAAGAACAGTTCCTCCAGCCTGAATTCTAATTGGCCTGGAGGGTGAACCCCCTCTAGCCCAATCATCTTGCCTCTATTCAGAATAACACAAGACGGGGGAAACCGACTCTCAGCTATTAACCTTCACATGACCCCCAACACACTCACACATGGGAGACACACTTGAAAGCACATACAGACACAGGCATACACACACTCACAAGCTATACTTCAGACTAGAAGTATGGTCAGGATACATAGCATGTATAAAGACAAAAGAACCACATTAAAAATATGATGTTCTAAAACTATTCAGTGATTTGCATGCTGCACTGCACTAAATTAATTAATCAGGCCAGATTATACGCTTTGTCATAATACGCTTTCGTCATTACTCCAGAAGGATTCGCAATATCCATCGTCAGAATATGGTCAGAAAAGCGTACTGTGAAATTATGGGAGATAATTTAGCATAATAAGGACAAGTATAATACTGCCCACCCTTATTTCAGAACATAGTGCATTAAGCTATAGGGTAACCTGATGGATAATGCAGAGAGAGGAAACAAGTGCTTGAAGAATTAGAATTGACATACCATAATACCAGTGCAGCTATACGTACACAGAAGACATAGAATATGAGAGAGAGAGAGAGAGAGAGAGAGAGAGGGAGGGAGGGAGAGGGAGGGAGAGAGGGAGAGAGACACAGAGAGCGAGAAAGAAAGAGAGAGAGAGACTGACCTCAGGAGCCATCCAGAAAGGCGTTCCCACTGAAGTGTTTCTGCGCAAGCGTGCACTTGTTAACTGAGCAGACACACCTGGAACAGACACAGACCAGAACCAGGCTCATATTATGAAAATGAGATCCACAGAATAGATGTGTTATAAATTTAAATGATCACTTCTTTTTACCACCACCTCTCGTTATCATTTACATAAAACAACAAGAAGCAGTAAAAGACAAAAAATGAACTGAATAGTGTTGTCAGTTGACACAGCTATTAATAACTTTTATGGAACCATTAAGAACACACAAAGCTACACAGCCATCTTCAATAAGGTGGCATATAATTTGACATGGCACCAGGCCATGGCCCATTGAAGCAGCAATCATTATCATGAAGATGATGATGATGATGATGATCATCATCATCATCACTGTTTGTAATGAAATGGAGCAGCTTTGTCTCCCTGCAGGGTTCCACTTCCCTCTTCATACAAAGAGTCAAACATGCCTCAGGCAAGTCAAAGTCATTTACCCCACATTCATCTCTCTCTCTCTCTCTCTCTCCCACACACACACACACACACACACACACACGTCCAAATTAACCACAACTGCTTAACCTTGTGTCAGAGTTGGCATTATACATAAAACAGGCACATGAAGCCCTACAAGGCTCAAGAGATTTTTACCTCTTTTCACTGATGATCCATTTAGATTATGCAACAATTAATTTCTCCTAAAATAGCACAGAATTTCACATTAGTGCTGGTTAATACAGGCTCATATGCTGAACAGCAGACCGCTCTTCAGGACTGTGGGGCCCCCTATAGACTTTCTGTCAGAGTGTCTGTGTGAACAGTAACACTATGCCCGAGGCTTTGTAGCTGTCAGCACTCAATGAAACAGACTCAGCCATTACCAAAGTCCACCAGCTTGACTCCTCCATCTGTGGTGAGCAGGATGTTGTTGCCCTTGACGTCACGATGGATGATTCTGTTGTTGTGCAGATGCTGCAGGCCCTGGGAAGAAAGAGTGGAATTGTAGAGGGAATATTGGAAAGAGTCTGATCTGTGATCCAATAATCATTAGTGAATTAAAACTTGCACCTTTTGTCTCCCAGTTCTTATCTAAGCCACTGAGGAGTAATTTAACATGAATTATTCTGCTGTTTTATCCCATTAAAACAATTAATTTAAAATCACATTTGTTTTTACCATGTTTACCATGTCAATAATCCTAATATTACAGATGATGCATAACATCTGTAATAGTTTGAGAGACTTAAAGAAAATTTTCTATTTTTGCTCACCTCTAAAATGTAAATTGATTTGTGATTACATCATCCATGCACCAGTGGGTCAGGAAAACAACCATTATTAACTATTATCCATTATAAATAACTATTATCCCGTTTTACCTCCCACTTATACTACCCTGACTCACGATGGAGTGAAATGTTCATTTAGTTCAGAGACCCTCTCTGACTTTATGTTTCATTATAATCAAATTAGAGGCTGAATATTGACAGTAAATATAGGCTTCGGGATGTTTGGAAATGGTTAAGCTAAAACATTCACACACAAATAACAATGTATATATTCTTTTTATTTTAATTAAAAAAGAGATACATTGTATTTTCTTAAATGCGCAGTTCTGTGTATAAGTTAGAAGAGTTAAGAGCTGATATGTGGGATAAAAACACATCTTTGTAGTTGAAGACTACTATACCTATGAAAACAATATGTGAATTTTAAAGGCCTTAGAGAGTATACAGTTTTTATTAAACCTCAAAGGGTTTGGGAGCTACTGGGTAAAGTACAGTTTCCTCTTGCGCTGCACTGCCCCATAATGCTTTTCTACAAGAGCATCTGTCCCATACGGCCCCTCTAGCCTTCACATTGTGATCCAAAATAAGCACCGTGCTCCTGGCAGACTGCTGAGCCAGCCCCACTCCACTGTGCTGGTGTTAGCGGATTAGCTTAGCAGTGTGTGTGTGTGTGTGTGTGTGTACTGTCTCACCAACAGTGCACCACAGAGGATGTAAGAGATGACAGCCTCCTCAGGACGTTTCCCCCTCATCAGCAAACCCTTTATCAGGTCTGTTACTGAACCCCCATTACACAGCTGAGAGAGACAGAGGGAGAGAGAGTTAGTGAGTCCCACATTCATTTCTGCTTCATGATTTATACGCGGAGAAGTACAGCACACAGACCTCGGCTGCCTTCATTAAAGTTTTACATTCATCTGTTACATCACTTCTGCTATCACAGCTAAATAACAACAGTGACCAAACAATCTACACACAGATTAAATATCTTAAAGTGGATTAAATAATCTGTAAATGTAAACTTGACATTGCAAACTTCGACAATGTTATGAGCCATTACCAATTACTGTTAATTAAAAAAAAAAAAAGGAAGAAGGAAAGAAAACGAGAGTGACTAATATATTTTTTGTAGTTATTCCAACACATTTGGGCGGAAGATGAAAAAGATGACTCACTTCCAGCACCAGCCACAGCTGTCCTCCAGAGAGCTCGTCAGCCTTGTAGAACATGCCAAAGAACCTCACAACGTTAGGATGGTTGGAGAGTGTGCGCAGGATGTTGTACTCCGCCTCAATCTCCTCATCCACATCCTGCAGAGAGATGCCAAAATGCAATAGACATTTCTGATTTTTCTGCCTGAGGTGCACAATTTTGCAGGCCACCAATATATTATCTGTTGACAAGACATTTAACCCCCCCTTTTTTGGTATGGTGCCACACTCTAAGAGTGCCAGACAGCGTTCTTGCATGATGCCATAGAAGAAACATTTTTGGATCCTCAAAGGATCGTTCAAGAAATGCGTGTGAATAACCTTTTTAAACTTTACTGAACATCTACACTACCAGTCAAAAGTTTGGACACACCTTCTCATTCAATGTTTTTTCTTTGCTTTTATTGTTTTCTACATGGTAGATTAATATTGAAAACAAACAAAATGATAAACACATGAGATGTATTGTTAAAGTTAACCAAAAAAAAAAAGAGGTAAACAATCCAGAATATGTTTTGTAATAAAGTAATGATGGACTGTTGTTTCATTTTACTTAGTTAAGTGGTTCTTGCCATAATGTGAAGAAGAATCATAATCAGAAAACTTTTTTTATGCCGGAGGAAATTGTTTATGTGTAAAGAACCGTAGTGGAACAGGATTACTGACTGTGTACCAACCCCACCAT
>JBBPCY010000002.1:15309865-15323461 GCA_037974405.1 Brachyalestes nurse | reverse complement strand
TAGACACTTTTAAGCCCAGTGTCATAACTTACATGTACTCACAGCGAATCAATTCAGCAAACAAAGAGTCCGTTCGTGCTTGTATGTTTGTAAACTTGTGGGCGGGCCCTTTGAAACCCTAAGACCCTCAGCTATTGGTTAAAGAAAAGAAACTGACTTGAAAATCCTCCTATTACGGCGAAAAACGTATGTTTCTGGGCGGGAACTGTATACGGGAAGGGTGTATCGCGATTCACCCTCCTCACACCGCGACACGGGTTCGTGGAACTGAGTGTCGTGAATTCGGTTTTGTATGATTAATCATTTAAATTCGTTTAAATTAAAAAACAAAAAAAAGTAAAAATAGACTGATCCCGATATCACAACAAAATGCTTCATAGCATAAGCTGTGTACAGTAAGTCCTCAAATCCTTCAGATTACCTTCCTAACAAATTGCACTGGGAAGAGGTCGTCTCAGGAGTGTGATTACAGAATGACCACATAGCGCACACACACACTTAGTATGGCCTGCCTACACCAGAGCAAAAATACTCAGTTCTCCTGTGTAATCCTGTTAGGGGGATGTGAGGGGAATTCAGGACTTTGTTACGTCCCCCCTGCTGTGCTAATGTAATCAGATCCATGCCCTCTCTGTCTCTCTTTACTGCCAGGTGAAGGAAGACACTCATGCACACAGCTAAGCATTAGCTCATCTTCAAACATACTGCAGCACTTCAAAGGCCACAGAAAAGTTTCATAACACACAAAGAGGATTTTCACCTTTCTTCCTTGAAATATGTGCTAAATGAAATCATTAAAATACAAATTGCAGCAAATTGAGTGGTTCGATGGGAAATGTGCTGTCCTGAAGAAGACCATCAAGCCAGAATTGTTCAAAATGACATGGATGGGACATGTTTAATGTCACTGAAAGTTACCTTAAAAACATTTATTTTATTTAATGTACAACTGGCTCATGCTGGAATGTTAAATTACAACAGGGCTTTGACTTCAAATTTTACTACATCACTAATACACTAATTGTCATAAATGGCCATAGAAGGAAAACAGTACTTGAGAAAAACAGCTTTCTGGTGCTTGGTGCCAAATGGAACTTTCTCTACAGTGCACCATTTCCCATCAAGCCACAGTGTATGATGTGTAAATAATTTTAGGACAGGTGGAAAAGATGCATCAGTGCATTGCGATGCATCAGTCTGAAGACTTAGTGTATTACTTTTATTATCTACATCACACTAGTGTGCAATATATAGACAATACAACTCCATCATTTATGTATGAATGTAAATGCATTTTTTGCATGTTAGGAAAGCTAACTGATGCACTGTATATTCCTCAGCTGTGTGTGGAACATTTGTTTCCAAAGTGAAGAATATCAGCCTCTGCTCTCACCAGATTCTGCCGTGAAGATGGTAAAACTCTTTGCCCTCTGCTCCCTCAGAGTTAGCCAGCCCCCTGAGTGAGGACGGAAACACAACACACACACCATGGGCACATGTATACACACAGGTACACACAGGAGCCCCTTAGTAGTGGTAGTTAGCCATGACCCTCTGCACCCTCTGATAAAGATCCTACACACACTATTGCCCAGATCCTTGTGCACCTGATCCTGAGAAACGTAAAACACACCCTCACACACCTCATATCCAGTCCCCCTAGAATCTGACACTTTGCTTCTGGAGCACCACTCAATCAAACTACACTTACGCACACCTCATCATAATACAGACACTCCACTACAGTGGCACTAATTCTTCTCATAAAAGAACAGAAATGCTTCTATAAAGAAAACTCATTGGTTTGCATATTACTGATATCCTGAAATACACAGCAAATGACTTTATAAAAGAAGTGATTATCTAAATATTATCTAATTGAAATCAAAAGACCAGGGATCTTATAAAATATATATCATTTGTCCACAATTGCTTGTAAGCAAACAGAAGAAATCAAAACCATCTAGCAGTGTTTTCTGTAACAGTGTAATTGATTCCTTACCCATTCTTCAGTGCATCAGCTTTTCCATTTATATTTCCTGTAAAGAAAGCCAGAGGCCATTTTAAAAATACAAACATAAAAGTTCTGAACTCCACTGCAGTTACATACGATGAGCTATGGAGCTCATTTGAGAGGCAAATCCCCAGCCTTACACCTGCTGTAAGTGCACAATTCTCTGAGGCTGTTATGCCTGATAAGCTGGAACATCTCAGAGGATGGTGAAGCATCCACTTCTTCCACTGTTCTACACCTCTAGTTTGGTTAGGAGTGACGTTTATGAGAACAGTATCTAATCTGCAGAAGAGACTTACCTGCCATAGCTGCTTCCTACCATAGCCGAAGTGATTTTGAAGGCTTCCTAGGCTCAGCCTTAATAATTAACTGGAATTTGATAAGTGGCTGCAGGTTCCCTTTTAAGAGGAAGTGCAACTCCCACTGGACATAAACCCAGAGCACAGTGCAATGCCAAACACTGCATATCAGCATGAAAACAATGATGACACACATACAATGACCTTCAAACATATAGAACACCCCAATGGATAAACAGTCATAATAAGAACAACTGTCTTAGACCAATAATTAATAATAAGCAGCACAGGGCAAAATTGCTTTATAGCTCAAAATATGTAAATTATCTAAAGTACTGTAACACCAGTGAGATCGATAAATACTACTACTAATAATAATACATTTATATATTTGTGTTTTTCTGCTGTTCATTAGAGACAAAGTGCAATGAAAAGTGGGTCAGGGAAAGAAAAGAAAAACAGAATTTCATAAATCACATTTCTTGTCAGAACACAGTCTAATTTTAGATTTCAACAGACTGATGCTATATTATAATACTTACTGTAGCTTGTTGAGCAGGCCTGCTTGTGTTAACCCAGCACAGAAATGTAGCCCCAGAGTTTAGATCCCAGCAGAAGAACCAGAAAACCCACAGCCTGTTCAGATCTCTCGGTTAGCTGAACTAATAAGATGTGTCATGTGAACTGAAGGCCCAATACCGGCCATTGTGTACTCCTTTTTACGGAGGGTTGCTTTCTGGGCTTCTGCTAACTGCAGCAAATGGAAGCCAAACAGAATGCTGGGCTCTTCTAACCCTAACTTCTAATGCATAATCAATGGAGAGTTTAAATATAATGCTGCAATGGACTGTACTACCACAGTCCTATCAAAGTGTATCATATGGGCCTCATGCATTTAACAGTTGCATTTAAAAGTTCATTCCAATGTGGAAGGAAAGAAAAAATTAAACGGATGGTAAAATACCAGCAACTACATGGAGACCTCAGTGAGTTTGACTGACAGCTTCCACTGAACCAGCAATGTCAACAGACCATTAATCATTTAATCTCATTAAAAAAAACCAAAATTACTTTGTCATTCAAAAAGAAAGAATGAAATGAAATATGCATCAAATCAACATTATTACACACTGAACTAGTCATGAATGACATGCTTTTCTTAACCAGCTTGGTAACTCCATCCAAATAGCACATACTAAATGTTTATTCTTGTTCTTAAATACTCAGTCATACAAATGTCCAGCATCCACTCCTAGTTCACTCGCAGGATTTCTTCTGAAAATGCGTTATTAGTGTGGAGAGGGTCAATCAGATTACAAGAAATGAACACGGCATGTCAGAGCATCTTTATATTTTATTCACATATGTTACATTTTGCATTTAAATGTCTGTCACCCTTTCTGATTTGCGATCAGAAAGTTTGAATCAGCACCTACAGTAATGTACTGTATTTCTGCCTCTCTGTCAGTCACTCATCTCACACCACACCAAGGACATGTTGTAGCTTTAAATTCCAATATACATCCACACCCACTGCTTTCCAAAAGTCAGTCTATACAACGTTTGGGCTGAGAAAGGAAACAAAAAAAATAGAGAAACTAAAAAGAAGCAGCATGCAAGACTCCAAGACAGACAGGAAAGACAGAAAAGAAGAGCAGAGAAATTAAGTGCCTGACGAATTTTCCTCCAGCACTGGGTAATATGCAGCATTGATAACACAAGTCAACAAAACGAACCCAGGTCTTGTGAAAACCAATGCAAACCAATGTCTGTCAGCCATACACCTTTCAGAAATATCCATTTATTCCCATCACATATCAGGTGTTCTCACAAATCATCAACCTACTTTGGGACAAAATGTTTGACAAAGGTAAAAATCCACTATATTGTGGTTATTTTCTGTTGAAGAACATGTTTTGTTTTGAACAGGTTTCTCTTAATATACCAAGAGATCAGTGCATCACACTAACACTGCATAGATAAAAAAAGGTTATTTTCTAAAATGTTCTTTCTGCTGGGATAATTTCAGTATAAAAAGTTCATGAAACCATTCCAAAAAATGTACTGTTGTGAGAAAACCTAATGTGATAGAAAAAGAGACATTTTTTGTGTGTGTTCAGCCTGACTGAAATATTTACAGGCTTACAGACCCCAGAAATCATGCAGACCTGTGTGATCAACACCTAACAAAGTGATCAATACAAAACCAAAACATGCTTTTTTGGTGTGTGCTGATGGCTCCGTCTCGAGAGGTGCTCTTAAAAAGGACTCTGGATCAAAGAGCTAGAAAAGACAGCACTGACATGAAACACTGAAAAGTCTGTATTTCAAAATCGAGCCTTGCCGCAATTCTGAATGCTCTATGGCAGAGTGAAGACAATTAGGATGACTTTCAGTGTCTAGTAAAATGACAAAAGCGAGAGAGGAGAGATGGGAACACCAACAGATTAACATCATAAACAAACGCATAAGAAGTTACAACCAAGTGCTTTTTAAGGTATCAAAGAAAAAAAAAGCAATACAAGCATTTTTCATGTGTATTAAACAAGATCTTGTTTTAAAAGGGGCAACTGAATGGTTGTAAAATAAAAGTTAGTAGTACATCTATTGAAACATTTAAAGTGACATTTTAAAATATTCTGAATGCAATTATGTGGAGAACCTGGTGAGACCTAATTTAAATCCTTGCAGAAGTGGCCACTGACAATGAATTCAACATCCAACTGTGCATTCCAAGTGCCCCATTTCATTTTTCAGTAAATCTAAATGCCAAAATAATGCACCAAAGTACATGTCTTAACTTTACTGAGGCTTTTACTATTTGGTCAGAAGCACCACAAACCTTATAGTGTGAGATCATTTCTCAGGTCATTTAACTTGACCCAAAAGAAACTTGGTTTTCTGTTCAAACTTGAGCAGAACAATCAATACAAAGAGGACATCACAGTGGACTAAAACTCATACATTTTTGAAAGTGAGGGACTTATAATTTGGGCAAGGTCAAAGCAATAGGAAAGACAAAAGGTGATTTAATCTTCTAACCATCACTTTAAAGCAGTGATATTACATTCCTGCAGGCCCCACTTATAGAAAAGAACAGCACTACAAGGACCTTCTAGTATAAGGACTATATGAAAAGCCTTCATATGAAGTTTTAAAAAATATGAACTTCTAAATGCCAAAAACTTACAGAAGCATTATGCTGAAATACCAGTTCTACCAATTGTATTATGGGGGTATTATGGAGGTCACAATAACCTGAAGCTGAGGTGTTTGGAACTTGACCCTGTCCGCTGACGTAGGAGCAATCTTCTCTCAAACTGAAAGCTTATGGTTTGATTAGGGAACAAAAGCCCTGTAACATCAATTTGAGACAACTCCCAAAATGCATTACTCATGTTAGCATGGCAGGATGACATTTTGCTGGCAGAATTTATTCTTCATTGCTCATTTTTGAATAGTGTATTTTATATTGCTGAATTAACGTGGAAAGTTGATGCAGTTTTTCCACCCAAAGCACAGCAATATAATCTCTGAGCTCAAAAAAGCTTTGTGATTGGCAGAATTTCTGGGAAATGTGTGTCTCCTTCTACTTTACACTGAGAAAAGAACAAACCTGCCAACTGCCATGAATACAGAGCTTTTTGCTCTTTGAAAAAGAGAAATCATAAAAATCATCTTTACAATGTTATAATTAACAATGAATAGCAGCATTTATTTAAATATTAAAAAGTTTCTCTTCAACTACAGCAAAAAAAAAGAGAAAAAAAATTCCTGAGGATGGTTGAAACTAGACCTTGAACCAGAGATAAGTCTCACCTTACTTAATCTGTTGATAAAGCCATGTATTGTCTGACGTCTAAAACACAAGTAATTTCATTCAGGTCATTGCAAATCCATGGCCGGATTTCCCAAAGCTTCCAATAGATTTTAGATTTTTTTTCCTACCGTAAGTAGTAAATGCTGTTCTACCATTCAGAACTGATCTTTCTTCCCACATTGTTCAGCTTTACTGATACTTTTATTCTATACCAGCACTTGAAGATCTCTGAGTTGAGAATGAAATGAGATATGCATCAAATCACCTAGGATGACAAACATTAGTACACACTGTTCTAGACATGGGGATATGATCACGGCTGATAATCATGGATGTTATGCTTTTCAGAGCCATCCAGTTAGCACTGATACTAAATGTTTCTCTTTGTTTTGGATAATGACTCATATCTGTTTAGTAAAGAAGATACCCAACAGGCCTAATTTTGGTCTGATTTGGTCAAGATTTCCTGTACTGAGCACAAACAAAAAACCAGAGCATTTTTGAGAGGTGCGACCTCAACTCCAACAGAACTCACTTGAATGCACTCAGCAATGGGCTATTCTGTGATTTCACTTGTCCCAAAACAGAAACAAAAACAAAATTCCTCATCTTCTCCACTTTCAATTCCACACAGAAAACCACTTTAAAACCACACACACACACACACACGCACACACACAGTTAGTCATTAGGCATGATTGTACACTAAACTTCACATAACCAAGGCTGTAGCAGCCATCCACTCACGGCTTATATTACATGATCGCATTTATCAAAAGGAGATACAGAGAGTGGCACTCATGCCCAGTGTGATGTGGCTGCTCCAGTTTTTAACGTATTTTATTAATTAATTATTTCTGTTTTTTTCTGGGTGAAGGGGCATGTTAAAGTCCATTGTAGTGGGGACCCCAGCGTTTGTTGATGTGGTCGAAGGTATGGGACACCCATTGCTGCTCCAGCACGCGGTACCTCTCCTCACACAGGAACAGAGGTTTGCCTCGACTGCAAATAAACAAAATCGACATCAACTTAGTGTCAACAACTACAATGTGAACAGTTTCGGGTAACCACTTGTGACTGATTTGAACATGCTGGGAGACCAGGAGTGTATGGGTGAAGAGCAGTGAAGGTGAGAGCGTGTACCGTAGATCTCTGTCTTCCTCTCCATGAGCATCCAGGTAAACGGACCCCCACAGACAGAAACGATGTCCTCGGATTATGATGATAACTGAGGCATTTATTAGGAGGAAGATTCCGGTGGCAGCTCCACAGTGCTGAGAATGCTATAGAAAGGGGGACCCATATTATCACCAGCATCATCAATGATAGACTGACTGAGTACGGATATAAACTCAGTTTTCCTCAGCTAGCATGACATGGTCATTCTGAATGCACAGATTGCTCAATTTTTAAAGTACAATTTAAAATAACACACAGCAATAACTCACAGTAAGTAAGGCAATCTCAACAGATAACAGACTTCCTGATGTTTATCCACAAAAAATATGAAACCTGCTGATGCAAGCCAACTGTGAGCCAAAGGAGTAGCACCACTCACCAGTACACATTCACAGATGCCCTGCTGTTTGCAGCAGAGGCCCTTGAGGCAGACGAATGCCCCACATACTAGGCACAGTGCTGGGTCCTTGGGTGTTTTACTGCAGACAGTACAAGACTTCCTGTGGTAGTACTGGAAGATGGTATTGTAGTTGTCAGGGAGTTGCAGCAGGCGAGGAGTGGACCACTGAGGGTCCTGCACCAACAGAGACTGCAAAAAAAAAACCCAACACGTATTAAAATCACTTCTTTTACTGACTATAGCATTACACATCTAGAGACAGAATAAAGCTCAGGTAAGAGATGGAATAAAGCTCAGGTATGTGTGGTTTGATAGGCAATATTACTGACCATGGCTTGCTGAGAAGAAGCGCCAGTCAGACAGATGAGCTCAGAGCACCACTGGGAGAGCAGCTCAAACGTACTGACGTTCCACTCCAGGCAAGCTGCACTGCTCATGGAGCTGCTGGACTGACCCAAACCCAAACAGCCTACCAGCAATGGGAACTCCTCTTCTAGCTGAAAACACAACACAACAGACAATGGACCAGAGACCTACTGTTTTCAGAACAAAAGATCTGAAACTAGAACAAAGCATTTAAGATAATGTTTCTGACATAACACAGGCAATGTATCAGCAGCGCTACAATACAAATATTAGTATTCTTTTTTATAGGGACTGCGAGACAATATAAATGATTTACACTGTTCTACTATGAGGAAATCTGTGATATTCTTACCAGATGCATGAAAAGCTTTTTACATTTGTCTGGATGTGTAAAGAAATAAATGCAAAATAAAGGTGCTGATTTCTCCCATTTGTGTTAAATACTTTGTCAAATAAAAAGCACAACAAATATCAAATTGAGAAAATGTATGTACTCTACAATATATGCTATATACGCAAGTGGATGTGGATGCATGGCGGGGTGTGCACGCATCAACAGTGTCTAAACTAGATGTCTTCAAATCCAGACTTCAAATCCCAGAATTCAGTTTCTGGACCTGGATTTTGTAACCAACGACGTACCGATTACAAAATCCAACATGAAAAATGGCTTCATGGTTCAGATTTAAAGACCTCTGGTCTATATGGATTTCAAGGGTGTGTGTGTGTGTGTGTAAAAATGTGGAGTACCGGGCAGCCAGGAAGGTTGTCCCCATAGAGATGGTGCTGAAGCAGGCAGGAGAGACGTAGGAAGGGCAGACAGAATTGCTGCAAGGTAAACTCTATAGACTGAGGAGACCATACACCCGAACTCAACTAGACAGAGAGAGAGAGAGAGAGAGAGAGAGCAGGAGAGAGAGGGAACAAAGTCACATGCCATCAATAATCATTAATGACCTGTTGATAAAGAGCTGATGGATGCAGTAGTTGCAGGAGAGCTGCATCTCAAAGGCCTTGCTCTAGCAGCCATGGTGTTATTCATCAGAGAGGGGGGTAAATGACAGAATGAGGCGTTCAGTTAAAATAGCCTTAAAACCCAACTGACACACTCGCCCTTGCAAAAATAAAGGCATGGCTGTGCATGTGCCTCCTGTTTCTGGGACCCTCTTCAAACCAGTATTATACCTGATTTACCATAGATCTGTATGCAGGCACTTTACAGGTTGATAGAGCATTTTACGGGTTGATAGAGATCTTAGTATAAAAAACAAGGTTTTAATACATTTTTTACACCCCAGCAACTCTCTAAAGAAGGCCTTACACTAGATTTGATTGCAATTAGCCATAAGAGCATTAATGAAATCAGGTACAGATGTTGGTAGTTCTGGATCTCAAATGACACTTAGGTGTTGTTTTTTCTTGCTAGTGCTTAGCAGTGGGCATGGTGATCCTGGGCTCATGTGTGGCTGCTGCAGTGTCCACTTTCCATTACCACTGGTTTTCCATGGAGATTATATGAGCTTCACACATGCAACTGAACACCCGTGTTGGCAATGGGTACCTTGTACACTCGCATAATGACAGGAAAATACCTGCTTGTGCCGATAATACCTTCACAATATGAGACATGTTTTGGTCAAGCGTTATTAGGATATTCAACATCCCACCAATTCATAAAGTTGCAGCTCTTCATTTTTTTCTTAATCAACACATGGATTTCTTGATTATCTTCTTAACAAGTGGGATATAGTATTGTATGGAAATATATTTCTTTCTTTATGAGTGTGCAGGGTTATAATCTACTAAGTTGAATTCTGCTCATCAGTTGTGCTCTTACCATGGTCTCTTCGGGCCTGCTTTCATACACACCCCTGGCCTTAGTCAGCTCACCAATTACATGGCTGAGGAGTGTCTCCCATGATTTTTCAGAGTTTGGCATTTTCTGTGGATAAAAAGACCAAAAAAGTTAAAGTGGCGCACACACTCAGTCGGTCAATCAATTGGCATATTAATGGATGCAAATCTACCGCTATGCAAACTAAACAACAGATTGAATGCCTCAGAAGAGAGGAAAAAAAAAGATCAATGTGCACAACCGAATGCCTTCATGAACAGTTAAACTGAAAATCAATAGAAAGAAAGCCTGTGGTACAGCAAGACTTTTTTTTGGTCATCAGTAACGCATTGAATCTTAACAGTGAAAAACACTAAAGTTCTCTCTTTAATTCTCTTTTAGACTGATAAAAACAATGACTACTGAATAGGCATAGATAAAGTTATCTGGCTTCTTGTAATATTTTACAAGATGTGAGACGCTTGGCTTTTATCACTAGGATTAAAAATAACACTGTCGGATTTATTAGCCATGAGGTTTATGCCTTCATCTCTGCATTATAAAAACTCAGGTCTACTCACTCTGTTAACTGTAGCCACAGAACACCACAGCAACAAATAAAAGCTGAATGTTATTACAAAAACAAGGAGAAATCTGTACCTAGTTTAATTTTCAATGTGGCGTAAGAGATGCATGAGAGAGACTTTGGGGAGAGAAAAGACAGCTTCTTCCCTCATGACAAATAGGAGGCAGAGCTAAGGCGTATCTGAATAATGGGAAATTAAATGAGCCTGATGGACAATTCGAAACTCCACACATTTGTGTTTGTCCATTTATATTCCATGCTCTCGTTCTTCAATTGAGATTTAATAGACTGGAGAACTAACATCCCAATCCCCACAGATAATGATGGGCTTCCATGATGATGATGGACGCGCTGCATTTAGAGCTTAAACTGCTTAAAAACAAATGCTGCGAGGATCTCATTCACTCACTCTATTACGCATACACTATACATTAGAAAATGTTTTTAAATACTGGAGTATCTGCTGAGACGAAAGTGTAAAATGTATTTTAATAATAAAATAAAATTTGTATGCTTCTGTATGCACTTCCTGAGCCTTAAAGTTAGCACACAGTGCCTTATTCAGTCGATGTCTTAATAGCTTTGTCTCCACTGACTTTCATCACAAATTTGCAAGCGATGAAATGTGTAATATCATTTAGTTTTCATCAAGCAGTGATGAAAATGATGGATTAAAAAAAATGTTTATTTGCAAGAAAAAAAAACCTTTGAGTGGGTACATAGTTACTGTCCTGTGTCCAGATTAAATAATTAGCATACACTTTTGGTAACTTAATAGGACTTATCCAGTAACAGTAACCAAAAACTGTTGCCTTTTGTCAGTTGATTAACTTGCAGAAATTCTACTCACTGCAACCCCACTTTATACAAGCTGCTGATTGGTTGTGATGTGTGTGCTGACAGGCTGTACCTTCTTGGCTGCCCCTGTGTTGCTCCAGGCTAGTCTCTCCTCAGGGCTGAACTTGATAGACAGGGCTGCCAAGGCCTGAGAGTACTGCAGAGTGTAGAGCACCTTCACTATACAAGTAAAATGTTCTGCAAAAAACAAAACACGCATACACACCAAAGTGAAAAGGCGGCAGTGAATGGCCACAATTAAGTGGATTTCAGGTTGAACCATGTGGCAAAGGTTACACGGCACATATAACATGACATTGCACATTCAGGAAATTATCAAAAGCATAAAATGCCTCTTAGACCCTAGACTTAATCTAAAAAAATAAAAATAATACAGTCTCATTCACCCTTTTCATGCAAAAAAAAAATGGCAGATCTGCTGTTGCTTCTTCAAAAAATATATTACAGCTCTCCACAAGCAATTTTCCAATGCTTTTGCATTCCATTGTGGATCATCTGATTAACATGAGCTCATTTACAAATAGACAGAGAAATCATAGTTTCAAGGTTCCACGGCTACAAAACATAATGGTGATTTACACGCTGGATAACACTGTCACTTAAAGAATTTAATACATTTAAATGTGCTTTGTTGCCCATTTAAAGGTATACACTGTGATAAACATGCATTAATAGAGAAAATCAGAAAAGCACCACGTGTGGAACATGATGTGTGGCTGTTGCTTGTGGATATCTCAAGGAGTCAGATAGAAGCACAAAGAAACTCCATTACTTTGCCATCTTCCTGAGGGTCATGCTGACAGCTCACATACAGACAATTGTGTGTGCGTATGAGTGTGTCTGTCAGTCAATGAATACACAATCGTGTCTTGACCTATTTGTTCACCCTTATAGCATTACTAAAAGACTTCATTCACACCCATCTCTCATTGTGAAGTGTTGAAATCAATTCTCCATCACCCAATGAGTGTGGTAATGATGTTTATTCTGGTGTTGATCAATGCTGGCTTGACACGTATCTGGAGTGACTTTGAACACATCAACCATTGCTCCCCTGATTATGGCCTGAAGGGCAGAGCCAGCAGAGGGAGGGGTAACTCGCTTCATACCAAAGCTTTTAAAAAGCTGTTCAATTGCCTTTTACTGTAGCACAGGCCAGCACACTCCTTTCCCGCCATAAACATCTCTGCTGTTTTCCACATTGGTCATTTTCATTTGGGGGGTGATTGGAGCATCTTGGCAGACAGGGTAAAAGCAGGAAAGGCAGGTGTGACAGAGAATGAATGCAACTTTACACCAAGATGAACAAGAAAGCACTTAGAAGATAATATGTGAGATTTTCTCCAAATAAAACACTGTAAAACACTAAACATGCTCATATATAAAAAAAAACTCAAAGCATGCTTCAATACAAAAAAACCCAAAAATATGCATTATACACAGCCCTATAGGTTCCAAGAATCCTATCCTCATTTCAAGGTCATTTACATACTGTTCACATACATGTTCATTCTAAAGACTTTCACTCCATGTTTACTGTACATGTTATATTTGTCCAACCTTACTGCAAAGGGCTGGTGTGGCTACAGTTTTTCATTCTGATCAGGTATGTATAATTCTACACATTTCACAGTCTTCATACAATCATCCAGCGCGATGCCAGTCAGAGCTGCTAGCAGATGTAATGGAATTGTCTGTTATCATTTTTCTTCAAGCGCATACAGCTGTCCAATGAAAAGCTGCAGTGGCTGGAGACATGTGCTAGCATTGGTGGAATCATTTGATTGGTGGGTGGAATTTAACATGACTAACTAAGGGAGACAATGGCAGATGACTGAATACATGCAAAATGTGCAAGATTTGATGTCTCTGTTATGGTGCATTTTTCATGCCGTTATTTCCAGAGATATTATATTACATAGTACCAGCTCGTACTTTACAAATGTGATAAACAGGGAAATCCCAAAACAACTCCAACACTTCACAAGTGTGGAAAAGAGAAGAGTAAAACAGGATCCCATGCGAGGTTCCTTTTTTCCTGTGCACCTCTAAACCTGAGCTCTACACAGCCTCCATAATTATCAGCATTGTATGACGTCCCCTCTATCCCAGCACCCCTCCCCCACCTCACTGCTGGGAGAGAGAGATGGAGAGAGAAAGAGAAAGTGTGAGAGAGAGAGAGAGAGAGAGAGAGAGAGAGAGAGAGAGAGAGAGAGAGAGAGAGAGAGAGAGAGAGAGAG
>JBBPCY010000002.1:15270752-15302886 GCA_037974405.1 Brachyalestes nurse | reverse complement strand
TCTGTTATCACCCAAATGAGGATGGGTTCCCTGATGAGTCTGGTTCCTCTCAAGGTTTCTTCCTATTGCCATCTTAGTGAGATTTTCCTTAACACTGTCGCCGACACCCTTGGCTTGCTCATCAGAGACATTTCATTCACACACACTCATACACACAAAAATTTCTCTCGTTTTGTGAAGCTGCTTTGTGACAATAAAAGCACCATATAAATTAAATTGAATTGAATTGCACCTCCCAACTCCTTTCCCCATTTAATTCCCTAGCTAATCAATATACTGCTTGAACAGAGCTGCAGTTACATGCACACAACTGGCTGAAAGTGAACAGAAAGGAAAATTCACCCTGACCTTAAACACATATTTAGTTTAGCTATGTAATGGGAACTTGGTGACCTCCAGTGTAAATTGGTAATGCACTTGTAAATGGACAAAACATGCTTCAAGTGGTGAGTGTTGTGTCTTGCGAGAGGGGCGTGAGTGCATGTGAATTTAATACTTACTGAGGCAGGAGCGTTTGGCTGCAGCACTTGCCCCACCACTGCACAGATTTCCACCACGGTGAACCAACTCCAATTCTAGATTTGTCCTGAGAAAGAGCAGCAGAGAGAGAGACCAAAAGAGCAAGAGAGAGAATTTAAATAGCAGCTCAAACACTACATTTAATTACATTCAATTAATATTAAATCAATATACTAGCGATATATAAATCCATATCTATTTTCAGAGAATTACACATAGTTTGAAATAATTCATATCACATCACACAGTCACTCAATAAATTAGGCCCAAATTATCTGTGTTATAAGGTTCAAAGATTATCCTATTCTAAGGAACATATTGTGCTTTTTTTGCTGGCTGATATAATTAGTCTATGTAAGAGGCCACAAGCATCAACATTAGCAGGTCAGCCTCAACAGGCTAGCAAGGCAGGGACAAATCCCCAGCATTCCTGGATGAGAGGAGGCAGAGAAGGGGGGGAAGAAAAAAGAAAGAAGAAGCAATTTCCCATTGATAATGCAGGCAGGCAGCTCCATCTGGCTGCCACTGATAAGGGAGCAAGCATTTGACGGAGGAATTTTCCACTGCTCTGTTCAGCCAACGAGAAAAAGACGACGCAAACTGGAGAGCGGAACAGAGAGAGCAGAGGGAGGAGGGGGAGGAGGGGAGAGGCTTGAGCGCACTAGGTAATAGCCTCTGAATTACTGGCAGAGAAATGGGATGAGCTTTAGTAACAATTCTGCTTACGATGGGTCAGGTTCTAGAGTGAAGATGCTTACGAACAGGCAGAACAGACAGCTTCTTCAGGATCAAGGTCAAGCAACAAATATCAAAAGTAATTAATTAATAAAGATGCAAAGAAAGCAGCAGAAATAAAGCCCCAGGACTGGAGAGAGATACACTGGGCACAAAAGGACAAGATGTCAGACTAGAAAAAATAGGATAACAATATAACAAGAGGTAAAATGCAAACGGACTGTATATTAACTTTTCTCAGCCACAGAACAGACTGTAAAAATTATAATATATTTACAGCATTTAGCTGACACTCTTATCCAACATCTGATTTTCAATCAAATCACTGCCAGCTAAGTACACCTAACAACTCCTGTCAAAGAATAAATGTCCTTCTAGCATTACCCAGTTCAGAACAAAGGAACTGCTCTATAACACACACACAAACAACAGACCAGAGCTATTCAGATATGTTTGGCAAGGAGTCAAACTAAAATTCTGCAAGATGTGCTAGACAAAATCAATTTACTAAAAAAAATAGACAGAAAGCTTCAAATTGCAGAGGCTGGGCAAAAATAGTCTCTGAAAATAGACTGGATTACAAAAGTAGTAAGGGGAGGCATAAAAACAATTCTACGGGCAGGTCAGAGCATACAAGCAGAAAATTATCTACAATTTAATGTATGCAAACTTGCCAAAATCCATGATGGAAGAAGCATTTACCTGGCCACTGAGTACATGAAGAGGAAATCATTATCAGGTGAGCCAGGGTTCTTGCCATAATCTGTGTACTTCTTCTGTGTGGCGTTCTTTATGTCCTTAATCACCGACTCCATCTCTTTAGTAAGGTTGGACTCCGTCTGGAAAGTAGACAAATCAATACTTAAGTATCAAAGTGGCCAACAGCAATAAGGGAGTTAGAGAAGTACATAAATCATTACACGATTATTTTTAATAAGTCTTTTTGTTCCAACACATGAATGTATGTTAAATGTTAGATGTTGCAGAAAACAAGATGGAAGGATTACATGACTGACTTTGTCCAGACACTCACAAATACATTTTTTCCCATCTCCACCAGCAGAGCAGTGAGAATGGAAGCTAGAGCTCACACTTAACAATGGAGGAATGAGGCAGATAGACACAGCCTGATCAACACTAGTGGGAGAGGTATCTGCCTTACATAAGTGCTTACTGGGAAAATGCCCAGCTCTTCTTGCAGGTCCTCCACTTCCTTGACCAGTGTGGCCAGACTCTTGTTGCTAGGGGTGTGCCAGACCCCCGCCTCAGTGCCCCGTCCAGGCTTGCAGGGCAGAACGCTGTTAGCAAACTGGCGACACAGAGGGCAGGTGAACTCACCCTTATCCACCGAGAAACCCTGCAACACCTGGTCGTTCTGACCAAAAGAGAAACACAATGTAAGAAAACAAGCATGTATACACCAGACTCAGTTAGACTGGCAGACTCCAATCACTGGTATTCCCACCTGTCTGTATGTCCAAGATGACTCTGGGGGGGGATACATAAACAAATGTGTATTGTAACTCCTAGATGACCTTTACCCTAAAGAATTTCTTAACTTGTCCCTTTGGAAAAAATCGCTTCATCTATAGCGACTCATCTATTCTCGCTGAACTGGATTCTGGTCACTCTAGGGATCCGTATAGAGTGCATTTATCAATCACTTTCTCTTTTCTGCTGTCAGTCTCCACTCTGTCTGCTCACATTAAACATTATTAAGTCAGAGAGCGATGTCGTATTGTCCCCATTATCATAAGCGTCACCCAAGTGAGTGATGGAGTGAGCACCTCTGAAATATCAATTTGAGACACGTCACATTGATGGATGAACTACTAATGATGTGTCAGATCTTTGAGAAAGGCTGGCATCTTCATATGCTCTCACTCCTTTTCTCAAACTACAAGAGTTAAAGGCTGAGTAAGCAACTGGATAAATGCTATTGTTTTGGCTCTGTAATCTAAAATGCTGGGTTTTATACACTGTCTGCTTTATCCCACTTGTATTTATTCAGATTTTGTATGACACAAAATAGCCACTCAGGTACCAGCCGGGATTGTTTTGACATGTAATGTTAACAGGACATTTGCATAAATGAAAAATGTCCAAAAATGCAATGTGAGCATATTTTCCTTTTTCCTTAACCCTGTCTTTGGCAAACAGAACCTGTCATTAGCATTTTCATTAGCTTGGAAATCAACATTGAGAAAGGTTTTTCTATCACATTCTTCATAATTTCATAAAACATCCAGGGTCAAAGACTTTAGGTGGAGCAACACATTCTGGGTTCATTGAAGTCAAATAGAGAACAAGTAAATTCTTATTTAATTGCCTCCATAATTAAGAAAAAAACATGACAGAAAAACTATCACCACCTAGGATGCAACATCCTATTCCAATGCCAAATATCCTCAGGGAAATCTTAGAAATTGATTAATTGAAGTCTGGAGTGTTACTGACAGGGATAGTATGCAGTGGTGAATACTAAGTAGTCACTGGAAGCCATGCTAAGCTCCACTACTGAAGGCCTCAGACACTACAATCTTGGAAAAGTATGCCAGTGACACTCCAGTTAGAAGGTTACACTCTATCAAATCAATTAAATGACATGGAGTCATGTTCTTACAGGCTAGAGGAGTAAAATGGCTCCAGTTCTATTCTATACTGTATTATAGATCTTTTTTGTCCCCAAAGAAAGGTTGTCATAATGATACTAAGCAGAGAGATAATACTGCTTTAATTCACTTACCCGTAGAGACTCCATGTAGGACTTATGACAGTCTATATGCAGTGTGTGACCACATGTTTGCACATACACACCACCATCCCATCCAATGGAGACAGACTGCAGACATGAACTCTGGGAAGAGGGAAAAGCAAAGAATAACACTGGTGCAGTATACAAACACGGTATACAAACTGAATTCTATATAATAAGGTTAATTTAGAAACCCAACATGTACACTGCCTGACATTACAATCTTACTGAAACAGAAAGTCAGCTTGTCGATTTAATACATTTTAAATTGGATTTTGGTGACAATTTCTTATGTGACTGGTTAGCGAGAAATTATGTTTGCAACTAGACACTGAGTCTTTACAGCCCCATTTGAGGAAATTAGGCTCAAAGGCATAATGTACAGGACACAACTTGCTTGAAGAATGAACATATAAAAGTGACAAAAATGAAACAGCTGGAAGATTCTACTACAAAATGCCTCAGAATGAGGAACAAAAAAGAGAGAGAAAAGACATTTATTCTGTTCTATTTCTCTGCAGGAGCTGGAGGCTGCCAAACTGAACCATGCTTAGAGGATTCGGCTCAGCAGGCCAGAGGAGTATAAAATTTAGAGCAGAGAACAGGCGACAGGAGACCAGCATCTCATCCATGGCGTTTATTGCAAAAGACAGCATGTGGTTGAGTGTGTGTGTGTGTGAGAGAGAGAGAGAAAGAAAGAGGGAGAAAGAAAGACAAGAGAGCAAAAAGGGATGTTTAAAAAAGAAAAAAAAAATCTTTGTCGTAATAAAACCAAACTCAGGACGAGTGAGATGGGTGAGAGACAAAAAACAAACAGAAGACCAAAATATGAAAAACTAAAATATTAATTAAAATTTAAGAATGTTGCACTAAATTCTAATATGGAATACAACCATGGCATGGCATGTGGTTTATATTGAAAATTGAGAGTTACAATTTCACTTCACCAATAGAAAATGATGTGAATGCAGACAGGGAACATGCTTACATCTCACTATGAAAGTGTGCATGTATATGTCTCTTTATCATCTCACAGCACCCTAAGAGCAGAAAATCAGGCACATCTGACTAAGACACGTACATCTTTAAAGTGGCGCTGCATGAGTGCGAGTCTAACGTCGTTAGTCGCTCCACACGTGTCCTCAGGGAAGATTCGCTCTTCGTCGCTTGTAGGGAGATGCTTCGCCTCATCACTACGGCAACGGTGTCCCAACACTGAAACACAGACATGGACACATGCTTCATGAATGACAATGGTATGCTAATTAACTTCCATCATTCTATATATGGTACACTGCATTTCATTTGCATACTATAATGAAGTACCATGTCAATGTCAAAACCATAACACCCATTAAACAGTATGAGCAGCATGGATGTTTTCCCAGATGTTTGTCCTTCTAGATGCAAACTGATTGATAAATTAACAGGTTGGGAGGGTGTAAACTGGCTGATGATGACATTTATTATCAGAATGGTCATTCTCATCATGAAATTGTGACATTTATACATGTTTTTTCTTATCTAATGGTTCATCAGATTTGGCAAAGTGGAGATCAGAACACTCTTATCTGACCTTGAAGCTGTGTTACCAGAGGCTATAATACGTCACCAGACAGGGTAATTACTAATAAAACAAGCTATTTGTTTTCATGACATTGAATAAGACTCGTATGTCCATACCATCATGGGAGAAATTACTCTACCAAAGCAGAAGCCTGTTCAAGGATCAACATGTATGATAAATGAAGCAATTAAAACAGCATCTAAGCGGCATATAAAAGCGGCACAATGCAGCTGGGCTCAGGTGCTGCAAAATAAATAGGGCCATTTAATAGACAATATAATAGTACTGTCCTGTGCAGCAAAGGGATGTGCCATGCAGCAATAAAGGATTATAGGCTGGCAATAAAATGCTCCACCTGTTGATAGAAACCAGTAATGCCATAGCAGCGAGCTACTGGTTCACTACAAAAAGAAAAAATATGGGGAAACACCAAAAGGGAATTAGGCTTATATCTGACATCAGACTATAGAACAAATAAATCAATTTTAGACTCTCAATACCAAGAAAATGACAAAATACAAAGATGTTTTGTGCAACACTATTCACCTGAGGATGCCTGCAGTAGAACCACCAATCCTATGGGTCTGTCTTCAGTAGAGGGACCGCTCTGGCCGCATATGACACAATCATAGAGAACTTCAGAGTCCAGAGGCTCAACAGAGGCCACATCCATCGCTGCCTCTCCCTCAGGTGACTCTGCAAGTACATAGAACAGTACAAGTGGAAGATGAGAATTACAAATAAAAAAAGAAAGAAACACTAGTTTTCAAATGGACTGAACTGACACTGGCCATTGAAAGGTCAACAATGCCTTTTGTAGACTTTTAGAAGAACAAAAACTTCTCTCACAGTTTAAAATAAAGGCAAAGCGACACAGGTTTGCTTTAGATTCTAAAATGCCACAGTGATAAACGTGAGTGTGAGAAGCAAGGCTGCCCCTTGAAATGGTGAGTAAAATACAAAACAGCCACTGGCATCCATAAAGGATCTGAGAGTAGCTATTGGAAATACAAGCTGCTGCTTATTCAGGTCATCTGTGATTCGCCAAAAGCAAACAAGAAGCGAGAAAGATGAACGTGATAGCAAGACAAAGAGTGAATGGGGGCTAAAATCGAATAATTGAACATGAGTTATGAGAGAGGTATACTGGCAAAACTTAATTAGCTATATAATGCAGATTTAAATTGCTTTTCTGCCCTCTCTTGGTTAAATTAACAGATTGTGGAGGTTTAGGCAGCCATGTGTAAAAAAACAAAAACATTAGAGGTAATGTACTGTGAAAGGCTTCGCTATTTGGACAGTCTGTGAAGTTGCATACAGTAATACTATTTGAGAAGGTCAGTCACAGATATGAGCATCAGACATTAACACATTAACAAATTAACACTTTCTCGTCTCCTCATGAACAGTTCAGTGCATTACAAACTGCAAATGATTATAAATGGATTGTAATTCTGAAATGCTCTTTGGAAAATTTCCAAAACAGGGGAACAAGGTTCACAATGTTCAGGGCTGTGGACAAGAACTGGAAAACACTGTTTGAGTACGAAGAACGCAAAAGTACTCAGGTGAAGGGTCCTGCCAAGAACAACTGAGCTACGTTGAAGACTCTCTCACAAGACCAACATACACAGTTCTAGATAAAAGTAGCCAAACTACAACTGACAGATGAAATGAGACACGCCATCTAATGTGTATCCATGTTTTGGGTTCATGGTTTGGAGCATGGTTTGACTCAAATAACTCAAAAATTTGACTCAAAAAACTTTATCGCCGAACACACACGATAAAAGCAGCATCACCAACCATAAACCATGTGGCATTCCTAGCGATAAATATTACAGCTATAGCACAACAAAACCCTCTCACTGCCTGGAGAGACGCAACGCCACATACTACATTACTTACTAAACTAGCTTGTGTGAGTGGGTAGTGGGTGGGGCTGCAGACAGTGACCCCACCAGCGTGCAAGCAGACTACATTTTTTCATGAGTAATAAGCTCTAAATATAATTTTATTTTACTTATTTTACACCTGTGAGAAAACTCATGCCCAAAATTGCATTTATTTGGTCATATCAATATTTTAGAGCTCCCCCAAAATTTCACAAATCATGTTTCCAGGGCAGCTCATGTCACCACTAGGGGAGCTGTAGCTCCCCCTGCTCCCCCTTAGTTCGCACCCTGTTTATAGGGAAGGCCTGACCCGGGGAGGTTATTACCAAACACTTTCTACTTCTTCATTACAGACTTTACCTTGCTCCCCAGTATGGATAAAGAATTCCATCACCTGACTTGTGCCTGTCCACAAACTTAATGTATTGTAACAAGACTGAAAAATGATGAGGTGAGGTAAAGGTTAGTCAAACTGACACTTTATTTAAGCTAACTAGCTCGGCCAAAGTAGGCTTACCAAATTAACCTCAGATCAGCAGAGTCATATGGGAATTAAACCCCTAGTGTTTAATTTCCATAAATTACATACAGTGCAGCCTATGCATACATAACCAGCCATCTACAATTTTTCAATGAGTGACACATTTCAGAAGATTAATTACTTTTGCAAAATTAGTTTTAAATGTTAAAGTGTTTTAAATTTTGAGTAAACACAGGTCAGCAAATGTCAATGTGTTTGAACTGATTTATTGCTTGAGGGACAGGAAGGGGAAAAATGGTTTGTTTGGAAGTCAGTGTTGGCCTGAAGCAAACTCCCACAGCTCACTCGTACAGCCTCCACACCCCCCCCCCCAAATGCTGCGCATGCTGGGTAGATTGGGAAAAATGTCAAATGCGCACTAGGATCACAGACGACATTTAATACCATTTTGATTCAAATCAAAAGATCAAGCACTGCAGAACTCCCACAATGACAATATAAAAACCTCAATAGAACACTGGGATGAAAGAAGGAAAAAAAAAAACCCATTTCACTGCACTCTATAGCATAGACAAATAAACTCAACTATCTGTGAATGTGATGCAATATACACTGATCAGCTATAATATTAAAACCACTGACTGGTGAAGCGAATACACTTGAATTATCGTGTTATAATGGCACCTGTCAAGGTATCTATTAGGCATCAAGTGAACAGTAAGTTCTTGTGGTTGATGTGTTGGAAACAGGAAAAATAGGCAAGCATAAGAATTTGACAACGTAACAGCGGTGGTTACATAACTGGATAAGAGCATCTCCAAAATGGCAGTGTTTGTGGGGTGCTCTTGGTATGCAGTGGTTTGTCCCAACTAAAAGTGGTCCTAGGAAGGACAACTGGTGAACCAGTGATATGGGCACTCTAGACTCACTCATGCAAATGGGGAACGAAGACATCCCATCTGGTCCAAAACCAGAGATGATGTACTGCAGCACAAATTACTGAAGAAGGTAGCACTGGCTATGACAGAAAAATGTGGCCTGCTCTGATGAATCGTGTTTTATTTCACATCATGTGGACCGCCAGGGGTGTGTGCATCGCTTACATTTGGAGGAGATGGCACAAGAATGCACTTTGGGAATAAAAAAGTCAGCAGACTGGGCTCTGGGTAATGTTCTGCTGGGAAGCCTGGGGTACTGGCATTCATGTGAATGGTAGTTTGACAACCTACCTAAACATTACTGCAGAATATGTAAATTCCTTCATCTATATTCCCTAATGGCAGTGGCCTCTTTCAGCAGGATAATGTTCTCTGACACACTGTAAAAATTGTTCAGGAATACTTTGAGGAATGAGACGAAGAGTTCAAGGAGTTAATCTGACCTCCGAATTCCACAGATCTCAATCTGACTGAGGATCTGTGGGGGGTGCTGGACTAATTGTGCAATCCATGGTGGCCCCACCTTGTAACTTACAGGACTTAAAAGGCTCTGCCTTCTAACATATGCCACATGGTTCCATATGCCACGGCACACCTTCAGAAATCGTGTGGAATCCATGCCTTGACAGGTCAGAGATGTTTTGGTAAGACGAGGGGGACTTACACTATATTAGGCAGGTGGTTTTAATGCTATGGCTGATCTGTGTCGATAAAATGCTATATACATTATCACCTTAGCACATTAAAATCCTATTGCAATCTAAAAAGATCTGTGACATCAGTATACAGTAATTAGCTATTTCTGACAACAAGCAATGTAGTGTGTAATATTTAACAATTATTTTTTAAAACCAAATGTTTACACTTTGCTCATTTCACTTCAGTCTGACCTCTGTGTATTAGTAATCCGCTATGCTATAGTGTATTTTTTATCTCACTACTAATTTTTGGAATATTTACATTTTTTTTTAAATTTTTTAAATAAATTTATACATTTTAAAAGCTTACTTGTCTATCTTAAATAAAATATAAAGCAATATGGCATATGGCAAGGTTTCAAACATTAGTGCATAAAGATTTCAGAGGCACAAAAAACAAGAACAGCATCAACACTGCACAGACAATGTTTAAAAATCATTTCCACAGACAGATTTGACTAATTCGCCTTGTTAAAATTCCAGTACAAATATTGACACTCACTGACCTTTGATTTCAATCTAGGGGAGAAAAGGCAGCTCTAGATTAATATATCTGATCATTTTTATTCCGGTAAGCCCCACACACACACACACACACACACACACACACACACACAGGTCAATGTCAGAAGGGACATCAGTGATGGGACGCTGAAGGCAATATTTCAAACCAAATCTCAGCGTCAGCTGAACATTTGCCACTTTCCCTACTGATGAGAAGAGAATGAGGTAAAGCTATAAAAAGGGAATGCAACGCTATGGGAGAATATTTTTTCTTTTATCTCTTTTTTGCCTTAAGTTAACATTCAAACACTGCACACAAGATCAGACCTGATCAAAACACTACCCATTTAAAAGGCACGGTAACAGAGTGGAGAACAACAAAGCACAGAATTCTGTGGGAACAGACTTCCATCTGTTTTTCGCAAAGCTAATAAGGATATAAGAATTAAGACATTTGCAATAAAATATATACTCAAAAACGTAACATTTGTGCCAGACTACTTTGGAGCTTTTCGGTCTTTCATTCATATTTTTAACACAAGATGCTACAAATTTAAATTTCTAAAATTGGTGCAGCCACAACTGGATTGTGAGTAGATCAGGGAGGTTATCCGGATGAAACTATTGGGAGGGACAAATCACTTTTTTAATTTTTGGGTGGGATTAGGCATTAGGGAAGGGGAAAATTGAAAGTACTCATCCACAGGAATGGCTCTGAGAAGTATGGGACTAGTATGTCATGGACCATCCATGAATCCAGGAATCCAATGCACACAGATGAAGTCAATTATACTCACATGAAATCCAAGTCATGGAAGGACAATAAGTTTGAGCAATTGGCAAATTATAATACCTAGTACCTAGGGCTGCGACATTGAATCCATTAAATCAATAGATTTTAAAAAAATCTGTTATTTGTGTTAATACTGTCAATATGAAATTACACTTTGTTTTTGTATTTCACCCGAATAATAGATAAATCATCATCGATGATGAAAATAGTTACTGGTTGCTGTTAGCCATGTATGGCATGACCTGACCTCCGTTCCCCTGGGTGTTCTTTATAGAGTAACAGAGTCACTTCCAAGTGGTGAAAGCTAACATTATTCATTTCTTAACAACTGTGTACAGGCAGGGTCCCTCTGTGTCCACAGTGCTGTTAGCACTCTGATCTGCCGTGCCCTCAACCAATGCGCTGTCTCCCCTGAGAAGAACACACACTCACTCTCGCTAACAAGGCCTGGAGAGGCAAGTGGGTGTCCTTCCTACAGAGAATGGGTCTCCCCCTCCTCCCCAGAAGTTCTATCCTTCAAGGACTTCCGACAAGTTTAATGCAGTGTCCTTGAAAAATTGAGTGTATACGGGCGTGTGTAGAATGAGTTACATGCCCACAAGCCACAGACAGGAGCCGTGTTTAGTAAAGCAGAGAGGAAAGTGTTTTTCCGCCTTTCTACAATAAACAAATAGATTAAAACAGGTTCTTACTTTAGAGCATACCTTGGAATACCACCACTAAATCCAGTGACATGCACTCCATGTAATTCTACCAGTCAGACAGCAGTACAATAAAAAGCTCATGTTAAGTGAAATGTAACAAATTTCTCATTTGAAACCAGGCTCAATTGAAATTATTCATTACAAAGTGTAATAAAACCACTCTATGAAAAGGTGCAGCAAATCTCTTAATTACAAGTGAACATTTTATTTGGAGGGACTTCCAACTGAAGTGTGTAATTCTAGTAGTAACACGAGAATAATTATTATGCTTACCAACATCCATGGCTGTCTCCATGAAGCTTTTCTGCCTGGAGGCAAATTCAGCCAGTAGCTTCTGCTGTCTCTCCCTGGCTCTCTGACGCCTGAGACAGTAAAGAAGAGGGAGATGATGAGAGAAGTCAAGAAAAACATCCGTCAATCCAGGCCCCTCAAAAAGACCAACACATTTCTAGGATGGCAATGATAGATAGCAATTATATCCATTCTGGTAGATACAGAATGTCTTGAGATTAACTACTTCTACCTTACCCTCCTGAGAATCGCAAATAGTGCTTTATGAGGCATTCAATCAAATCTACTACACAATCAGCTTCACTGAAGATGCTTATACCATTCATGCATCAACATCCGCTAATTCTGGTCCTGGACTAGAATGGGAATGGATCCAGTTTCTGCAATGTCTGGTTTTGGCTGCGTCCCTCTGCGGTGTAATACAGGCAGGCAGTAAAATAGAGAAGCTTAATATGAGGACACAAACTAATGCAGACAGGAACGACACGCTTCAGTGACAGACAGCAGGAGGGACAAACACACCACTGAGACACGACACTGAAAAACATCCAGCACCCTTAAACACCGTGTCCAAGTGTTGTTGCTATGGCAACTGCCAGCTGCATTATGTGCGTATGCATTTTGCCTTGACTTGCAGGTGGTGTCTGCCCCAAAATAACAGGTCCTAATGGAGGGCCTGCAGCCTGTTCCATCATGAATAGCCCATCTAATTAGAGTTGTTGAAGGTACAATGACAACCAGTCTGTCCACAACATGGCTGGAAATGGATTTCCTCATAAAACATGATTGTAGCGATTTTGATGATGATTATTTTAAATACACAGCTTGTGTAGAAGAAATCATTTATATAACCTAATCAAAGACAAATAAGGGGCTATAGTAACAGTACCCTATAGGCTAACTTAAAACAGTAACTTTTAGGCCTACACAGTAACACTGAACATTTTTAAAAATGTATATGCGTCTGGCCTTCCATCCCATTAAGGTGGAATGAAATATTTTGAAAACTGTTTTAGAAAGAGTAATAGCTCTGTATGAAAGAAGAGTTCATTTAAAAGTAGCTGTCAGTGCTCTGTTTAGGCTACTCTTTAAAAACAGAGTTAAATATGCACAGCATTCCAGCGTATTAGACAAAGCACTTTGCATTCACTCTTGTACAACAGATCCCTACATGCACAATGCTGACTTTTAAGCAGGCTTCTCTGTGGAATTATTACTTCTCCCACTGTGCTGAAAAATTGCTTTCATGGTGTAATGAGCATACAAAGACAATTTTCTCACTGACGATAGCTAAAGGCATGATCGGACAACATATATTTTATACAAGTTCATGCCCGGTACACATACAGACATACATATACAGACACACCTCTCTTCCTTATCCATGCTTTTCTTGTCTCCTGGACTGTTCTTTTTGGGAGGCACGGGTGGACATACTCTTCCACAAATCTCCTGCAGGCACCTTTTGCTGTGTCTGCTTCGAGATGCTGCCTTAGCCAGGATTCTCTCAATGGCTGTAATACCATCTCCATGCGTGTGGCGTGCTGGGTCAGCTTCTTCCAGCCACTCCGGGGAAAGGGAGTTCTGCTTAGCAGACAGTTTCTGATGCAGCTTGACCAATAGGGACAACATGCTCTCCCTGATCTCCAGGATTTCTGTGACCAACTGTGGAGGAGATCCAGGAGCGTGCCAGCGGGACGAGGACTTGGGCCTGACAGCCTGGCTGGCCTCGTGGTTGCTGCGGTTTATAATCTCCTGGAACTTTCTCCTTCGCTCTGCCACCAGACTGAACAGCTGTGCTTCCCGCAAGTTCTGAGGGAGAGTGATTGAGCAAGAGATTAAATTAAGCTGTTTGAGGCTTTAAATTTAAAATAGGGGAAGAGGATACGGTTATAGGGTAAATTTAAAATGGAAGGGAAGAGGAAAAGGAGTACAGTGGGTATGGAGAGAAAACTAGAGCAAAAGAGTAAATACAACTCTTATCTGAAATAATGCGGCTGTGTGGCAATTATACTCGTAGAAGAGTAAATTCAATAATGACAAACAGCACTTCATTGAGACCAATAAGTCTTAGTGGTTTCTTTTTATAAGGCCTATTTACAGGAGTAAAATGTATTTTGATGTTGCTCGTATCAACAATGTAACTGCATTCATGATCAGAACAGGTAGCACGTGCTACGATCGGACACTTGTGTGTTTAGGTTTACAAGTATTCAAGTTACTGCTGAGTGTGTAGGAAAGTACACAGTTCTAGGTGGATTTAATCTATACTTTTCTTGATTGTGCTTCAATTGTGGCTGCATAGTAATCTTAATTTTACAAACATTCTGTACCATGATGAAAACAGAAGGAAATAATTTCTATATTAAAACTGTAATTTTAAAGACCTTATAAATAATAAAACAGCAAGAAGTAACATGTGCATTATGAAGTGCGCAGGGACACAAGATCCAATCAATATCTGGATGCAGAAGCTACACTTGAGAAAGGCATAAACATGCTGTGTTTCGATTGGATGAAGATCCAGTCACCATGTCCGGATCATATGTCAAGTGTAAACAGGACCATGAGCATTCCTTATCCTTTGGTTAATCCTTACCAGGGAAAGACAGACCTATTACGAATCCTTAGTGATGTCAATTTAGTACATATCACATGGAAAGTTTTCACCAAATCACCCTATAGTCCAGCAAAACTTCTTAAAAAAGTCAGAAAATGACCATCCTACAGAATCAACTGGTTGACTACTGGTCAAAGCTGTTTAAATAAACAAGTTAACTACCTCAGAAACACAACCATTAATCTCACATGCAGTTAAAAAGCCTGTTTACCAAACATTAAAACACTTAATTAGTCCGTCACACTGCAAAGGCATCAGCCATAAAGGCCTCTGAACACAGTAAATGAATCACACAAGCACCAACAACCTTTTAGATTCACATAAATACACAACACACAGACACACTTCAAAAACACATTTACATGTCAAGTGCTTCAAAACCTCTTTAAAATCTCTGGAAACGATGTAATAAACAACATGCATGTTTATTACACTATGTAGTTCATTTAAACATATACAGCACTTGCCCTGTGTAAAATAAGAAAAGAACATCTGTACAACACATCACTAATGCTCAATCTCTGCATCCAGGGTGATCAAGTTAATACTGCACTCATCTCAACAAACACTGGTTCATATTCAGTCATTCTACAACACTTCCACACAAATCACTCTCAAACCCAAGGCCAGTCATTTCCAAGCCCAGCTACCTCTCTCCAATTCCCTGTCAGTCTCCTGGAGCTCTGCGAATTGAAAGTGGGCAACACCACAAACATATTTAAAACAGGTTACAGAGACCCAGTTAATATTTATACAGCTAATACAAACATGAAACCTTTTGAATTCTTGTTTCTACACAGCATCATACTCATACTAAGCAAAGCAGAAATCTAAGCTGATATGTTTAAATGTATAAGTTTTATATTATATAAAAAACATACCAATCAGCCACAACATTAAAACAGGTGAAGTGAATGTTGTTACAACAGCACCTGTAAAAGGTTGGGATATTTTGGTAAATCGGGCGGCAAGCGAACGGTTAATGTGTTGGAAACAGAAAAAAAAGAAAAAAAAAAAGCATAACTGAGCGACTTTGACAAGGGCCAAACTGAGACACCTAGATGACTAGGTCAGAGCAGCTACAAAACAACAGGTCTTGAGGCGTGTTCTTGTTATGCCTAGCAAAGATAGACAAAGAAAAAGCCATGTGAGTATGGAAGATGGCGGCCATTGCACAGATCAAGTACAACCCTTCATGGCGACACTATACCCTAACGCCTATGGCCTTGTTCAGCACGCCAGGGTTCAGGAATATGACAGAGTTCAAGGTGTTGACTTGGCCTCCAAATTCCACAGATCTCAATCCGATCAAGCATCTGTGGGATGTGCTTGATAAACTAGTCTGATCCATGAAGGCCCCACAGTCCTGCTAACATTTAGTGTCAGATACAGCATACCAGGGGTCAAAGCCTGTTTGGGGGCACCAGGGGGGACCTACACAATATTAAGCAGGTGGTTTTAATGTGATGGCTGATCAATGTTTATAAAGATGCAGAAAAATAAATACAGAATAAAAAATATAACCAACAAATAAAGCTAAATCATGAACCTTTTTTAAAAAAACAGCACCTAGTTTTTTTTTTTTATCCATTCAAAATCCAAATGGTAAAATTCCCTATCATGGAAGATTATGATATAACTATTCACTTCTATACAGTATATCTCTTACTCATACAAAGGTACAATGGATCAAAATTAATGCCTGCTCTAATCAAACACATGGTACAGATTAGGTGAAGGTGCTGGAAAATTTCTTCAAGCAAAACTGCTACTAAAACAGAGCTAATGTTGCATGACTGACCTGTCCAAAGCTGGATGACTCTGTGCTGGTGCCTGGAGGGGTCTCTCTATCTCTCTCTCGTTCCCTTTTTCGCTCCACCTCTGGTGCGGTCTCAGGCACTCGTACCCGCACAAAGTTAATGACGTGGTGCAGGTTAGCGAGCAGGCTGGTGCCAGGGAACCAGCTGTCATGGCAATGCTCCTCAATACATGGCTCCTACAGTACCAGACAGGAGGTATTGAGAACAGAAATACCCTTCCTGAAGTATGTCTCTCTGAAATTCACACATTCCCTTTCATCCTCCCCTCTGACAGTTTTAAGCCTGATTTAAAGCTAAATCATGCCATGAATGGGGAAACAAAACCACATTAAGGTAGCACATGTCCAGATAGCATTACATCCCAGTAGGCCCATGACTGATTTTAAAGTTTGTTAACATATATAATGCTGGGAATGTGATGAATTTGGGGATTTGTGGGGTATAGTTTTAGTTTACAGAATGTCTCAGATACTCCATTGTAAGATGGCCATTACTATATAAATTTTCTGTCACATTCTTACAATCTGTACATCTGTATGTACAAACTTCTACACCCTAGACTTATCAGTTATTTTGGTAAAACAAGTTTTTAAATCATAGGCTACATGGCAAAAATGGTTCTTTAACTGACATCCTGAACTCTGAACTGAAATCTGGAGGAGGTCAGGGTGGACAATGCTTTTACAAAACTCAAATTACAGCACAAGATTCTCTTACCTCATCTTCCTTGTCATCCTGCGTGTGGTTGTCCAAGCCAAGCTCAACCAAATATAGCACCATACACAGCACATGTTCCGACATGTTCTGATGGTCCATCCATATCTAAACAACACGACAAACAAAGTGAAGAAAAAAACCCATTTTTTGGGGAAAATCAAAGTTTTATGAAGCAAGATGGTACATTTTAAATTATGAAAGACATGTTCATTTTAAAGTAACAACCACAACTATAATACAGTTAACACACATTTAAACTGTACTTTGATATACAGTAACCCCCTGCTTCTCGCAGAGGTTACATTCCAAGAGCACCCGCGTAAAGTGAAAAACCGTGTTGTGTTTTGGTAAAAAAAAAAAGTCTTAAAATGCCTACGTTTATAGTTTAAACCCTAAATATGCCCCCAAATATGGTCCAAAAACACTTTTTCATTTTAAACTCAATTTAATACATTACCCTTAACGAAAATGTAAAGGTAAACCCGTATTCGTACTGTACAGTTTACACTGATCTCCTGCAGTGCTAGAATGTAAAGATCGATATTATAGTTTAGCAATAAAGAATTATATATTGCCACAAAAAAAGCAAAAAAAAAAAAATCTGCTTTTCACGAATTATTAGTTCAGTAAAAAAAAAAAAGACTGAATCTGAAACACTTTAATTTCATTTTAAACTCAGCTTAATACATTGCCCTTAAAATATAAAAGGTAAACCTTCATCATCATCATCATCATCATCATTATTGATTTATTATTATTATTATTATTATTATTAAACCCGTGTATGTGCTCCCCCACAGTTAATTAATGCACGGGCGTTTTCTTTGGTATAAGTAGGGTAAATACAGTAATAATTTAATTGAATCTTTTAGTAAAAGATAAAAATAAAAGATAAAATAAAAAACAGTAAAATGTATGAGTAACCACCAGTAGTTTTTACAGTTCAATAATTTACTTTTCGTCTTAAATCTTCTAGTTTTCAAATATGTGTTTTAATCAAAATATATCGATGCCGCTTTGTAAATAGAATAAAAAGCAGCCTGTTAATGACACGAAAGGCAAGCTTTCTGTTCTCTTGGCAGTACAAACACATTAATACAGTTATATTATATGAAAATGTAGCTGAATTTACATTAATAATTATCTTACAAAATTAGTAAATTATATTTGCAGTTTCCACGCTATTGTGGAGATTTCCGCGTACAAATATCAGTTAGGTTCTCTGATTCCGGGACTCCTGATCCGCGTAAAACGAGGGAGTTACTGTATAGGCACTGACGGTAAAAAACTTTTAAACAAAAAAGTAACAGAAGAGGAAAAACACTTTTGATGAAAGTATTAAGATTAGCTTATTTAAGTCATTTGGAAGGAAAGAAGGGAGCATAATGTTGAGTACCTTGTACAGCAGGGTAAAGATGACGATGTGCAGTGTTTTGCAGTGCAGTAGTCGCACCAGCCCTCTGTAGCATGGATGCAAGGGAGTCCTCTCTTTGTATGGAGGCCAGGGGTTACCAGTGTGAATACCCGATTGTTTCAAACTACATACAAACAAGAAACAAAATTTAAAAAAAAACGTGCATTTAACAAGGTACTAAAATAACACCTATCTAAAGAGTAAAAGTAGAATAAGAAATATATACAACATATCAATCAAGTTAACTGTTGCTCTAAAAAAGAGAACCCCAGTTAAATATAAACAAAGTCAAAGTGGTTTGATGTGAAATGCGTCCCTCTATTTAAGTTTATAACATTTAATCACTAGCAGCTGTTTCACAGAAGCTTAATGTATATATTACATGAAGTTGTAACAAAAACATCGCTTGTCACCGCACATAATTCATCTTTACATATTTTTGGGACATGTTGGTTTTAAATATAATTTTAAGCCATGAAAGACTGGAGAACAAAGAGACTTCACGGTAAAATGGTCAACAAAGAAAAGATTTTTTTCACCACTTTACCATTGATCAACATAAAGGCGAAGTTTAAGTCATCATGTTTCTCTACAATGCATTTTTTCCCCTTTAAGAGAAACATTTACGCATTTAGCAGATGCTTTTATCCAAAGCGACTTTCATTCCCTAAACACAGGGGACAGTCTCCCTGGAGCAATTTGGGGTTAAGGGTCTTGCTCAGGGACCCAGTGGTGGTATACTGAAGGTAGGCTTCAAACCCATGACCTCTTAGTCCAGAGGCAAGTATCCTATCCACTGCGCTACCTCCACCCGACATCTCCAGTACCTTTATATTAATTGTAAACATTAGCCTTATTTCTTCCTGTAATACGTCAAATCAGGTTTATTTATTGAGAACAAATATATAGTAAAACAAAGCATAACATCATGCTGAACTTTATTAAAATGCAAGTGTATAAAAATAGGTCTTTAAACGAAATTAAACCAAGGGATGAACAGAAGCAACTGAGCAGAAGATCTAAGGGAGCAGTCTGTCAAGCTGGTGTGAGGAAGATTGGATAAATATTGTGGGGCTTGTTCTAGTAGTGCCTTCAAAACAAACAATACATCTTTTCTGTATTTGACTGGCAACCAATGCAGGTTAGCCAGCACAGAAGAAATGTCCCTTTTCATACGGCTAAGAAAGTAACTCTATGCAATAACAACATTCATAATATCTTAACAGAGCTGTAACAAGGTTTAAAGGAGCTATGGATCTCATTTCTGTGGAAAAGGGGTGCGCAATATGAAATATTTTGTTCTCTTGACAGGCGATGAATCATTCTACACTACAAAAAGGAGCCGCAGTCCATCATTACAAACAGACAAAAGAAATAATACAGCATGTTTCGCAAAGCAGCATCAGTGCTGTTCCTTGTTTTCTTCCATTCACGTCAATCTTTCCATTTTCTGTTGCTGATGAATATTTTTATTAAGCAATGTGTGCAGAGCTTGCAAATATGGGAAGGAAAAAAAACACATCTACAATAGGCAGTGTGCAAAGAAGGTTTAATGTGATGTTAATATTTTTTGTGCGTAATGCCAGCGAAGCAATTTGACTGCCTTCTGCCACAGCTTTCCTACCACTGCAAGCAGATGTTTCCTTTACTTCTAAACTGCACTGAGACAGATTAGAAAAACAACAGAGGCTTCAAGTAGCAGGCTGAGAGTTCCCATCAGGGGGAAATCTACAGGAAATTAACCTCACCCTATCTGTTCAACCTAGACCTTAACATTTGTCTTCAGGAGGCACCAAACTGAGTTCAATAAAACAGGGTTTTCCCCCCCTAGTCTATTAGGCTTTAGACTATTTAGACTTGAAATATTGATTGTTCCTGCCATGGCTCTAATTGGTGGCCCTGTATCAGTCGGCAACCCTTGTGTGCACACCTTTTCAAGGGCAGAGAAGCGGAGTGACCCTGGACTTTGAAAGCCAGAAATACATCCCCCTTACTAAAGCCTTACACGAAACACAGAGACCTTCAGTCTCAGTGTGAATGTGAAGCAAGACACAACAGGGTGCATTACAAAAACTGGGTCCCCCGGTCCCTAGAAAAAAGCCATCTCCATTTTAAAACAGTCAGGGCTTTAAATCTAACTGTTTTTGTTTTAAACCAGACTGCTTTGTTCCAAAGCAACAGCTACATGTGACTCTCTTAAACAGACACTCAGCCACCTACCTCAATCCAATTATTAACAACATAAAATATGGGGGAAAAGCCTAAAAAGAAACACTTCACAGCGCACAGAGTCTTACAAAAGTCAGATGCGATCATCAGGTAAAAATGTCATGAAATTGGTGAATAAGTCAATGTATGAAAATTATTTGGGGATGACCAGAAGAGGGCACTCACAATGCAGAGTATCTATCCATCGCTGACTGAACATCTCGCCTGTAGACTGTGCGCAAGATCACCATTATGGGATCAAACTCTTTCTCCCACACCTCCGCTGCAGAAACACATCACATAATGAATCCCATGAAATTTAGGGAGCAAAATAATAAAACACTCATCATAGACCAAAAAACATTTATAATTGTAGTCTACCATCAAGTGGATGGATATAGAAAAACACATGTAATCTGACTAGTCATGAAAGGCAAACTGTGTGCCATATCAACATAAACATGGAATGGCCAACGAAACAAATTCAAATGCTAAGCATTAAAAAGCCTGGCAGAAATAATCAGAATCATTCTTTAACTATTTGTCTGTGTGCCTATCTAGAAATACTAAGATATAATGACACAGAAACATAGGAACAGGAGAAGCACAAGAGCACACAGAACATTTATATAGGTCTATTACAAGTTATACCAGTTTCAGCTATGGCACAATACTGCCATCATGGGGTGAGGAACAGTAAAATACAGACTTGAAATAATGACTAGGCAAAATGTATGAGAATGATGTTTCTACTGCTGTTCTTAATATCCCAGATACTAGAAGAATTTTATTTATATGTTCCTTTAAGATAAGTAAAAATATAATAAATGTGGTTAAACCACTGCAATATCTGAACAGAGAACTTAACTTGCTGTCAACAGTTAAAACTTCACCATATACAAAGGGCATAGGTTTTGCCAACTGGTCAGCTGCTGGACTCACCATAACAGAAAACCTTAATGACAATACAATTACACCCTTACAACAGCAAAAGTAACTCACCTTTAGGTGTGTACATGCCCTGTTGCATCGAGCCCCCAGGCTCAAACACAGGAGCTTTAAAATCAGCCACAGCCGAAAGCATCTCCTCAAAGCTACAGCTGCCAGGAACAATTCCACTCTTAGGATTTGGGTTCTCTGGAATCTGAAACATTTGTTAAGGAGCAGCATTTTTATTCATTGTTAACATTCATATTTTACCTACCGTTTCAACTATAACATTTATATCCTGGTTTGTAGGAGTGGACAAAGTGAACTGTCTGTATGATAAAACCATTATGTTGGAATTATATAATTATATATGAGCTCAGTTTGGAAATAAGGTGTTAAGTTCATGCTCATTTACGGTGGCTAATAATCAAGTGATCTCAAAGTGTGACTGCTAATATTGGTCTAGAGAAGATCAGCAAAAGGATACAAGATCAAGAAGTGAGCTGTGTGTGCGGTCATTCATACACAGCTGGGAGACCATCTCAGCCCTCAGAATCTCATCATCAGTCATGCCTGAGAGAGAAAATGAAAGACAGGTAAACAAACACACGAAGAGAAGGAAGAATACTTAATCATCATTTCAGAACATGTTTCTCAACAGAAAATCATTGATAAAAGAATGTAGAAAGTCTTATTCCATTCTTAAGTGGTACCAACCCAAATGTATGCGAAGGCTGCACAATATGACAAGGAAGGTTAGAGCCCCCTCTAGCATGGGCCTCTCCTGCTCTGCATCCAGCACTGTGTTCTGGTGCTGCGATGCCATCGTCAACAAGTCCACTACTTTAAACCTAATGCATATGCAGAAAAAGGGCGGTAAGATTTTAAAGGATTTTTATAGACGTTACACCACGTTATTAATGACTTGGCTTTCTAAGTGCCATAGAAAGTGAATTCATATGGACTTAACAGATTACAATAACAGGTGGTAACTACAGAGCGACAAAAGCATAAGCCATACCTCTCAAACACTGAAGAAATAAAGTAGTCTGGATCTAGACGTGAAGCACACACCTGAAAAACACGAACTCCATTTCTGTAAAATTGGTATAGACTTATCATATGTAAACACTGCTAGTGAGCTGGGCCTTAAGAGTAAACATGAACAGCATCCAAATGGAAGTGAACATTTAGTAAAGGTGTAATGCACTACTCAAATTTAGAAGCAGGTTGTGAATGTGTGCTTGACTATAAGCATATCGGGATGCATTACACACAAAGGACAGCATGAACATCAGTTAATATACAACAGAGCAATACCTGCAGAAGGAAAATGTCTGGGTCGATCATAGAGTTGCAGAAATGAGACTGGACGTATGTCATAGCCTGGCCTTTAATCTGCAGCCCATTTCTCACCCACATGTTACTATGGATCTCAGACAGAGAAGCCTACACAGACAGACAGACAAAAAAAAAAACATTAATGGACATTACCTTAAACACTACTGTTTGTATGTTGCAGTTCACACAGACAGCTGCCTACATAAACCACTATCCATCACAATGACCGGCCACAGAGCATTGTCATTTACATATACACTGATAATGTGCAACTTATGTAACAGACTTAATTCAATACGTATTACAACCCAATTGAACTTAAATATACTGTGGGTCTAAAACAGATGTTGTAATTATTAAGTAACCTGACACAAGTTACTGAACAGTTACATGTTTTTTGGGTTCCAATGTGATTTAACTGGTCAGCTATTCAAGACCAGAGCAGGAACAACAGTGCGAAATACAAAATCACTACGTTGTCACATTGTCACTTCAAATGGACCCAAGAGAGCTTTTTAACTCATGCCATTTGCATAAACCTATTCTGTTGATACACGGAACAGCAAAGGATATATCAACACAATGCCAGTATACAACTCTCCAAGTAAGACATGAGAGAGAGACAGAACAGATGCTCTGCTAAGTGTGTTCTCATGAGGGGGGATCCAGATGAAGTGAATGGTACCTGTATCTGGAGAGGATGGACCATGATCTTCATTAGCATTTCCTGGTCAGGGAGCAGACTGTCCAAGTCCAGCCCCTGACACTTCACCGCCTGAACCAATTTATAAATACAGAGCACATGAGATTTATAAAAGCACAAAAGCTCCTCTTCTTAAACAGCTTTTCCAGGAGACATTGTGATTTCATCTTAAGAGTGCATGGACATTACAGCCAAATTTAATGCGTTTACTCCCTTATCATTACTGGATCACACTAATAACTGTTTTCATCCCACCAAGTTAGGTTTGCTATCTTGTGCCGTTCTTATAACTGGTTGTATGAAACACTTATTGAGTTACCTTGCTAAGGAACATGGCGTAGTAGCGGTGTAAAGGCAAATGAAATGTTACTTGATTGGGAGCAGGCTGTTAAAAGAAAGATCAAATAAAAGATAAACACAACTGAACTCTGCAAAAAAGAGTCAAAAATTCAAATGTGATTAATGTACATTGCAAGGTGAGTTTAAAGGAGCAACAAATTACTTCACCTCATCAACAAAACCAATGGCATCAAACCAGATCTGTAAAGTCTCCAGGCAATACCGCACCACCGTCTTGGTATATTCCTGCATTTCCTGTCAGTAAAAAGAACAACATTCTTTCATTAATCACAGCCACACCATAAACACTGAAACTCACTGCTCCTTGTTTCACTATTTGAACAGTGAACTCTCTAACTGCAGTACACATGCTACTCAAGTCCTATGAAAATGAAAGGGTTGAGACAATATGCGACTTTGAAAAATCAATTAATTAGGAGGATGAAATTAGCAATAAATACCTATTTTCATACACCTATTTTCAGACCCTCAGATATTAACTTTAACTGCTGTGTGACCAGTCTCATATCAAAGATTCTACCCATCAAGTTCACAGCTGTTATCGAGAATAATCTATAAATCAATAAGTGGCTCCAGAAGTTTATGTAACAACTGACTTATTACAACAGGTAATTTAGCACACTGTCTCTTAGTTAGATGCATAAGGATAATGTTCCAACAGTAAAGAAGGAGCTTACTTTGACTTTGCAGTGTGTGAGTAGTCCCCACATAGGCTGAGCACACGCCTCCAGTTCAGCAGCAAAAGCTGCGTAGTACGTTTGAGATTCAAACTCCACATGCTCATTCAGCTCCCTCTTGTTCAGGTTCATCCCTGAAAAACCGACAGCAAAGATGACGGTCTATGCTCTTACAACACATGAAAATATATTCTTGTATTACAAGTGAAGCGGACACCTTAATGCCACTCATATCACTATTAAACTGACCTTGAAAGAAGGAAACAAAGCTCATCCAGAGCATGAGCAGGGAGTGATCCTCAAGGAAGCGCTTAGCTACGCTTTGGTGAGAGAGAATATTAATAAAGTCGCTAACTAAAGGCCAGTAGGTGTTGTTCTTCAGCAGGGCTTCCCCACAGTTCACCACCACATGTCGATTGTTCTCTTCGTCTAAAATGACAAACACAGAATTATTCGTAACACAAAAACAAATCCCTTCGACTCCATAGCTGTTTCCGTCTGTGCTAGTTCATACTTAAGAAGCTGGTTATCTTGTATGGCTTGAAATACGAAAACCTTTTACTGAAGTCATGACAAAAACACCTTGTGGGCATCTAAAATAAATAATTTTTAAAAAACAAATCAGTGTCATTATTAAAAGTCTTTGCATGTGTGATGTGTTTAGACACAAAAGGTAGATTGAGGAAAAAATAAATAAATAAATAAATAATAAAAAAAAAGAAAGGCAGGCAACTTCTAAACACCAAAGAGTTTTTTTTACTAACAAACATAAATACTCAAAGATCTCAGCCCTAATGAGCATAATGGATCTTTTTTTTTTTTTTTTTTTAACATGTCACATGTAAAACATGGCCCCTGTTTTTTTTCTCTCCACAATATTCTAAATATCTTTTTAGTTGCTGCTGAAATGTTTTAAGCACTGTATCACACTTCACATTTTCCTGTCTTTGTTTGCTACATCCTGTTCTCGTACTGGTGAATTAAACCTGGCAGCACCGCAGTCTGTTCACCTTGCAGCTCACTCTTAATAAGGCAGCTTTCCATCATGTACAGCAGAACAGTGACCATGATGTCCAGCAGCTGGCACTCTTCAGTGACGTGGCGTGCTAACTCTTCATTACTGAACAGTTGCACGCTGATGTGCACAATTCGGTTGGACATCGTGTCTGACTCATGGCTCTTCATCAGAGTCTTCATGATGAAGGCATAATGCTGGACAAATGTTTTCGTGAAGGTAATCTAAAAGGACAGGAAGGCAAGAAAAGACAACCTAACAACACACTCAAGAGTATAACTGATATATGAGAAACAAATTATCCTGTGCATAAGCAACGTGTTACAATTAAATAAAATACATCTCAAAATACATAGATAACTGTATATACAATACAATAACAAACAGTTAAACTGAAGAGATTGGCCAACATTTTCGAAAGACTTTCTCAGAGCACATTAGCATGAAATTAGCATACCTTATAGTCTTGATCTGGTAACATGTTGAGTAAAAAAGTGACCATCTTCTGTGGAAACTCATATTTAATAGTCCAAAACAATAACTCCTCTAAAAAACATTTATGTTTTAGAGTATCCATTATGGATGGATCTAAAAGGAGCCAGACAGAAAGAATTAGACAAAATCTATCAATAAATGAATATTTTCAAAAATGCAATAGAGTTAAAAGTTCTTTACCTTTGGTACTGCTGCTGAGCTTGACTCGCTTTCTCTGACCCACAAACTGCCCTCCATCCTGATCCTCCTGTTTAAGAAAACAATAAGATATGTCTTGAATTCCTTATGTTTGGTATTAGACTTACAAATAATTGTTAGATCTTAAAAGGGACCACATTATAGAAAACAAAACTTATTTCTATATGAAAAGTTTATATATATATATATATAAACACTGCTACTGCTTCAAACTCTAGAAACTATACACTGATCAGCCATATTACAACCACCTGCCCTAATACAGTATTTTATAGGTCCACACAATATGATGGTGTACTGTGGTGTCTGGCACCAAGACAATAGCAGACAAATCCTTTAAACTGGGAGGGGGGTGTCCCCATGGAGTGGACTGTCAAGATGCCCAATCAGCTTGAGACCTGGGGAATCTGCCTGTCAACCTTGAACTTTGGCAAGTTCCTCAAATCATTCCTGAACAATTATTGCAGTGTGTCAGGGTACATTAGCCTGCTGAAGGAGGCCATTAGGGAATACTGTTGACATGAAGGGTGTCTTTGGTCAATAACGTTTAGGTAAATGTTGCGTATCAAAGTAACATCCACATGAATTGCAGAACCGAGGGTTTCTGAGCAGAACATCGCCCAGATAAAATGCTGCTTCTGCCGCCTTGCCTTCTTTCCAAAATGCATCTTCCCCAGGAATGTGACGTACAAGCACTCAGTCGTCCTCAACACAGTAGGGCACCTTCTTCCATTACCCCACAGTGGGATTAAGGTTAGCATGAGCCACAGACATGCAGGATACCACCAGTTGGAACATCCTTCGTTCCCCACTCACATCAACGAAAACAACAAATCAAGAAAATAGTTGCTTGACTTAAAATACAAAACTATCATGTACCAGTGTGGAAGAGAAAGCCAGGCTATGTTGTCAGCTGTCACTGAATGGTCAGAGAAGAAAAAAAATCTCCACAGACCACAGTTTCGGAATTAAGGTGAGTGACATAAAAATAAAATTGAAACAAGAATACAGAGAAACCTAATACAAAGTGCTTAGTATGGTGGATAATGTTGGGAGTCGCTCGGGTTTGTATGCTTGCCCATTTTTTTCTGCATACAACACAATCTCAAGAAATGACTATTCACTTGCTGCCTAAGACAACCCACCCCTCAACGGGTGCAATTTTAATGAGATCATCAATGTTATTAACTTCACCTTTCAGTGGTTTTAATGTTGTGGCTGATTGGTGTATATGTATATATATTCAGTCTACAGCAGTTAAGCTTCACAATTTCAAGCAGGATGAGTTTTTCAAAAAAGTGGTCCAAACTGAATGAGGCACAGTTCTGGACAAACAGAAGAGTTCACTTACATATAATCAATCTCAAAGGGTACTTTAACAAAAACAGCATTTTGAGGATAAACAATGTTGTAATTGGTCATGTGTGAAGCTGCTTTGTGACAATGACCATGGTTAAAAGCGCTATATAAATAAAATTGAATTGAATTGAATTCATGTAAAAATGATTTTTTACTCTTTTAGTGCACAAGTACCCGTAAATATTAAAACTAGATCTAAAGCACAAGAGAAATGTAGAATAGAGGCTCATCAGGTTTTAATGAAGAGTGTATAAAGCACATTACATTGCTCTCATGAATCAGCTGTCTGTTACATAGTTTGTTCCAGAAACAGAAGATACATTTATTTTATAAGCCTTTCAGTTTATCAATTTATTTTTTTATTATTATACTGAAAAAAGCAAAAAAAAAAAAACCTTAATTTGAGGTGATTTAGTGGGAGAAAACAAAATCACGTCAATTATTGGCACTCCAAGAAATTTGAATTAGAAAAATGTTAATGAAGCAAATGAAGTGTTTCGTACATTTTAATTGTTACTGAGCTCCTATTTCACTGTGGTATAAAAACGAAGTGACACAAGGTCCAAATTTCTTAGTCATCCTTGGGAAAGATTCAATCGCATTGCAATAAGGTAAAAGTGTGCTAACTTGTACAATCATTTAGTCAGCAGCCACAGTCCCTACAGACCACAGTTTCAAGATTAAAGTGAGCAAAACGCTCAGTATGCTGAATGATGTGGGATGCTACGTTGCTGTTGCTGTATTGCTCGTACACATAGCATTCCCAGGTGATTTTAAATTAAAATCTGTCTGTCTCTAACTTGTTCACGGTTGGATCTTCCAGTAAGAGAGTAAAATCCAAACCACAGATCAAAACATACTTAAAATTGCTATTCTTGTCCTCAGACCTAAATCCAAATGAAAACCTGTGGGCTGAAGTCATGAAGAGAGCACAAGAGAATATACTGGAGATTTTCAAGAAAACATTTATAAAACATTGTTAAAAAGTCTGTGCTGTTGTGCTGCCAAAAGCTGGTTGCACAAAATACTAAATGAGTGCCAATAATGACATGTTTTTGGAATAAAATGTTATTTTGTTATAATTTTGTTATTACTGTTTTTTTTTTCTTGTGGGCAATGGGTGCATATGGAATGTTCTTTTGCAAAATAAAACAACATTTGACAGAAACTACAAGGGAATTTTCATAAGCCCTTTTAAATAGAGACACTCAGCTGTCAGTCCAAAAAGAGGAAGGTTTTGTCGCACCAATTAGCTTCAGATCTTACCTCTTTATGCTCCTCATCTGAGTTTGTTGCTGCAGTGGCCCCTAAAAGAAATAAAAGCAGGATGAGAAAAACAAGCAATAAACAAACATAAAAACTAAATCACTTCGAGGAAAGCAATTTTAGACAAAAACATCAGGGTGACTGAAGATTACCTGCCTTTAGAGTTGCATATACAAATTCTAAATTTTACAGACAAGAGCAGTCTCAACAATCTAGTCTTGCAGGGCGAGACTTGGGCTCATAATGAAGCAGTGAAATCCACCACTAACAAGCCTACGCCCACAAGACTTCCCTCTTAAATTTACAGCAAAAGTCTAAAGTTAGTATAACTAAACACAGACTAAAAAAAACTTTTTTTCTAAATATCAAAACAGTAGCAGCCCATTTACTCTTGCCATGTCATCACAACATGAGTGACAGTGAAAACATTCAGATGCATTTCACTCACCTGTCCAGTTAGTTTCAATCCTAACAAGTGTATGCATATAAGCTAGATATGTTTTTGTCAAAATAGTTGACCCTGCAAAACAACAAACTGGGCCCTCTAAAATGGAGCCATAAATGAACAAGTCCCGAGGTTTTAGCTCCTCAGTAAATGGACTGAAGGGGAAGAGTTACCCAGTAAGCTGAGTGCACCAGCCCCAGCAGGTGAGTCTGCGGCCCCAGCTCCTGCAGACCCCTTCTCCTCTACAGACACTAGACCTGAATTCTTCAGCGCTGACAGGTACTTCTCATAATTTCTCTTTGCATACAAATTCTCCTCCTGGCCTGTGAATCATTTTTTGTTAGAAAAGCAAGCATTTATTTTGGTCAGGAAAAAAAAAGCACAACTTCTGTGTAGTAACAACAGAGAAAGCATAACAAATGATCTTTTCTAGTATTATATAGTATGTCCGTATCAACACTGAAATGAATAAGTCAATATCTTAACACTTCAGATTTAGGCAGTGAGATGTATTCAGGGTTCTTGCAGGTTTCAGTAAGTTACATTTAAGACCTTTGTAAGACCTTTTAAGACCATTATGAGCAAAATTTAAAACCAACACGATGCAATACTAGAAACATTTGAATGATACCAGAAATTCTCAAAACATTCTATTTTTATTGATTCAGTATTAAAACAGATCATCAAAATACTTAAAATGACAAAACCTGACATACATATTCCCAACACAACACTAGCCTAACACATACAAGCTAACCCTGCACATGCCGGAGTTCATCCCTTTTAGCACCGATTTCACTTTCAAGGACTTTCAGTTCGGCAAGTTTTTCTTTGTATGCACGCAATGGGATATGTAGTTTTGTCAGCATGCAGACACCGGTGCAGACCAGAAAACACTACCAACGGATTAGTTCCACAGCGTTTTATTTCCTGCAGATAACGCTTCTTGGGAATGAACGGGGGTAAGAATTTCAAGACTTGAGTAAATTAAATTTAAGACCTTGGATGAAAATCTGGCCATTTTTAAGACATTTTAAGGCCTTAATTAACTTTCTGAATTTTAGACTTTTTAAAACCCTGCAAGAACCCTGTGTATTGGGTGAAAGCGATGTTGGTCATGGGTGTAAACAACAGCAAATTCAAATTGCTAACAAAAATCACCGACGGATCTGAAAGAGTCCGCTGTGTCCACTTGGACAGACCTACCCATGCTCAGTTCTTTAAAGGTCTGCTGATTGGTTAAAATCTTTGTGAGAACAGTGCGCATGGCTCCACCCATCTTAGTGAGGTCTTCTAGGAACGATATCTGAGGTTCCAGCTGCTGTAAGACCTTCTGTAGATCCCTGTCTGTTGCAGACTCTGAAAATATAGGCGAAGAAAACACTTGGGTTGTGAAGGAATTACATATTTGCATATGTGGGGATAATAAATGTAAACCAGGCATTAAACATGGGTCAAATTGTTCAGGTGTGTTTGAGGAGTTGAATAATTTTTACATTTGTGCCACACCATAACTGGCCCAATAATATGAGCTAATGATAAAGCTAACCACTGACTTGTTTGCAAGTCATTACACTCCTGTAATGAGTTAAAGATGCATAAAATATTGGATTGAGTGATGAGTGGCGCTAGACATTTTTCTGGTGCAAACTGTTTTACTCGCCTAGGAATGCACAGGTGTACAGCACTGCAGGAATTAAATCACCTTCTTATGATCATTAACTGTATGTTCAGGTAATACATGTTTAAATGTCTTTGAGAATAAATCTGCTGTTGCAATCACACCACATAATTAGTCATGAGGGAAACACCTTGCTCGGAATCTGTGAGTTTGTACAGTGCCTCACCTGGCTCTGTGTAGCCATCTCTCAGGTACTGTATTATGCTGATGATGAAACGGGGAAGAACCATCTCAGACATGAGCAGTAGATCACGCGGAACTGATGGAATATTCTCCCCTGTTTTTAACCGATGCCGTCTGCAAAACCTGCCATGTCAAAGTTATGAATAGTTTCACAACAAAAATCATGAATGCATAATAACAACATCAGAGCTTTCCTGTTTTAACACAATAAATTAATTAAAAAAAAAACAAAAAAAAAAAACACACACACACACACACACTTCACGGAGCATGTAGGAACAATCATGTCTTTTTGTCCACAAGGAGGTAGGAGCCAAGGTATTCACTGTTCCAAAAACTCAAACAGAACAATAATAGAACTAAGCCCAATCCTTCAAATTTTAAATGAGGGGATCAAGGAGCATACTGGCCTTTCCTAACTACTTCCTTCATGCGTGCGAAACCAAATTTTCAAACCACTGCAACTCTCAACAAGAGCTGTGCAACACGACAATATTTATCGTTAACATGATGAATGATGCCTCAATATGATTATCTGAGAATACGTTGACATTTTCAATGCTCAAGAACACGAGATATATAGCTATATTTTCCCACCACACCCACCCCTACTCTAGGCGCACACAAAATACACTAAAGCCTAATCTAAAAATAAAATAAGATAAAATAATCCTTTATTAGTCCCATAGCAGAAAGTGGACAGTACAAGTTAGGAGCAGCAAAAAATTAAAACAACAAAATAAAAACTATACCAAGAGTACAATATAAAAAGTACAAAAATCTGTATGTATGTATGTATGTATGTATGTATGTATGTATATA
>JBBPCY010000002.1:15240811-15267089 GCA_037974405.1 Brachyalestes nurse | reverse complement strand
TTGAAGTGATGAGAGATTCTCCTGGAGTACAGTCTCTTAGCCTCTCTGATGCCACGGGACAGGTTGGCCCTAGCTGTTCTCAGGCTCGCCTCATCTCCAGTTCTGAAGGCAACGTTTCGTGCTTTCAGCAGCCTGTGGACCTCCCCTGTCATCCATGGTTTTTGGTTGGCCCGTACAGTGATGGTTTTTGTGACCGTCACATCCTCAATGCATTTGTTGATATAGGATGTGACAGACTCTGCGTACTCCTGGATGTCAGTGGTGTTATTATAGGTGGCAGCCTGCTTAAACATATTCCAGTCTGTGGAGTCAAAGCAGTCCTGTAAAGCCTCTGAAGACCCTTCCGGCCACACTTGTATCTGCTTACGAGCCGGCTTGCTGACTTTAACGAGCGGTCTGTATGCAGGCATTAGCATGACAGTGATGTGGTCTGAGGCGCCAAGGTGGGGGAGGGCGAGGGCTTTGTAAGCTCCTTTCTGGGTGGTGTAAACGCAGTCCAGTGTGTTATTTCCCCGTGTTGGAAAGTCAATGTGTTGCTGTATATTGGGAAGCACACTCTTTAGGTCCGACTTATTGAAATCTCCAGTCACGATGAGAAAACCGTCGGGATGGGCTGTCTGCTGCACACTGATGTGCTGGAACAGTTCATTTAGTGCCTCGCTCCTGTTGTTGACATTACAGGAGGGAGGGATGTACACAGCACACAGCAGTATGGCTGAATATTCCCGCGGTATGTAGAATGGCCGGCACGTAATAATCATAAGCTCCAACACTGGTGAGCAGTATTTGCAGACCGCAACAGCGTCGTGGCACCAGGCATCATTGACGTAAGAGAGAGAGAAGCCGCAGCGTGTGCACGCGCCGCCATCTTGTGTTGCACAGAGACAGGCTTGTGGCGTACCGGCCACAGGCTGGTATGAGGGAAGCTACAGGGCTGGACACTATGTTTTTATACATAGCACAACAGTAAAAAACTGTATATGCAGTGTTATCTTCATTTTAGATGTCAAGATTTACGGCTCCTCTTTCGTGGAAACCGGGTCCAAATGGCTCTTTGAGTGTTAAAGGTTGCCGACTCCTGAGCTAGAAGAGCCCCTATGCAGCTATAACGGCTTCCACTCTTCTTGGAAGGTTTTCCACAAGATTTTGTGGAGTTTCTGTGGGAATTTGTGCCCATTCATTTGACAGAGCATTTATGAGGTCAGGCACTGATGTTGGACGAGAAGGCCTGGCTTGCAATCTCCGTTCCAGTTCATCCCAAAGGTGTTGGATGGGGTTGAGGTCAGGACTCAAGTTCTTCCACACCAAATTCATCCAGCCATGTCTTTATGCTTTGTGCACTGGGGCACAGTCATGCTGGAACAAAAAATGTTCTTCCTCAACTTTTCCTAAATGGCTTGGTATGCTAAACCATTAAGATTGCCCTTCACTGGAAGTACGGGGCCTAGCCCAAATCCTGTAAAACAGGTGTCCCTATACTTTTGTCCATATAGTGTATATAGATATAGAAAAAGAACAGCAATGAGAAAAACAGAAAATGCTAAAAAAAAAATAATAAGTACAATTAAAATGCTGTAAATGGGCTTATGTTTATAACAAATTGTAGATGACTGTTCATTTAAAAGTCAGTATTAATTAAAAAGGCTCCAATGTATTTAATTACCACATGATATCTTTAAGGTATCATATATGCTGAAAGGTTCAAACGTATGGCAGTATCTCAGATAGATGCTCCAAAACAAGAAAAAAAAGAGTTAGACAGAATTTCAGTAAAATGCCACTTTCCTGTAGTTGTTCTCAATTTCATTTTCATGTCCCTGCTTGATTTGTAATTGTTCAGTTCATTCCAGGATAGACCCCAACCCTGTGTCAAAAGAACATCAGTGGAAGCTTTTTTTCTTTTCTAAAAACAAGCACTGTTTATTAAACATTCAGTAACAAACAAACAGCCTGTATGATTCAAGAAAGAACATTTTCATTTTGGTATGCAAATTGTACACGTTGCTATGTACAACAATACTAACATGACTAAAATGACAATAGCAGGTTTTATGTGTATGCAGAATACTCCTAAAGTAATTTTCGGAGTTTGCTGCATTGCCCTACAAATCAACAAAGCAAACATCATGGTATACTAGCAAATGTTAGGTGCATCATACCACATAGCATGTAGTTCACTCTGAATGAAACATGAATACTGAAGAGAGTAAATCTCTGAGCCTCCTCCCACTGAGAGCAGTCATCCCACTGAGTCAAAGATCATGCTCTCATGTAGCAACATTCATTACTGTGATGCTTTCTGCCAAAGCTTCCTGGATTCTGGATTTCTGAGCAAGTGTGATCCATGATGAAACTGAATTTTGTACCATATAACAAAAGTAGTCTGTTGGGCTTTGACTGTGGTGTTTTCCCGATTGCCCTATTAGTTCCAGAACATTGTCACTCCACTTTTGAGGTTTCCAAAGAATCGTCCCATCCATGAACTGCAATCTCACACACACAACTATCAGCACCTAAATCTGATAATATACAGGATCTGTCCCCCAACCTGTGGGTTCAACGATGGAACACGAACATGAGCAAGAACGATATGTCAGTGTGACAGAATTAGAAACAGTTACATATACTGAACAGTTATGACACACTAATTTGGATGTGTTACTGTTTATAATCTGATGTGTTGAATATTCTGGGTTTGGACACAAGACACATTTCTTCCCACTTGGTCTCAGTCATTGTGAAGAGATTACAATAGCAGATATAGGTTACCTTGGGTGTATAAGAAGTGAATTTTGCCAAAGTCCAAAATAGGTGTTAAATTCAGTGAGCAAATGTCCTTGGTGTTCCTGCCGTTTTGTACAATAAGACTACACAAATAAAAACACTCAAATTTCTTGCCACATAAAAAGTCAAATGTGACATTCTAACTGGTAAATAATCATAAACAAAACTATAACAAGCGGCTATTAAATATACAGACTGTCACTTAAATTATATAAATAGGGTAAAAAAGGGCATAAACATATTTAAGGCTTAGGGTATTTTTTTCTCCATCATGGAATATATATAGGTAGAAAAAAAGATGGACAAATCATATGATCAGCTGATTGACCTACAAATTAAATGTAGCAGACAGGGATGAACAAATCAACGGTAAAATATTTGGAATGAATGGAGAATTAACCAAACTTTTGATCAATTACTAAACAGAGTGATGCCAAAGTGATGCTGTGTAAACCCTATGCATAGGCTATAACCTATTACTACATGTAGGCCGTGCTGAAAACTATTTCATATCCCATATACTTCCATTAATCTCATATTAAACCTGTAAAAATATCTGCTGTCCTATATCTACAGACAATGCATTTTCTAGAAAACAGTGCTAAATATCTCTTCACTTAGTACAGCAGTATGTTAAACCACATTCTATATTACTGTACATTCAAAAGTTAAACTAACTTTCTTTGCCTTGGATTTATGCTGAGATTGTTTTAAATGGCTAACATTTAGAACAGATACCCAACACAGTGATACACCTCACCTGAGGACACTTCTATGATACTTCAGTGAACTTTTTATTCATGTTTTCCAGAGGTTAACTATACAGCCCCCTCTGGTTTAGCCCCTACCAGCCACAAGATGTCATCCTTAAGCTCTGGAGAGTGCAGGTCCTCTAGGCAGGCAGTGGTAACTCATTCTAAAATTATGTTTCCAGATTCACTGCAGATGTGAAGCCTCACTGGGTCAGGGTGTTCAACCACTGCTTTGCTTGGACCATAATTTAACTCATCCACACATTTCTGTATACAGTAAAGACATGTTGGTAGTGTACACTACAAAAAATAAAGGTGTCATAAAGGGTTCTTTAAAGCGAAACCATATAATAACCATCTTTGGTTCTCCAAAGAACTCTTCAATGGATGGTTCTTTAAAAAAACATCTTGTGTGAGAGTGTAAAGAACTCTTTTAAAGAACCTCATCATATACTAAATGTACAATATCAACAATTGTTCCAAGAACCATACACCTAAACCAAGAACCATTTAAGAACCATTATTTTTAAGTAGTGTGTGCCTTTTCTCCAATGTATACTTCATTCTTATATGGTGTGTCCCATAGTGCTACTGACCAGGCCTTTAATATTAGTGACAGGCCTGACATCATGCAGCTGCTTGCGTCTGTCAATAAAAGCTGCAAGCCTGGCTGTGTCCAGCGGGGTTTTGGAGTAGTCTCCGCTGTGAGCATTCACCCATTTATGCTGCAGACACACGGACGAGCTCGGCCTCTTCCTGGGGTCCTGGTTCAGAGCCAAGATGATGAAATCTTTCGCTGCCTGACTCACTCCACAGAAATACTCATCTGGAAAGCAGAAGTCAAGTTTGCAGATGTTGACGCAGGTCTCCTCCAGACTTTCGTCCAGAAATGGAGAGACACCGCTGAGTAGGACGTAGGCCAGCACCCCAATGCTCCACACGTCTGTAAATAAGGAGACTGGGGTGCCCTGGATCAGCTCAGGAGCTGCAAACTCAGGGTTCCCCAGCAGGAGGTGCACATAGCGATGCCCCGATATCTGCACCGCATCCCCAAAGTCTATGAGCTTTACACACGGAACAGGCATGCGGAGATCCACCATCAGGTTTTCAGGCTGAACAGAAGAGGAGAGTAAAAGTGAAATGGAATTCATTCATAAAACCTAATGCCCTATTTATAATGAAATGTTCACACAAAAGAAAGATATTTTCAAACGGTATACAAGCAAATAAAACTAGAGCGTTTGGACCTTTTTGTTATGGTGGTGACAATGTTACAGGATTTAATAATTTAAAGACTCTCAAGCTTTGACATAAGTAAATTCCCTAAGATGATAAATCATTTTATGTTAAAGCCAAGGGTATGGTTTTAAAACTTCACCTTCAAGTCTAAGTGTGCCACTTTGCAGGTGTGCAGATGCTGTAAGGCCTCCAGGGTATCTTTAATAAAGAATGCCACTTTTTCCTCCATCAGCTCATCATGGGCCACCAGGTAATCCAGCAGGCGTCCTCCCTCCAACCTGGACACAAGATAGGCATGTCAGTCCATAGACCCAACAACACCTAGAATAAATGCAGTAAGTCATGCATGAAAACAAATGTTGTCAGAACATGTTTAAATCTACTAAGACTCATTAATGTCTTGCTTTATATATTAAAAGGGTATGATTATTAAAAATGCAGTAAGGTAGGTTGTTTTCCAAATTGTGTTTTGTAGCTTCTGTCCCCTTTAGGTTTTCAGTATTTGTGTCTCTGTGTAAGTCAGACTCACATCTCTTGGACAAGTATGTAGGCTGTAGGTGAATCATAGATATCGATCAGGACCACCAGCTGAGGGTGCTGAACACGTTTCAGGATATCTGCCTCATGGGCCACCTGCTCTTTCTTCTGCATCTTCTTATTGACATACTTCACCGCCACTTCCTTCTTACTGGCCTTATGCAGACACTTCCTTACAACAGAAAAACGGCCCCTGAGTCCAGACAGAGAAAGACAAAGACAGAAAGAATGAATAAAGATATAGAGCCTGATTTTGTTGGTAAAAATACTAAGTTGCATGGACTGCAAAGGGGAACAAAATAATGATTCACCTTCCGATTTCACTGATTTCTGTAAACGCTGATTCAAAGTTGTCTTTCCACTGGATTCCAGTTCCTTCATATGTTGAAACTTCAGGCAGGAATATTGATATATATTCAGATATGAATTCTAAAATCTCGATATATCTTTTAAAAATGTGTAATATTTGATAAATAACTGATAAACAGCATACTTTATACTAATGAAATATTTGATTACATTTAATGTAATATTTATACTATCTAATAAAAGTGTATCTGTAGTACTAACCACAGCTGGGGAGTGTGACCATGTTGGAGGGCTCACTGGGGGCACTGATGCCCCAGGGGTTGTTGGCTCTGACTCTAAACTGGTAGTGACCACCTGGAATCAAATCCTCAATCTTCACACACACATCTGCTGTGGACACTACCGACTGCTGCCACACCAGTGAGTCTGCACACAGAAAGATCATGCCTGTCCTTACATGTTATTTGTATTATGTATATGTCTTTTGCAATAAAGCAGTGCCATCATTTACCAGAGCTTTAGTAGTAGGGCGAGTTGCCCTAATGTGGGACATTTTTTGTAATGTAATTAAATTACAAAAAAATGTCCCACATTAGGGCAACTTACCCTAATAAATACAGTCTAATACAGTAAGTTGGCATCCTTAGTAAAGATGGGTCTAAGGGTCATGAAAAAAGGTCTTTGTCATGAATCTCACAATGAAAATGAGAAAATCTAATCAATCCTTTTTGCCTAAGAAAAATCACATTTGTAGCACCACCACATGCGTTACAACTACTGGCACCTCTAGAAAGCATTACGACCAAAATGTAAATCAAGTTTCGCTACTTTTTTTATTTCACAGAGTTGAGAATATGATGTGACACAGAGGCCAACTTTCCTTAATTCCCCTCAAAATCAAGTATCAAGAGGATGAAAAATGTGTTGACTGTCATAAATTAGCCAATGGCTACAAAAAACTGTTAGGACAGTAATTATGTAGATTAAATGAATTGAAGCTTAATCTGGAAGAGGAGGCAAGTGCATTTTACCCCCACTCACAATGAGGAGGAGGAGGATTAAAGAGGCAACAAGAATTTAAGAAGGATTTGGCATAAAAAGAAGAATGGTTGTAATGAAGAGAAATCTTCATTGTTAAGTACTGTGAAAGATCTATGATATTTTGTGGTTGCTGTTTCTCCAAAGAACCTCATTAAGATACATGGCATTATATTTTTGCCAAGATTCCAGCAGAACAAAGATCCAAAACATATCTCCAAATCCATACAAAAATGGTTCAATTACCAAAGAATCAAGCATCCCAGTCTCAGACCTAAGACCCACTGAAAACTCTCGAACAGAGGACGTAGGAACCATAAAAGATCTGGAGAAACTGAGCGCTTTTATCAGCTGTCTTGCTCTTTATCCTCCATTATTATAAGGCATTATGATAGAATAATTGTTGCTGTAAAGAAGTCAAAGGGCGGTTGCACATATATTAAATGTAGGGGTGCCAATAATTATGACGTGATTTTGTAAAAAAAAAAAAAGTCTTAAAGTCTTATTGTAATGTTTGTTTTAGGAATATCTAAAAAATACTCAATCTAAGCACGACTAAACACTTCCCAGAGCAGTAAAATGCCCAAAATGACTCAATCCTTCTACCCTGGAATGTAGATAAGTGAGTACGTTTGGACTCCTTGCCAAAGAAAACACATAAGAGCAGAATTTCCCGCATACCATCTGAACACCTTTACTCAACATCTCAACATTTGTAATTTTCTCTTGTCTGTGGTAGTGTTAAGGCAATAGCAGATACAGATTATGGATTGTGCATAACACAATGTACAAACTGTTTACTGATAAAGCAATGCATGTCCAGGCTACCCTCTTGTCTGTACTCCACGGTGTAGCTGGTTACAGCGCAGTTTCCAGAGCTGGAGGGTGGGAGCCAGTGCACCACCACTGCTGTACTGCTGGCCTCCTGCGCTACCGGGCGTGCTGGAGCTGCTGGAACACCTGACGAAAAACAACAGCAATCAGACAACAACAGCCCTAAAAGTGACAATGTACAGTCCTCAACTGAACCAAGTATTTTTACAGACACACTTACCATTCCTTAAAAACACACTCTAGATTTTACAATTTGAACCAATTTCAGACCGCTTTAAAATAGTGGTAAATGTTCAGTTCAAGTTTTAGAACAGGTCATAGTACAAAACCAGTGCTACCAAAAGTAGGTAATTAAGCATTGCTGACTGGTGTAAACGCTGAGCTTCGCATCTCTTAACTGGCTACCAGTTTCATTTAAAAGTTAAATCATGCTTAATTGATCCATGTACAAGGGACATCAGTCCTTCTGCTGCCTAAATATAACCAGCCTGGGAGGAGCACATCACCAGCAGAGCAGCACAGCCTGGTGTAGTGGGGGTCCAGACTGGAGAGAGCTACTTTCATCTAGTAATCTTTCAGTTGCTAGCTGACCACTCCTACCTCTAGACGATTTTATTATTTTCAGAATGCTTAATGATACAGAGTGTAGCTGAATATACATCAGATCATTGTTTGTGATCATTATGTTCAGGTCTTTTTTCATAAAAGGATTATTTTTGAAAAGAAGTTGGTTTTTGTCTTCACGTTACGGAGCTCTCTTCAACAAGAAATTCCAAAGATATCCTCTAGTAGCAGTTTGAGTCTTCTTCGGATGTGTTGAATCGGTTTTATTTTGACTATATTATCTTCAATTACAGCTTTTCTGTTGTTTTTGTTACTGTTTTAAAATGTCAGGGTATTAACCATTACAAAAACATGCTGATAAAACAATAGGCTGATTCTCTTTTTTCCTGCTGTTTTATTCAGACAGCTAGAAGCTGTGGTCTCTTTCCACATTACCCTGCTGCTCTATAATCAATGCTGAAGCAGAATAAAAGCACAACAGGCGCATGGACAGAAGATAAACTGGAGAAAGTGCAAATTGCTCTGTTTTTCTGCATCACCTTGCACTTTAATCGATGCGGAGGATGAGGCTGTTCCATGGTCGTTAATGGCAACACAGGTGTAGATGCCGGTGTCCTGGGGCATTAGGTTACAGATCTTTAACAGAATATCACCCGTTTCCCTGGAAAAACACAACAGATGCAAGACCATCATGACAAAAAAAAAAAAGACAGACAGACAGCACCTTTTCTAATCTACAAATACATGACATTTGCTTATCACTTGCTCTTCCCAAGTTCAAATTAAATCTGCAGACCACAACTGAGCCACTGAAACATTATATGGCCTGTAACACGTGACTAAGGGCTGGTCTTAAATATAATTTGTAAGACCACACAGTCTGTATGGAATGAATGTCAATGAAAGATATTTATCCTAGATATTGCTGTGTGTACCGGATGTTGATGGTGAAGCGGTTGTTGTTGACCAGCAGGCTCTGGTCAGGACCCTTCAGAGTGATGCTGGGTTTTGGGCGGCCACAGACTTTACAGCACAGCACCACCGTTTCCCCCAGGGCACACGTCACATCGGCCAGAGGGATCAGGAACTCTGGAGCCACTTGACAACAGAAACATGCCAGAACTCAACACATTCTGTTTCACAACACAGAATTTTAACAAAATAAAAAAGTCTAAATATTGTATGCCTTAAAGCAACAAAACTGCAAAAATGTTCATTAATGCAGTCATTAGTTGTTAGCAAAATGTCTAGAATTGTATTTAAGTAACTTATATTCAATAATATTCTTATGCCTCTCACAATACATCCTAATGTCTCAACAGAAGTATTCGTGAAGTCAGAGATTACCAGTCATACAGTCTTACCTTGTTGAATAAAATTGGGATTCATTAACTGTAAAATAGAAAAATGAATGTTAAAATGCAGCGATATTTAACCTTTGAAGTGCTCCACAAAGTGAGAGATCACACACACACACACGCTGTGCAGAAGAGGTTTTTAAAAAATGAGAAACCTAGATTGGAGTGAGAGCAAGAGAAAGAGAGTCTAACACTGTCACACTCAATGTGACAATACTACTACTACTATTAATAATAAATGTCATATTTTTTTCCTTGTGTCTTCTACAGCCATTAATTGATTAAACTGGGTGCCTTTCTCATACCTCACACCTTTATGGTCCTGATATTGAATTTATTCATGTTACTTATTGGACCGTTGTTCTTTGCTCTTCTGACACTCTAACAGAAATACCACCACAGGCTAAAACTACACACTCTGTGAGGACAGCATGCATTGAGGCGTATGTTGAAGCTCTACCTCCATGCTAGTTTTGGGGTCTAGTTCATCCTCACATTCTGACTCCTCTGAGCTGTGAGATTCCTGTGGTTCAGGAGGAGAGAGAGAGTGACATTAGACAGCTTACAACCTGGACAAAAAGAGGGAAGAACAGTGTTGCTCCAACCATTCCTTAGGTATGTGGTGTCCAGCTTCAGTCCGGTGTTCAGAATAGTTCAGTAACTCCTCTGAACTATGGCAGTTAACAGATGACTTGCATCACCAAACTGTGCTGGACAACAGCCCTCCAGGACCAGAGCTAAATACCCGTTTGGGGCACTTTACAGTGAGTACAGTGAGGAAGGATTCTGTTTTGACTGTTCTCTGGGGAAGAAAATAAACTGTGTGCAATTCTGAATGAATTCTTGTTAAATGTGTTTATTCATTTGGCATCCACAAACAAAAACTGTGTGAGTGAACTGTATGCAATAGTGAGTGGCATCCTCAAGCATTCAGGATGTTGCCATTTTACACACGGGTTAGGGTGCAAACACGCTACACCTCCGGCGGCACAAACACACCCCACTACTCACTTTTACAGTGACCTTGCTGCTGAGAATGTCCCTTGTCTTACGCAGTCCATTCTCAAGCTTTGAGTCACTTTTGCTCCCACTCTCCTTCTCAGCACGCTTGCGGGAGCGGAGTGTGTTCCATGAGAGAGACTTCCTGTTATATTAAAACATGATCCGGTCAAACCTTACAAACCTTACAGCGAGAGGTCAGGGAAAAGTAATACATTCAAGCTACTGAGAACTCACGGAGGGAACTAGTGACAAGAAAACAGGTGATTCATTTGATTATTACATATTAGTTTGCATTAACAGCAGTGGGATTGATACAGCTCTTGATGTATTGATAGGTTACATTCACATTACAAGCTCATTTACAATTTTTGGCTCAGAGCCGATCTTTGGCCCTGAAATGGAAATGAGTGAATGGAATGGAAACGCCTTCATCTCAGAGGTTATTAGCGCTGATCAGCTTTTAGCAGTTTACTTATAGGGAAGAAGTGGTTTAGATGATGTTTTAATGCTTCTGTGGCTTTTTATCAGGCAGAAACTTCACACAGGATGAGGATATAATGTACACGTGCAAGTGTGATGGGGATAATGCACTCATTAAAGTTGCATGGACACATCTGATCTAGGACCACATATAAAAGCAGCTCAGATCTAATTAAAAAAGATCAGAGCTGTGTGTCTAAAAAGATCAGATTTGTGCCACTTTAACCTGGTAATGTGAACGTAACCATGGCTACTTATAGCTGTCATGCTCTTACACCATGGTGGACACAGAGTTTATGAAGAAACAGCACAGTCCTCATGAGCGCATATAGGTATAGTTCAGCTCAGCTGAAAGAGTAAGATAATGCAAAATGAGGTCTGATGCTGCGTCATACACAAACATTTACTGTCAAGGACCAGTGTGGTTAGTACAAACTCAAATTAAAGGGAACTACACACTATAGGAATTCAGAAAATAAGTAAATAAAATTAATTTAAAGAAAAATATGAATCGGCTGTATTTCGCTGGTGGTACCTGTGAGCTAGTGAGTTCTGTGTACACTAAACTAAAGGACTTGTCTACTTAATTTATATATTTTTGTTCTTTATTTAATGAGTGAGGTACCACTCGTGTGATCTGGGAATCATGACTAAGAATTAGTCATAAAGACAAAGATCAACTGACTTCACCGTTTTATGTCATGCTCATGTCAAAATTTTATTTTACATATTTAAAATAATACATTTAAAACTATTAGTTAACTACAATGCTGAACATTGCAACTATCATTGTATTGCACAAAACTGACTTCATTAATAAGGGTTCTCTTAAATAGTGCAAAAGACTTTTTACAGGAATGTACTGATAAGAGTAAACAACACAAAGTATTTACAGTAAATGGCCAACATATTTGATGAAGGAAAAACAACAAAACAAAAACAAAATAAAACTGAACTGAACATTAAAAAAAATACGATTAAAACAACATAATCTGTACAAAATTGCCATAGACAATAACAGAAACTTTCTCCGTCAGGAGAAACTATTCCAAGTCCATCAGATGGCCTATGTTTTCTTTTGTCTTTCAAAAAAGTTTTAAACCAAAAGAAAGAAACAACAAAAAACGTGGTGTTAGAAACAGAAATAACAGTCCAGACGTGTCAGTTTCCACACTGATGTAAGATTCCTTCAACATCTTCTGTCTAAACCAAAACAAGGCTTTCTTTTCTATAGTCCTTTCAATTATTCACTTTTTATTTTGGGGGAAAAAAAAAGAAAAACGTCAAGAAAAAACTTAAACAGCTCCTCATGGTCCAACATATCCAGGTTAGTTCCAACAAAAAAGGGTGGGGGTATTCAAAAGAAGGGCGGAGCCTTGGTTTAACAATCCAATCAGAGCTCCAGTTAGCGTTGATTGACACTTACTTGATGTTTGAGTCAGCAGCAGTGTCTATGATGGATTTAGTAAGAGGGCCGAGAATGTTGCCAGGCACCCAGCCCTCGGCAGCAGGTGATTGGCTGTTGGCGGGCCGGTACACCAGGTACATGTTCTGCTGATTGGTTGCGAGAACCTGCACCATTTCACCCTGTGAGACGCAGATTTCATTCTCCTTCAGTGCACTGTAGTCCTGAGTCACCATCATGGAGGATGACATACCATTACAGCCAACTCCATCATGCTACATAAGAGAGAGAGCGAGAGAGCGAGAGAGCGAGAGAGCGAGAGCGAGAGCGAGAGAGCGAGAGAGCGAGCGAGAGAGAGAGAGAGAGAGAGAGAGAGAGAGAGAGAGAGAGAAGCCACGCATGTGCGTGCACACACACACAAAAACACACTTTAAACAGTTACCGATTGATCTTTTGTAGTTAATGAATAAAATAATATCACACAGATTAACAGATGGATAATAATGCTGCAGTTGTCTACACAAAATGTCAGAATGTCAGATCTGCAGAGGTTTTTTAAGATGATCAAAAACAACCCTTTAAAGCCAAAGCAAACTAGGCCAGGAAACACGCTAATAATATCCTACTTCTGCATCAACACTGCTCTCAGCTCTATTTGGCTATGGTGAATGTGCTCATGCACATTAACAGAACTGCACTGAAACCCTCAGTTAAAGTTTATAGGTGCACAGTCGGGGAAAAACTAAATTTAACTGACTTGGAGAAATGAGCGGGAGGTGTACTGATTTAAAGGTAAATATCATGTTGATGCCGTCCTATAAAATGGAGACTGTTATTAGCCAAAAGCCAAACCCCAATTTTATAAAAGCAGTGTGAATAATGAACACATATAACATTAATATTGGTTCTTTTATGAATATATTGTATCGTTACTGCCCAACTAATGATTTGAGCCAGACTGTTCACTCCTACAAGGAACATTCTCAGACTTACCAGATACATTTGAAGAAGTCAAAGAGAACTTAGTCATGTCAGTTTTATACACATGTACAGTGGGAGTCCATCCACACTCACCTTGGAGCTCTCATATCTGTCGGAGTGCTTGTGGGGCTCAAAGCAGGGACTGCCATTGGAGGTAGATAGCTTTAACGGGGCTGAGCCCCGTCCTGATAGAGGGGGTTTCTCTGGGCTAACCGAAGCCGTAGAGCTTGGTCTGCTGTTGGACTGACCACTGCGCCCCCCGCAGGAGGAGTTCCGTGTCAGGGAGCTGCTCTTCTCTTTTTGATACTCGATAGGAGATTGAAGAGCTGTGGAGACATACACACATACACACACAGTAAATCAACAACACTGCAACCAGAGCCTAAAATACACCTGAAGTTGAGCATTAAGAAGCCATGTATATAAAGGCCTAGAGGCCGCATAAAAATCACCTGAGCTGAGCCCAACCTGTACTCGCCGCTTGGAGACCCATCCCAGCTGCTACTGCTAAATGCAGCACCCAAACCTGACCCAAATCTAATCCTGTTTGGATGCACCAACAGGGATGATTTATCACAGACATAGTTTTACCATTTTACTTGTAAAAATTGAGTGACTGAAAATGTCCTTTTGGAATAAACTGGTATTTTACTCAAGTTTATCTAAATGTATTTTTTTAGGAATCTATATTAAAGTTACAAACACCAGAGCTATTCTGAACAGAGCTAGCTTTGTGAGAAAAAGCGAAGAGAGAGAGAGAGAGAGAGAGAGAGAGAGAGAGAGAGAGAGAGAGAGAGAGAGACACAGACAGAGAGAGACAGAGAGAGACAGAGAGAGACAGAGACAGAGAGAGAGAACAACCAAATGGTAGACCTCTAAGAGAAGCTCAAAGAAGCAATAGGAAGACTACAATTGATATTTGGTCGGTCTTCTCTGGCTTGGTTTCAGCCGTTTATGGTGCAAGTGATGATTTGAAAGTGGATCCTTTCCAATAAATAGGAAAAACTTTCTATGCTGCCCTTAGCGAATGGTCTGGTGATTCCATGGCGTCAGAATGACTGAGCTCACCTGACAGAAAGTTGCTCTGGGCATCCAGCAGTTCTGTGATGTGCTGCACCCACACCTGTTTGATTTCTGTGTTTGCTGCCTGCAGAGTGAAGCGCTCGGACGACCCACGGCACGACAGCACAAACTTACATGGATCATTATCCACATGATCCTCTAGGCCCAGGTAGCTCACCTAATACACACACACACACACACACACACACAATAGTTATCATGCTTACACCACCAACAAATAAATTAGAGGTTTTGAGGAAAGTTCTGTTCAAGTAATAGCCTGGGGGAAATCTGTTTGCTAACAGTATTAGTTAGCCTGTCCATTGGAAGAAAATGTGATAATTTAGGCATGCAGTTTGTCAAATAATATTTGGCATAGACAAGCTTCCATTAATTATTAGTTACATCAGCCTTGTAACTTCAGACTTGACTATTCAACTACATTTGGTGCACTGGGTGCAGGTATAAATATTTTGTAATTAAGTGATGTGATGCCTTGATACCTTTATGCTCTTTTTGAACTGATAGCCAGGGATTGAGGAGCCCTTGCGTAAAAGTTCACTAAAGATGACAATTTGCTCAAAAAGGAAGACTCTGCGCTCTTTACTGCGAGACAGAACGCCCGAGTCCTGCTCCGTCACAAAGAACGTCTCCTGCTGCAGAAGTTTCCCCTGACTTGTTAGCTTGCCCTGAAACACAGACAAAGATACACAGCAAGTGAGGTAAAGCATATCTCTGACATTTTGGACTCTGGTATTAATACATATGATAATGATAATGCATATGAAACTGCTACATGCACCACACACTGCATATTCTTCTGTGAATAAGTGAGTGTGTGTGTGCGAGAGACCAAGTGGCCCTCTGTCTGTCGACACATGCGTATTACACATCAACTGTGTGTCAACACTGCTATATAAACAGGTCAACCTGTCTCTCACTTGTGCTCTTATTTGCTCCACCTCTGTTTTTATCTCTTTACTCTCTTCTTCTTCTGTTACATAACGGACAACACCGTCTGTCATAGGGTTAAAGGGCAGTATGAGATATAATCCACGCACAATTACAGCAGGTATGAAAAGAAGCTGAAAAGAAGTGATACATGACCCGCATATTTACGAACAGGATTTGTTCCCAGAATACCTCTCTCTCAGTAAAAAGCCCATATCAGAGAGTCACCACTGAGAAAAGGTGTGGAAGCTGTTTACAGTTCTACTCATTTTTCTGGGAAATGTTTATGCCCATGACCTTGACACTGAACTGCCACATTCTTCGCAACTTAATCTGCTTACTTGGATCCCATCCTGAAAAAAATATGATGAAGTACCTCAAAGCCCTGTAGTCTGCCCAGGTTCATCATGTCATTGCAGAGTTTAGGAACCTGAGACATCAGATCAACAGCTTTCTAAAAAAACAAGACATTAAAAAAAGGAGGATGAGCATTTAATCAAAAATATAATAAATCTTAAAATACGGTTACGTAAGTGAAACAGTAGTAACAAATTACCTCAATAACTTGGCAGTCCAGTCCTGCCTTGTTACTGTATTTCAAGAAGTCCTTAAAAACAAAACAAGTGGAAATAAGCCATACCGTCTAGAACTTAATTTATCTCCAAAATATATTTTCCAGTATCGCCACTCTATAATTTCTCACAAATGAGATGTTGTACCTTTAACAGTAGCTGATATTTTGTAATTCTCTGAATGGGCTTGATGAGGAAATCACTGATGCTCAGTCTTGAATTTACTTCCTGCTGAACCACCTTATGTGAGATAAGATCAATAGACAGAATTGGTTAATTTCAGCAAAGATGGCAGTCCTACACGCACATGTGTTTCTTTAAATGATTTTTTTTAAAGAAAAAAAAGAATGATGGGCTGTTTACCTCAAAGTACGAATCATATTCGGCCACTATGAATTCCGACTTGGGTTTGTTCTGGCAGTAAACGACGTACATGTACAGCCTGCGCTCCTGTGTACAAGCACAAGGCCAGAGTCACTTCACCAGTCAACATATTCAGCAAAAACATTAAGGTCAAAACCCACTGCGCCGCAAGCCTCACATACATGTTTGATGAACAGCTCTGGCAGTTTTTCATGGTCTTCCAGACATTTTTCCAGCTCACCTACAAAGAAACTGTAAAAAGAAAGACGATCAAACAAAATAAAATTAAGGAAAATTTGTTGTATTAATATGTTGCTGACAGGTTTGTGGCAGACTCACTCTCTATGCCAGTCATAGATTTGGTGAATATTTCCAAAGACGATTTTGTCTTTGCCTTTCATATCTTCGGGGACTCCTTTCTCATCCATCTTCTTCATGAAACCCTATTAAGAAAAGAGTCAATTACCTTTTCTGCAGACTTAACACTCTCCTCGACAAAAGCAGCTATCATCAAATTATTCCACCCTTTAACAATGCAGATTTATTGAAAACATTGCTCCTGTTTAGGAATGGGTATCATTTGCATTTTACTGAGTCTGATATTGATACTGATACTCTCTATCGATACTTACTGATACTCATTTATACTACTCTCCATAAATTAGTGCAAAAATATGAAGACATCACATGAAAAGATGCAAAAAGACTCAATAGTTGTGTTATTACTACTCTTTTGGACAAAGAACAAGATAAATTGTTTCCTGTATGCAGTAGTTGCTAAATATGACTGCTGGAGATGTGCAGAGTGTCCTTCCCAATGATCCAACCTAGCATCAACCACTTGACAATGTCAATTATGCTAGAATACATTAACGCCGCATAAATACCAATCGCAGCACTGTTTGTCCATATGTCAGTATTCAATGAAACGAAGCTGGACCCACCAGAACAAACATGACAATTTTAAAATTGCTCTGTTACTGATTAGGATCTTATCTTTTCTGGAGTCATTCAGAAAGAAAGCGGTTTGACTGTCCGCTCTGATACAAACCACAGAGAGGCGCTTGTTTTAACAGACATGCTGGTGCTCATTTCCTCACCTCTACTACAATGCCTAAATCTTTCACGTAGTCCTTCTCTGTCTGAATCAGCTCATTTAGGACAAACCTGAGACAAAGAATGAATCACATTAGGACACAAAGTAACGTGATCTGCTAACGGAGATTTTACTGTGAAGGAGTAAGGAGACTGGCATACTTAAAATGGAATTCTATTGATTTTGTTTTTATTATAATTGAAATGTTGTGCTGTTTTAGAGACAATGGCGGTGACAGGAATCAGACGTCTATAAAAGTTACCTCACTGTAACTTTAAAAAAATACATTATGTATTTATGAAATATTTTGGCTTAAACAGATTTGAAACAGATTCATGTCTGAAGGGGACATGCAGAGTGTTAAAAGAATAAACAGTGCCCTAAGAAATATTATTATGGTAAATATGTTTATTTTGTGCTGTATACATCACAATCCTTGGTTCTTAACCACCACTGCAAAGAAATCTGTGTACGTTGCTCTAGAATGGCACGTCAAACCACTCTAAATGACCTTATTTATAGCTCAACTCTGTAAAATATGTGGAAATCCCTTTTAAAAGGCACACAAATAAAATATCAGAGTCAATCAAACTAGCTTTAGTAATAGTACATCAGATGTATTATAAATATTATATGATTACTAGTCTTAGCTCCCCCCTTTATAAACACACGAAGCATACACCAGAGGATCTGAAGAACTGTATCCCCCAAAGGAACTGTTCCAGAACAGTAGTGCATCAACACAGAATAAAAGTGATGCTTTTAAAGTGTTCTCCTGATAGAAAACAATAAAACCTATCATTAAAATTAAAACATAAATAATAAAGAGATTAAACGTAACAGCAAGATACTGCAGAGTAGTATTTAGAGTAGTAATGTAATGTTTGGCAGATTTTGGCCTCGTTCACACGGACGTCTGAATCTTGGATAAATGAACGCGCTCTGAATGCCACACGCGTTTTTTTTTGTGTTTTGTAGCAGCGCTTGATTGACTTCAGTGAGTCGTTACACTGCCGTTCGTCTGATGCTGTTTAACGCCAGCCTGCAGCCCGATGTGTAGTTTCGTGTATTCTTTGCATGTTTGCGGATTTCGGCAGAAACTGACACCGAGAAACCGTTGCATGCAACGTTTTTCTGACGCTACTCGAACACGCAGCTGCCCGAGCGCCGGGGCTGAACACTCGGTTTGTGAGGCGTCAAAAAAGGCTGCATGCAGCGTCAATTTCTGCCGAAATCCTGACGAACGCGAAGAAAACGCCAGTACTGCGTTGGCATTCTGGAGGACACCGCAACAAATCAACTTTTGAAGGAACATGGAAAACTACAAAACCCAACATGCAAACAATCTGTAGAGAATAATTACTGTCCCCACAGGTGAATACACGTAACTACACATTGGCCTGCAGGCCGTCGTTAAACAACGCCAGACGAGTGTCAGTGGAACGCCAATCAAGCGGAGACACAAAACGCTACAAAAACGCCTATAGCATTCTGAGCACATTCATTTAAGATTCAAATGTCTGTGTGGACGAGGCCTTAGAGTGTAAATAGCAGTGAAGGGAGCAGACAGAGATAAAAGAATGGCAGTGTGTCTCACATGCGTCCGCGCAGTGCTTTGGCTTTTTGCTCCAGCTCAGGGTTTCTGGGCTGAACCGGGCTCTGCTCCACTGGACTCACAGAGCTGAAACCAGGATATGTACCTCCTTCCAGAGTCTACAACAGCACAGAGACAAAACTTCAGGCCCACAACTCATATAAGACACACACTGACTACTCATCACTGGAGTATGAATGTGTTGGAAAAGAGGAGAAAATGTGAAATACATTTTTATATCAACACATGATGCTACATTCTTGTTTTGAAACCTCCATGAGCTTAAAAAGAACATCTAAATTCATGTCTGTTTGTGTCCAACCTCAGCAGAACACTACTAAATTCTTCAGTATACAAGAAGTAGCCAGTTTAAGTACACCTACCTATTATTTGCACTCATTGACCATTTTTATCAGAAATATAAGTGCCATCTATAGATTTACTGCCTCTGTCTGTAGCCCATTTCTTGGTGCAAAATTGATCATATCTGCCCTTTACCCATCCATCAATGGAAAAATTTCTCTATAGAACAAATATGTAAAGTGTAAAGGGTGTGAAGTGACCATTTGTAATACGAGAACGCACCACAGTACAGTGTGAACAAGACAAAATTCTTCTCCGCATTTAACCCATTCACCAAGTGACGCAGTCAGGAACACAGCGCCCGGGGAGCAGTGTGTGGGGTCCCTTACTCAGTGGTGCCACTAGCAGTCCTGGGATTTGAACCCACAAAGCTATATAGCAAATATTTGTGATAAAATGGCCAGTGAGTGCAGATACGAGGTAAAGAGTGCAGCCCGCTAGAGTCTTTACTATTTACTAAAGTGATGTTTATTTGCACAGATAAATACTGAAGTCAAACACGAGAAAGTAATGTGTTAAAGCATGCCTCCTGTTGTTAGAGACGGCGAGAAAGCAAATAATGAAACAAATGGAACAAGGACAGAAAGAGGTTAGTGAACAGAAAGTCTAGGGCTGTTGTGCTTGCTGGGTGAAACTGGTCTGTGGTCAGTCCATGCTATGCACTTACCATCTTAGTTTTGACCAGTTTCTCTATAGCACTGACAAGCTCTGCAGCACTGGGGACCTCGGTGGAACCCTGCCGCGAGGCAAGCAAGGCAGACGACTGCAGGGCAGCGGGGAAAAAGCAAAAGATGTGTTAGGGAGGAGAGGGAGTTAGAGATATAGGAAAGGATGCGAGTGAGAAAGTGAAAGAAAAAGAAAAAGAGAGAGAGAGAGATAGAGAGAGAGAGGGGAAGAGAGAGAGAGACAGAGAGAGACGTTGTGCTGATAACAATAAAGACAGAAGATATGGATTTTAGGAAACCAACTTGTGTGTCTAAGTGACAGCACAAGTGTTGCAGGGACCAGATCTTGTTTCAGTCTCTTGTGCTGTGCTTAAATCAGCAACACAACGACGGAGACTACAAGATTACACAATACCAGCACTGGCGGTAAATTTCCAGACAAACAGCCAGGGCAAGGAAAACTCATTATTATGGAAAATGACACCCAAACATGTCAGACCGCATGAGCCAGGGTGTACTTGAGTTTCACAACTTTAAGAAGTAAGACATTCGTTGTAATGAGCATGACCTTTGTAGTACGCAATTTTTCTGTGGTTAAAAGACTGGAAGCCAGGGAGGCTCCTCATAATATTACAGGCATTTCAACACTTGGGAGGGAAACACTGGGTGTGTGTGAAATTCAAATCACAAATGAAGTGCTATATTCACGCTGTGTGGGTGACTCCCAGTGAAGGGGAGAAGGATCTGTTGGAATTGAAGGCGTGTGTGTGCATCACATGAATGTGTCATATGTATGCAAAGGTGCTATTTAATGTAAAAAATACAGATAATTGCACTGAACATGCGTGTATGCGGTCTGTGTGTATATAAGGGTACCAAAAACAAGTGGGTTCTCTTGATGAACCTGTGTTGAGTGACATTTCTGAATGACTGCGGTACTGTATGTGAAGATCAGCTTATAAGACCAGCCATCTGTGACCTACAAAAGTCTTTCGAAGACAGAGACCATTCATCTAACACGCAGGGCTGTTCAGGCTGTTTCTTTGCTGGTGAAATTACTAAATGAAAATGGCTGATTTAATTATTTTTTACTTCTAAAATGTGAATCAGACAGTAGGCACACCATTATGTAGGGAATATATAATCAATAGAATGGCCACTATAAAATACTGTGAATTCTAAAAATACGAAAAAAAGAAATCTAAGGCAGATGTGTGCAGATGTAATCTTTTTTAGGGGAGACTCAGGAAATCTGTCTACGAACTTACAGCACTTCCCTAAACTGTGGCTGATATAAACGGCCACCTTCAACCCTTATATTTATTTGTTGAGTGCAGACATGCATACGCAGCATTTCTTAGTAACTAAAGTTTACAGTACAAAGCAAATAAAATGAATGTTATTTATCTGTTTATTCTTTATACAGTTTTACACAGTTTTATTTGGCTTATTGATATTTAACTAGTGCTTATAGTTCATTTGTTTGTAGTTTTTAATAATTATTATTTCTAATTAGTTTAAATAATTATTACTTCTATTTTTATTAACAATAAAATATTACTCTGTTATTCACATATTTTGTTGCATTATGCTTTTGTCCAATAAAAGTATTTATTCTGTGATCAAAATTTTTTTACATTTCTATCTGTTCTGTAGAAGGCTCTGAACTCCCACCCTTAGGAAAATATCGCAGTGCAGTGCTGCTTCATATCTACGGTGCACATGTGGCTCCTAAAGGGAATTAGAGGAGCTGATCAGACTGGCTGCCCCTGCAGCACACCTAACCAAGCTTATTTGAAATATATTAACTCTAACCATGCCCTGGATAGGGCCCGAGCTGCTCTAAATCTTAAAAACGTGCAGATTTTGCGCTTGTTTTCTGCCTGCACTATCGACTAACCCTCCCCTGTCCTATTAAACCCAGTGTTGAAACAGTGTTCTACTTTGCTAGGGGGGGATACACAAGCCATAGAGTGTTTATGCATACCTTCTCCTCCTGAGTGGAGGGGTCTTTGATAATCTCCATGGGTGGAGGGAGAGGAGTGTGAGACTCGTCCTCTGGCTCCTCCTCTCCTCCGCTTTGCATTCCTGATGACTTTGGAAGCGTTCCGTCTTTTCTTGCCCTCTGAAAAACAAGGCACACAAGACAATATGTTTGAAATATGTTATTAAAGCTTCTAAATGTTATTAAAAACAATGAGAAATAATTCTAAACCAGCTTCTTTGACTGAGTTCCAAATAAACAGTTGCATTCAGAACCCACAATCGCAGCTGATATTGTGCCATGATCAACCCCTAAAGTGACAAGTAAGGTGAAATGTTTTGTTATACTGTTGCTCTCTCTCTCCAAAAACAATTTTTCACAATGTCCCCTTTAAATACAGCGGATCGGCTGTAAATACGGTTGATCACTGAAGAGTCCAGGAGTTTTTTTGACGCTACAACACCAGATAACTAACCATCTAGTGCATCGAACAAGCAAACACTCTTTGGCTGCTCAACTATATTTGGAGTAGCTTAAAATACCACCCATCTGTGACCTACAAACATCTTTCAAAGACAGAACCCATTCATTTAACATGCATTTCACTCCTAAATGTCAATCAGGCAGTAGGCACACCATTATGTATGGAATATCATACAATTCATAGAATCAATAGAAATAATGTGTGTAATAGAAATACGTAAAATACTGTGCATTAAGAATAACAAAAAATACGAAATCTAAGGCACATGTGTGCAGATATTGTCTAATTTCAGGGGGAAATAAAATAAATCGGTCTGCGGGCTTTCTATAACATACAGCACTTCCCTAAAGTGCAGCATGCAAACACTCCTTGGTGGATCAACTATATTTGGAGTAAGAGGAAAATTGTATTTGGAATTTGAGTTTTGGCCAACCTACCACTTTAAGACTCTTTGGTTCTAAAATGACATTAGAATATTTCATTGAAATGTCTCTTCTTTACTGAGTCCTCCATAGGGGAAGCAGGTCAGGGTTAATGCGAGTCATTGTGTCGGGGTCCACAGCTCCTGCCCTGCCACTACAGAGACTCTTTGTGCTTTCACAGTGCACATCACACAGGCTCTAAAAGCCCTGGCTAATGCACACTGTCCTATCTGCCCCACATCATCTGGCCTACTGCTGCGGCTGCTGCTCCAGCCATGCCACGCTCATAATGACGCGCTCACACAACACAGAGAACAAGGGGCCAGTTTTCTACATGAAGCACTGACTGCATAAAGAGAACGGAGATGGTGAATGAAAGAGTGCAACTAAAGTCCTCTGCCGTTTAAATGGGTGTCCCACCAATACCATCTGTCCTTCTTAGAACATCTACCACATCACAAAAGTGGTCCTGAAAAATACATACAATAAAAGCAATCACGACCATTTATACATAGGGAGCCAAATATAATATACAAATATAATAAAGTATAACAATACTAATGCAATGCTATATTATACTCCAAGGCCATCAGTAACAGTCAGGACGCTTAATAGCTACATCATAATGTAGAGTGTAAATATTTTGTATATAATTATTTAAAGCAGAGTAAAGAAACAGAATAAGATTTAACACGCTTTGAATATTTGTACTTCTCAAAATCACCATTCGAAATGAATCATAGTTTTATGGCATTTTCATTACTGCAGTTCAAAATATACCCAGTGGATCAGAAACCCATCTGAATACAGCTTTTATGAGACAGTAGACATAGAGAATGTAACAAATTACAATTCCAAATAAAACCAAACACTTATCATAGATTCTGCAGCGAGCATTTTTTCTGTCGTCTCATAACGTGAAGTCCTTTCACACATGCTCATTTAGCTTCAACGGCCACTTAAAAAGGAGTGACATTTTTTGCGGAGAGGTGAAATGACAGATACACAAAATCAAATACCAATTGAATGAATGAATGAATGAATGAATGAATATGCGAGTATTCAAATTATTCAGGAAAACAGATAAAAGCTAAAACTGATGGGTTGATGTATTGCTACCATAGAGGCAATAATGTGCAACCCAGCAAGCTGAAACCAATAAAAAAATCCATAAATGTGCCACGAGTTACCCATTCACTTTGCTTAAAAGTTTATAGATATCAGGGGATCCTGATTTGAGTGATGATGAAGATCAAGCATATTGTGAAACACTTTCAGAAAGCCCTCAGCAGCTTCAGCTCCATTACCTCTTCCAGACTGTCGTCTTGTGCCTCCGGAGGGCCCAGGTCGATGCTCTTGCGTCCATCTCTCTTTTGCTTCTGCTTACTGGGCAGCTTTTTGACGTTGCTGCCATGGCTGAGGCGGCGGACAGGGCTGGTGAGCCACTTCTTCAGTGTATTCCCCGAGCGCTTGGGCCCTGGAGAGCTGCTGTGGATGGATGTGAGCGAGGCCTGGGGTTGCAGTGCTGCCACCGAGTCCGTCTTACCCTCTGGACCGCTGACCGTGTAGTTCTCTGAAAGGTAAAAGCAGAACATTAGAAACACAAAATCACAACAACCAATCTAGGTTTACAATATAATAAGATACAATGAGCGAGTTATGTGAGGAGAAGTAAGCCAGAAAGTTGCCTCTTACTGTTTGATACATTTTGTATCTTCCCTGCAGTAGGATGAAACTCATTATAAGCACACAGAGATAAAGAAGTGCTTTTAATTAAAAAAAGGCCAAGCACCTAATGGATTAGAATAATCATATTTGTTTACTGTCTCATCAAGCTGCTGTTGGAATATTTATTTTAAAAGCATCATTTTAAAAGCATTTTAGGGTGGTATGAATTTTTTTTTTTTTTGCTCTAACTAATTAATACTAGCTTGGTGGGTTTCTGACATCTCAGCATTTTATATAATAAACAGACATTTTACCACTTTAGCACTAAACAAGATGTTATGACGTCTACTTTTATTAGTAATTTTGCACCTTTACTTTCCTTTCCATTTTTGTTATTTGGTCTTTGTTACTGCTTTTTGGTTGAATCTCTTTTGTTGACCTTGCAATTTTTTTGGCTACCTAATTTCTTTATAAACTAGCACGCGTAAACACCATTACAGTATTAATCATTAAGCACTTTGAATCTGCAATCACCATGCACTTTTATTTATATGTATTCATTACATGATTTATGATGATGATGATGATGATACACAACATGTTAAAGACAACTATTATTTTATGCTGCAAATCAAAATTATTTTTAAACGTCTTTCGGGAGAATAACAAGTTTATAAAAGACATCTAGAATCTGTTTCTGTAGTCCATAAATGCATCATCTTTGATAACACTGGGTGTAGACAAGTTACGGGTACTACAGGAAGTATTACACCAGTAGAATCACAGAGTTATCCTTTTTTTGACCTAGGTTAAACCCAGTGAATCATTAGGCTATTTTATCCATGTGGTGACACCAAGTTTCATGTGCTTCTGTATATGACTAAGCAGGACAGAACAACCAGCAGCCCAATGTTTGCGTGCAACGCATGGTTAATTTCCCACGGAATCAAGTGTCCTACACAGCAGGGTCAAATTCTAAAACAAAAACAGATCATAGAGCGTAGCTGACGGGCTTGGTGTGCTACATTCACTGATTCACACTGCTTTCCTGAGCTTAGCGTTATACCCTCAGTCCTTAAAGAACACAGACCAAGTCAACATCACACCACAGCACTCAGTTTAAACAATGTGAATTTCTTTCTCTGCATTGAACCCATTCACCAAGTAAAGCAGGGTACCCAGGGAGCAGTGTGTGGGGACGGTACCTCGCTTAAGGGTACCTCAGTGGTGGCACTAGCAGTGCTGGGATTTGAACCAACTCCTAAACCACTAGGCCACCAGCTGTTACGAAGTTTCACTACAAAGAGAGCGGAATTAGTTCTGTTCAACTGAATCGATTAGAATGTGTAGTCCTGCAGCGGATAAGGGTTGTGTGTTCATTACATGACTGCACCGCTGCTGTCCTGCATATTGCAATGGCTTATTCATTAAAGGAAGTGACCTTGCGTGTTGTGTGTGTGTGTGTGTGTGCGCGTGTTCATTCAGACAGAAAGGCTTTCTCTCTCCCTCTCCTCAGAAACAGTGCCATTTGAAGTCGAAGTTGACCACGCCTCAGCTTTTAATGTGGCCACTGGCCATGATGAACTGTGAGCTGCTCAGAGGAGTACGCTGTTGTGGTCAAACACGAGTGTGTGTGACGCACAGACACAGTGACGAAAACATGAGGTCCTGTGAGTGGCCTTTACGTGCTAGGCTTTATAAACACACACACACACACACACACACACACACACACACACACACACACACACACACACACACACACACACAC
>JBBPCY010000002.1:15224171-15240711 GCA_037974405.1 Brachyalestes nurse | reverse complement strand
TTCTTTCTGTTCTCCATGCTTAGTGTGGCACATAACAGTAAGGTTGAGTGAACTTTTCTCCATTTTAACTGGCTTCGGGTGTGATTGCTTTATTGCCACCACCTATTTCTTGGCACATGTGAGTTTAAACAAGCATCATATGCTTGAAATGAAACGATTTACTCACAATTCTGAAAAGGTGCCAATCATTTTGTCCGGCACCTTTTTTGAGTTTTGTGTGAAATTATGACAAATTTGGCTTTTTTCTCAGCTTTTTTGGGTTGAACCAATGCACATAAAGGAAATAAACATTTTTATACTGAAACATTTATAACAGCAATAATCTTCTGGGAGAAATGGTGCATTTTCAGGAAAAATAATGCCAATAATTTTGGCCACGACTGTATATCCCCACAACACTGGGGAAGTCTCCTGCTTCAATTAACCTGCACTTAAAATCTACCGCAATGTTATGTAAACATGGTAGACATATCTCTGTGATATTGATGGAATACGATGCCACTTGGCAGTCCATATCATACTAAATCAATCTTGCAATAATCATTCATATGTTAGTAGAAAAACAAAGGAAGCCATCTTCAGTGCAGCTGCAGATCAAAAAAATTATATTCAGCAGGCCAAGCCCAACAAATGCAATAAAATATAAATAAAGCAGTGAGATACCAATAACATTACATAAACAAGACTGAAAGCTTGGCTTATTTTGAACATACTATTTCTGTATGGCTTGAGCAACGGAGCAGCATAGCTGCTATAGCTCCCATGAGGTGGCCATTTAGGATAGATGATTTTACCAGCTTTAAAGGTCTACCGACATTCATTTTCTGAATGGATAAATACTGAAATCAGTTATTTTCAAAAAAGAGCATATTGCATATGTTTATGTAGTTTTCTCTTTGGTGATTTACCAGTCGTATGATGCCTGAAGATCAGTGGTGACCCACTGTAAGTGTCTAGCACAGTTTGGTCATTGTCCTACACAAGCACATCCACTAAACCTGACAGCTCACAAAGGCGTTGAATCATGTGTGTTTGAGCAGGTAAATCATCAAGCTTAATGGGGACAGCTGGAGGTCTGGTGGCTGGGGAGTTTCCCATTGCGATCAGAAGGTTATGGGTTCAAATCCCAGGACTGACAGTGGCACCACTGAGGTACCCTTGAGCAAGATACTGTTTCCACACACTGCTCCCGGGGTGTAATTGGTGGCTGGTCACGACTTTATTCAGAGATGAAATGGATGAAATGTTTAACTAGTATTTTGTTTGGTAAAGGCCATTAATCATACAATTTAAATTTTAATGTTTTTCACTCACTTTTTTCCTTTTCTTTTTCATGAAGGCTCGGCGCTTAACAACTCAAACTGCATACTCCCATTGCATTATGGCAGAGATTGCTGAGCAGGGTTTACAAAAAAAAAATGCAAATATTACTCAGCCCACTCTGTTCACAGAGGTCTCCAGAGAAGGAGCAGAAAACCAGCAGCGCAGTGGAATCTTTAGTGCCGTGTTACGATTCCACTGCACTGTGACATGACTGCCCCTTGCACCAGCCCAGAGAGCTTCTGCTAACAGTGGCTCCAGAAGACCATTTCAGAGGCTGGATAGCTATGTGGTAAAAAAATGCCATGGATAGTTTCTGCTGAGTAGCACTTGTTGCATAGCAACCCCCCTGAGAAGCCTGGAGAAGCTGACTAACCACAGCTTATGGACTGAGGAGGAGGTGGCATGACCTTAAGATACTGACTTTCAAACTAAACCACAGAGAAGACCTTCTAGTAGGCCTTCCAGATAAAAAAAAAAAAATCAACTGGAAAACAGGCTCACACAAGACGAATAATAACACACATCTTTCCCTGACGTTCCCCCCGAGTTGCACTGTGACATTTGGTTTCGCTCGAATATGATAGTGGCATAGCCGTAAGATTTGAAAAAAGAATACAAAACATTTTCTCCATCTTGCAGGATCACACTTTTCTAATAGTACCCATCATTAAACAGGAGCGCCAAAAAATGTGACTCCTTCCACAGATAAAATGTTTATCTGGAGCTAAAAAGTGATAATGATATGCACACTGGACACTTTATGTGAAGCTAAGCAAGACTGACTTGCAGCCTATGTTCATATGGCCTGGCTTACTAACACATGCCTCATTAAAACACAATAAAAATACTTTTTTGTTTGAGTAACACAGAAAGGAGTTCCCTAGAATACATCCATTCATAAAAAGCTGACATTCATTAAGTATAACTGTTGCCACAGACACAGTCCTGTCTCTCAGGGGACCTCCCTGAAATCTATTTCTTTGGAAAAGTGCCAGATGTGCTCATGTGTTATCTGTTGTGTGGCCTGTTGAGTCTGCTCAGCAGCACTAAGTGTTCTACATATTTCTACACATGACCACATGACACTCCTCCCTGAGGGAGCGATAAAGCTTGTGTCATCTTCACTGTGTGTTTCCCTCATCTTCCTCATACCTGGAGCCTTGAAATGCAACATACACAGACTCTGGTAACGCCACATTCCAAGTGCATAAGAGAAACATGTTTCTGGGAAACTGGGCCAGAAGGAGGTTTTGCTGAGCGTGCACCGGGGTGAAGTATAAGCTTCTTAAAGAGCCACTGCTATCGTGTTGGCTCAGTGTTAAGAAAGAAAGGATGAAGAAAGGATAAGAAAGGAAGAAAAGCTCCCATGTTCTCACATAATTCTCCTGCTTTTACACCCGGCCTCTGAGTCGTCTTCAAAGAGAATTGCTATAATGCGACAGATGAGAGGGGATTTGGGCTAATTTGGTCTTCAAAGACTGCTGCGATACTCAGTAGCAGCCTTGGACAGGCGACTGGGAAACACAAGTCATTTGAAAAAAATGATGCGGCTAAGACACTGTAAATGCCACTGAAATTACATGACCAAGTAGAGGAATTCAGTCATGTGTGTAGCATTTGTATTGCCTTGGTTCGGGAGCTCAGGAAGAATTTCCCTAACCTGGTTACCGTATGGAGATGCACACATACAAACAAGAACATAAATAAACTACACAAGGCATTACCCAATATATACTGTTTTGTTAATGTGGCCATAAATGAAAGAGATCAGATAATGAGTCTTGAAGAAAGGGTAAAAAATAACCTACTGAATTCAGTGTAGCAGTAAGAATTTAGTGCTTTTTCAAAAAAGCATTAGTTCTACTGGCTGAATGATGTAGCCAGTTTCAAACAAGCATATCATATGAATATGGGCAGTAATAAAATGCTCCAAAGTAAGATACATCCGAGCAGGTGGGCAATGCAAAACTGACTGTAAAATTTCAAATAAAAGCCTGTTTAACACTTCTTTTCTTTTTACGTGTGTGTGTGTGTGTGTGTGTGTGTGTGTGTGTTTGTGTGTATGTATAACAGAGAAAATACAATTACAAGCTGGGCAGAGCTGGAGTGCATGAAACTCCTGGGCTGAAAGTCCTTCTCCAGGTCAAGACATTTTTAAAGTGACCTTTCAGAAGAGCTTCAGGTGCCGCTCCCCGTGCTGCGCCGCTATACCCGAGACCAGCACTATGATGTTATGACAGAGGCTGCTGCTTTTCATCTCCGCTATCTCACTGCAGAGGGAGACTTCCTGAGTTAATCGGTAATGAGAGAGCACTTTAGCCCACTTTAGAGCCAAGCACAGGAGTACTTTACTTATGTCATCACCCACACAAACACACAGGCGCATGTACACAACACCGGTCCACTCATAATAACTAAGACTGAGCAGTAAATAATAGATAAGAGGCATAGCCTTTGCCTAATTGAAACTTGAAATGCTATTGGAGCACTGATACATAAAGGACTTTATAAAATACTCCAGCTGACATGGAGCTTACAAGAGAAAGAAAAAACACTGGGTAAGCAGCAGAGCAGGTACAGATGACGTCCCAAACCGACTGCCACAGTATCAATGTTAAATACAGTTAGAGTCTCTATTTAACAGTGATATTCCACTGAATGGATGAATGGCAGTGTCTAAAAAAATTGTTACATGACCATACATAAAAGTTTTGGACATTCTCTTAGAAAGTTATGATTTCTAGAGATTTGTGTTTCGATCATACAAAATTATTTTTTTCTTTTATACCACCCAACAGAGAGCAGCACAGTACAGTAACACTGCCAATCTCTCAGTCCTAAGACTTCTTCCCAAAACTAGGGAGGAAAAAAAAGCCCACCTGATACACTACAGCAGCAACAGCAACACTTCGATATAATCCAACTACAGCATGAGCAAATGTGTCTCCCACTCTTCATGCTTCCTCAGGGGCTCATGGCTCAGCAGAAAGCACAGAGAAGCAGAAAGTGTGGAGAGAGAGAATGAGGCGGAAAGGAAAAGAGAGCGAGAGTGAGAGAGACAGAGGAGGAGAGATTCCTGCTCCGCACTGACAGCAGTATAATGCTCCGAGTTCACTCTGCAACCTTCCACAGCAGGGAGGAGAGGGAGGAGGGGCAACAAACACGCCCACCCAACACACACACATACACACTCAAACACACAGAGCTGCCTCCTCGTCACACACACTGGATTATAGAAACAGAGATTCAAGTTACATTCTTGACCATGACAAAGGCTCTACAGACGGCTCCAGACTTGGCGATCTACTCTAAACCCTTACGGGTCAACAGAGCGGCCAGTGGCATACCTCTGTAAATGCTCCACTGAATGTGAAACCTCCTATAGAGAGATCATTTCATGAGGGGAGACCAACATTTCTCTGCAGGTGAACTTAGTATAGTATTGTTAACAATCCTACAAATTAAAAATACATTTTTCTACCCTGTCCTTAAAGGGCTGGTGGGCTGGTATTCGCAAGGTTTCATTCCAAACAAGAAGAACGAAGTAGAAAACACAATATCGGGTGCACTCTTGTTAGGTAGGAATTAATGCCAACCCATGTTTAGATGGGGCACCTCTAATATAGAATGGACTTTATTATAATATAGAACGGACTCTTTCAGTTAAGAGTATTTTTTACAACGATTATTATTGTAAGAACCATCTATCAAACCATTCTTTTGGGTGGCATCACTTAAAAGGACATTTTTAGCCACCTCCATAGAATTGCGCAACAGGTCTCATAAAGAAGGACAATTGCAACCAATGATGTGGGACAAAAAACATCAGAAAGCTCTCCATAAACTTCAGAAAGGTCACCATAAGGTTAACATATATACTAGTTCTTCCAGTCACCATACAAGGAATGGAAAAACTGTCATCTCATAAACATATGAGAAGAAAGCACAGCAGTAATTCCTGCGAATCTTGTTACGTGACAAACACGCCAGTTTCAGGTGAAGATCAGAAACAATAGCTGCATTATCAAATACTCATATGCATATGCAAAGTTAGCATGGCCCCACAGTATAAATATGGCTAACGCTGCAGTGCCTTCAGTCAGACAGCGTCCAGTAGCCTAGATAATTCACAAAAAATACAGCACTCCCCACCAAGTCCTCTGCACTGGCCTAGAGAAGAGCACACACAGACACACACACACACACACACACACACACACACACACACACACACACACACACACACACACGGTAAACTGCCATTGGCTACAGAGAAGGAGTAACGCAGGAAGCTACAGTTACAATTAGGCCATTTCTCAGCGAGCAGGCCGACACTAGAGAAGAAGGGGTTTATCAAAGTTTATCTTAGTCAAACTATCATTTGTGGCCAATATAGTTAAGCCTTGTAGACCTACAGAAAATGCACATGCAGCACAAAATGTTTAATATTTCATTAAACAATGGTCATGAAAATTTGAATTCTTAAATTTTTCAAGAAAGTTTTTGTTCTGTTTATTTTTACAGCTTATTTTATAGAATTGTCAGGCTCTGCACATTTCCTCAATATACAACACTGCATCAGTGCTGTGCCTGGGATGCTCTGTTCGCACAGCTTGCGTGAAAAGCTCTGACCTGTAAATAGGAGCGGCAAAATGAGAAGTAGCATGCTCCGTTCTGCTCACACCACACAGAGGTACTAAAAGCAGGCCTGACTGTTGTCTCTGGAGTGATGGACACACAAAACCTGACCCAGAACTAATTATCATGATGCTATTGTGGCAGAGTGCAATAAAATCCTCACAGCAATGTTGCATCTAGTGTAAAGCCTTCCCAGGAGAGTAGAGGCTGTTGCTGCAGCAAAGGGGACAAAACCTCCCCTTGAATTCAGAAGAAAAGGTGGATGATCGGGTCTAAAAGGTCTGAAACCTTAGGGACTAGAGTATTTGAGAGTGTAAATCAGGCTTACGTGCCAATACACATCCCATCTCATCTATTAAGACACATATCAGACAGGACAAACAGGAAGCTCGTATAACAGAGAAAGAATATGTTTGCAAGATGACACCCACACATTTAATTACAGAATATATGTAGTTTTTTTCCAGTGAAATTCAGGTAACTTCGGAGTAATGATACTAGTTTCCTTATTGGAGTCCGGTGACTGGTGTGCTGTCGTATGCCCTGGTTTGCATTTGAGTGGGAAAGATATCATGCTCTGTGTACGGAGGAAAGACGCCCGGGCATGGAAAGCGAGTTGCTTAGGGAAATGAGATTATTCCTAAAATAAACACAGTATAAAACTGCACAGCACCGGCTACCCTATGTACATGATGTCATACTGCAGAAGGGAAACGACCCCAAATGAAGTGTAAGGGCTCTGAAAAACAACGTTTGTTTTATTTTTTATTTAGCTGAGGTAAAACACAATTGAGGATACACCATATTCAGATTATTGTAAGTAGTGTATAAAAGGCCACATGCTGTTATCTAACAGGACTGTCTTTACTGCGAGAGATTTCACTCAGATTTGCTCAGTCACCACACGCAGCTGAGGTTTACGAGGCCAGCACTGGCGTCAGTTTAAGAGACCACAACATGAGAACTAGAAATAGACGTTGGAAACTTTCATTATTTCTGAGTGGCATTTCACCCGAAAACTACGTTCCAATTATAAGTTGAGAAATACTGACTAAACAGATTCTGAAGCGGTTTCACTTCTCATCTGGAAATGACTTAGGATGACAAACTGGAGAGAGTATGCAGCGGCATTCCTTAAGAAAACAAAGAGCCATTGATTGTGTGATTCTTCCTAAAAACCGGAAAGACATGAAAGAAGCAGCACTAAGTGAATTCACAAGAGGCACTGGAACACCATATCTGCTTATTCTGAAATAAGCAAGTCCCTGACCTTACCCATCATGTTACTCAGTGATTTAACGTTACAAAAGGATAACTTTGGAATGTAAACCTCTAAAAGTAAAAGAAAAAGGAGGCTTCTCTGCATTGGTTAGCAAGAAGCTTAAATCTCTTAAACTGTCTCTGTATGGTGGTGCAAATTAGTTTCTACAACATAAGACACACTTTGAGCGGATGTTTTAGGCCCATCCGCTGTAAAACGGAAGCACTGCCCCACAGAGACAGGAAGCTCCCATGCACAATAGACAGAAATTCCACAGAGACCCCTCCTTAGAGACACACACAGACAGCACCTCTCAGCACCTATAGTCTTATGGCCACTGTGAAATGATACGCAAGTGGATATTTCAGTATTGTGCTGGGTCATATATCATCTATACTCTTAGGCCATGATACTGACACACTGTGATATTGCTTTGACAGTCGTAGAAATCTTTCAGTGATATTACTAGATCATGATAGAATGTCCATGTCATAGCAATGTCACTGTTGCTATTCATTTTGCCATATCTGGTTAACATTGCCAATTCCCTTTGTCATAATAATATGGAAGAGAATTAAATTAACTGTTAAAGCAGAAAACGGTTAAAGTACATTGCAGCGGTACTCAGTTAGCATGGGTTCTGTAACTTTACTGATGCTGACTCAAAAATATTCTGATACTGTCATATCACAACATATTTGGACAATATTCTGATATTGAACTTAATTATCAACACACTACTCACGTACGTCAAAAAAAAAAAAGGAAACTACATGATAGCCAGGTAGAACTGTTTCAATATCTAAAGCAGGCCTGTCACGATCATGAACTTTGAACTGACTGTCATGTAAATAATTGAAACGAACAATTTGTCTGAATTTTTATTCATTTTATGTAACTGTTGCAACGCAAGTCTAAAGTGTTAGTTATTTCTACTTTATAGTTAACACTAAGTTGGGCTAATATGAAATAATGTACTGCATTGTTGTTTATGTGCATGCACTCAAATTTCTATAGTTATATTCAATCAAGGAAGGTTTACACGTTTCTCTTTAGAGTGCAAGTACTTAACGAACAATTAAACAAAAAAAACCCCTCAAAAATGTGTGAACAGGCAACTATGTAATAATTACAACAAGCCTGATATTCTAAATCATTCTGATATTAAATGTTTGGGGTGATGACAGAATTCAATACTATTCTACAGAGACCCCTTAAGTGCATGTAGTGTATCAGATCTCAGCAGCACTATAGCATTCTATCTTATATCTCCTAATAACCAAAGCTAGAAATGCCAAAATAACGTGAAGGATAGCAATGAATGTCAGCTCTGCTGTTAGACCTATTTTTTATCCTGCAGACAAACTGAGGAAATACAGGCGAGTTCTTGAGCATCATGACGTTCACACAGAGATTACTTTTACTCAGATGAAGCCTGTGTGCTACTCTCTGAGCCGCGGTGAGTGCTCCTGAGAGGTGTGTGCTAATGTAGAGCTAAAGGTCAAGTGTTCTTCAGGAGTCATGCTCATTCAGTCATAAGAGGAGTCTCTAAACTTAGTGAGGCTTGTCGCCCCCTAGGGGGCACAGCATTGCTACTCTGCTGCTTCTCAAATAAAAATGCATCATCTGTAATCAACTTTCTAAAGAGCAGCTCAAGCTGAATACTATATGAGACACCATTGTTTAAAATTAGAAACATTTACATTTTAATAATTCATTTGTTAACACATCGTATTAATTATTCATATTTTGTTGCTCACATATTATTAGCTAAAGATATTTTTAGACATATTTGGTAACAAGATGTTAAGGAAAAAAATGACTTTCAAAAAACAGGGCATTCTGGAACTTTATTCTTGATGTCCTATAGGTTTCTCTACTATTATGGGTTCATCTACAGTTCTGTTAATCATTTTAAACTAATTTAAAACATCTTGAATTTTAACCTTTTTAAGCTTACTAGAGTAGGGATTTTATCTCGGATATATGTACCTGTATTGAGACCTGTAAATTATAGGGTATCTGAATAGAAGTAGACTATTTAGTATTATTCACACACACACTTTTTCCTGGCATCTCTGTACATTGTGGGATAAACAGGCAAACACAAATTCTTATTAGAAATTACGCAGAACAAAATTCTCTAACATTAACTTACAGTAAATGTTTTTCCTTCTCCTATTTTCTCACTGATTTCCCATGATGCGCTGTAATTGCTACCTTCAGTATTTGAACACTGGGTATTCTATTATCTGTGTGCATTTCCCTGAACGTGGAACACGTGCCGGTTTCTGACTAAATGAGGAGGAATGTTCCATTGGCTGTAGTTCTTACCTTTGCCTGCAGGGAAGAAGCAGTCCATCTCCACGCTGCTGCGGGAGTGAGAGATACAGAGAGTTCCGCTGGGCACCAGGCCCTCCTGTGGCGGGCTCTTATCTGTTGTGCGGACCAAACACCAGCCTGGACGCTCGCTGGGCCTCTCCAGCAGCTCCACCGTCTGACCGGTCTGAACACTGAGCTCAGATGCACAGCTGGCCACAAAGTCCTGTAGCACCACTGTCAGCTCACACCCACCAGAGAGCTGCAGAGAGAGAGAGAGAGAGAGAATGAAAGAAAGAAAGAAAGAAAGAGAGAAAGAGAGAGAGAGAGAGAGAGAGAGAGAGAGAGAGAGATGTGATCATTATGATGAATGAAAAAGACACCGAAAAAGAAAAAGAAGAAAAAAAGAATAAAGAGAGAACAATGAGGTCTACTGTCTCAGCACCTTTTATTAAACTCATCTTCAAACACACAGAGAGAAAAGAGTCCCATCATATGCCCAACAGTCTCACATTACATTTAAAACCACACGAATGGCACGCAGGCCTGACACACACAGTCATACACACAGCCTGAACTACTAAGAGCTCTCTAAGCAAGTAAAAGTAGTTTCTGGTGAGCGAAGCCAAGCCTCCTCATGATAAGGGAGTAAAGTCTCAGTCTTTTGCTCACTTGCTTACACACATGCACGCACGCACACGGACATGTGTGACACTTAGAAATAATGAGTAGAGCATATCTCCTCTGGTAAACTTGGACTTTAGCAGAAGCGCAGATGAAAGAAGACCTGAATGAAACCTCATGGTCATTCTACACCAAATCAGTGAGATACTTCTGAACCCAAAATTTCTTCAGTTAGCTGCTACAATGTGTTTATCTTGCTATGCAAGTGTTTTTTTTTTTTTTAATCGCTAAAAACCAATAGTGTTTTCTACAGAGCGCTTACAAAACAGAAGTAAATATCAATATCACACATAATTTGATTGCTCTGAAATGATTCTGAATTGTGTGACAATATACAGAATCCTAAAATGTCATCATGGAATTAGGACTACTCACTTATTCAACTGAACAATACATATACTTTGCATTCGTTTTTCAGTAAAGTCTTTATCGTATTGGAAAACATGTTTGATCAAAAGGCTACATGTAATGTTTTTCTTACATCTCATTTTATTTTCAAGCCTCTGAAAGACTACCCCCCATCTTATCTATCATATATATCTATATCTGTACTGCTTGCACTAAGCACTAAACTCCACCCCGCCCCAAAAAAAAGAATCGTGATACAAACTGAATCGTGGGTTTGTTGTATCATTACAGCCCTAATACACACACATACACATATATAAATTTTTTTATGTGGATTCAAAATAATTGATTCATTAACAACATCAATAATAATTTATAGCGATAGCCCTCAGCAGAACATGGAAAATAAATCAACACTTAGCAATAATCGCCTTTTATGGTTTAAAAATTGCCTGACAATTTTCTTTTAGTGAATGAATAGCCCAACGCTGGATCTGTATATAATCATAATGAATTCTAGAATTTGAAAAGTGATGAAGATGAATCACCATTGTAATGTTCTCCACCCTTAATTTTTAATGACTAGAATATAAGTTATCTCTCTCTGTCTCACAGACCATGTGACCAAAAAGGCGAACTGCTCTTCTATGTGAAAAAGAGATGACTTCCGGTTCCCATTAGTGGTTCTCTGAGTGGCACCAAGCTCACCACAGACTAGAATGAGGGCATTTAATATCTCTGTGCTTCACCAAGAGAATTGTCTCTTCGTGATCTCATGATCTGTTCACCTGCTGTTTACTCTAGAGCACAGAACCACAGAACTCAATCTGACCTGCAGTCCTCTGATCTCAGTAGTACAATAATAGATATCCTGTGGGCTAAGCACAAAGATCTGCTTTGATTAAGTTAGAGAAGCATTATCATTTGACAAAAACAATAATTTATTGTGGAACAAACTCTGGGCTGGGCTCAGTTGACCCAGGAAGAAGGAGGCCCTTGAGAAAGGCTAACTGAATTTGTTTGATGAACGGTGAATACGGGTTTTGCAACAGGGCAAAGTTCTGGCCATGGTGCAAACTCCTTTTAGTGCAACATCTAGCAATTTTCTAGCATCTAGCAACCTTGACAACACACATCTGACATTATTTCAAAGCTACAGCCCTGCCAGAAAACGCATTTAAGAATCATCATTTAGGCTAACTGTTACTCTGAGCCAGTTTTAATGATCCGTTGTGGTATTAAATTAAATGACAATCGTATCTACTTAATTAGAGCTTTGTGTAAGAGAGTATAAAGTAATCAGCTTTTTGCAGCATTGTGGTTCAGTTTAAGTCCATTCCTTTTGTCTTCAATTTCCTCTAGTAAGTAAAGACCTTTTGGTGGACTCGAAAAGAAGCACCTTTACTTTCTCTGAAAGAAATCACTCTTCAGCTTTTTTGGCAGTATGTTTGAAAGACAAGGCATCTTGGCTCTCTTTTTCTCCTCTAATATCTCTGGTAAAATGCTTCATTCATCTTCACAGCCCATCATCATGATGCTTAAACCTTCATCATTTTGTGTCTGAATATTTTTTCCTCAATCTTAAAAAAAAAGAAAAAGTTATATATATCTATCCACTTCCAGAGCTCCGCCGTGACGGCCCTGCAGGAAGCGAGGCTTACTTGGTGGGTCTGTTCGAGGACACGAACCTGTGCGCCATCCACGCCGAGAGAGTCACCATCATGCCTAAAGATATTCAGCTGGCTTAAACTAACTGCGCTTCGGCTGTCCCGCACGTGGTTCTCGCCGCGGACGTCCTGGGGGAATCTATTAACTGTTTTGAAAAACGTCTCAGGACATTTCTTTTTGGCAAGACCTTTGGTTGCCCCTCTTAAATGTTTTCTATATTTGTTGTTTAATAATCTATTTTTCAATGCCTGAGATCTTGTGATGAAAAGGGCACTATAAATAAAATGTATTATTATTATTATTAATAATATTATTATTATTAAATCTGGACTCAAAACTCGCCTGTTAAAAATACCTACTTCAACATAACCTTCTCCACTCTACCAAATTATTTTGTATTGTTTTACGTAGATTCTGTAAATTGTCTGATCTTATGCTTGCTCTTTGTATCATTTTGCTGTGTACAGTGTCCTTGAGTGTTTTAAGAGGCGCTTTTCAAATAAAATGTATTATTATTTTTATTATTATTATGTGTGTGGAATGTCTGTATATAGAAGTATATTAAATAATAAACTTAGTTTCCCTTTATACAATATCAAACAATTAAAAAGCTATAAATTAAACAGGTTCAGTCTATCAGTGTAACAGGTGGTGAAATATGTACGTTTGTTACTGACATTTAAATATTCCAGTGTGTTTTAAAAGTGATAATAATGTGATCATTTTGGTCTCTGAGATCATAACAGGAAATTTTCATACCATCTCATCCCTACTCTGACTAACAGCTTCTGAAGTGAATGTAAAAACACAGTCGTCTGAGCCACCTGATTGCAAAGGCAGTCACTTCAGAATGGATTTTGGCTATCCAGCATGCGCTTTTTCCAGCTGTGGAATCCATCAGAAATCAGTCACACAATAAGCTCCGTCCCTCCTCCCCCACACCTGCACTCAATTACACACACAGTACACATAAAGGCCTGTAATATTATCTATGTCTAATCACAGAGTTGAGAGATAGAGAGGGATCTATATAGATATGTGCTGAAAGACAGCAAGATCAGCAGTCAGGCTCAGGCTCAAGGTTGCATGAGTCTGACAGAGTCCATGTGTGCATATACAAATATATAGGGCATGTTAACTTTTTCTTCTCATGGGAAAAACTAAGAAAAGTTAAGAGAATCCAAGTTCTGCTCCCACCCAACAACACATCCTTCTCATTCTAGACTTTTTTTTAGATTATTTAGGACTTTTTTGCTGTTTTAGTAAAAGAAATATTTTCTGTAAAATGTGAACTGAGAACTGAATCATTGACCACTGACAATACCTGGCTGCTGTCATTTCACAGCTGACACATGACTACCAGTTAATAAAGCACAGTACATTAAACTCTTGTAGAACAAAATTAAAATTAAAAAATATATATTGGCAGTTCAGTCTACATTACTGCCCATAAAAGCAGATGAAAACCTCCAAGAAAAAGAACATCCAGGAAGACTTGGGCAAGAAGTAGGTTGGAATTCTATAGTTGTTGCCAGTACTGGAATCAGTAGAATTCACTAGAGGGATTAATAAACGGAAAGCAAAGCCCCTGTGGACGGTTTTGAGAGTTAATCAGAGATCTATCACTAGGACTAGCCATAGACAGCAACACTACTTGCACTGACACCCTGAAAGCAATATTCACAAGAAGTGAGCAGATGTCTTACAGTGTCAACACTGCCTCTACACAACCATTTCCAAACTAACTCCTGCTTTGAATCGGGATAGTTTTCTGATCAAACACAATTGAGGAAATGAACCGTTTGCATGTTCCAAACCAAGCAAGGTGTGCCAACTCAGCTGTTTTATGACCTTTTGTGAGGAATAACATCACCACCATAAACAGGCACTTTGAGAGTCCACTGAACTGTGACTGAGCCGATTGTATAACAACAATAAATAATACAGGACATGACATCATTGTGACATCATGCAAGCTTGGTCATCATCTGTTTCATATAGAACGGGAACTGGGACAGGAAGTGCTGTCAGACACCTACAATTACGTCCTGATGAGAAACACCAGGCCACACCTGCTTCAATTTACAGGGAATTATATAAGTGACAAAAACATAGCCACTGTCTCTTTCTCTCTCTCACACACACACACACACACACACACACACACACACACACCAAAAGCCCACAATCCAAGGCAGCACTTGCTCTAATACTCCTCGACTCCACGTGGCTAAACCTAGTACGTAACCTAGCTCACTCCCAGCTGCCAGGGTCTGAGTCCATCTGCCGTGACTGCAGCAGCATCCCAACTGGCTTAAATAAGGCAGGGCCTGTCTGTCTGCTGTTGCTATGAAAACAGCCAAGATTATTCTTTATTTAAGAAAGTTGGTCTTTCTTAAAGACAAAAACCTCACCTTCAGCATCAATCCCCAATAAATCTCCATATAAAAGCACTGCCTATAGAATGAGCAGCTCCACATGATCTTCATGCCCCCCAGTATTCAGCTTTGGAGAATAATAGTACTGGAGTAATAAAATGCCATTCAGTATGACAGGACTGCCTGGCAATCATCCAGCATTAGTACCTCACTAATGCTCTTGCAGTTGAATACAAACAAATCCTAGCAGCAACACTCCATCTATTATATAGCTAGTGGAGTGGAGTACCCTATGAGTACCCTTAATTTCAGAGGAAAGGAGGTCTACAAACTTTTAGATATTTAATGTATCATCTACAAAACAGTCTGTGTTAATTAATGCTTTTTTGTAGATTTCTGTTCTGTTTATAGAGCTTTTTTTTGTATTTTCTTTCTTTCTGGTATTTTGGCAAAGTTGTAGATTACAGATGGAGGTGAACCAGATCTTTACGAGCACTATATAATAAAGACAGAGGACAGAAGATTGACGTTTCTCAGTGTGGTGACTTCATCAAAATGCTGCAAAAGCAATGTGTTTCTGTCTTCAGACCATTCCAGACATGTGTTTGTGCATTTGTGTGTCTGTGTTTCTGCCCCTGTAATGACAGGCTGAAAGACCAAAACAAGAAACAGTGATTGCTGGTAGAGTTGAGCTCGCAGCTAAAACTGTGCTTTTTTCCCACAAAAAACACACTTAGGTTCGCTAGTGCTGATCCCACACCAGCACAGAGGCCACAATCCATTATTGACTTGTCTTCTAGATAGAACAGCTTTTCACCTGTGTCCAGGTCAGTTGTGTCAGTAAGCCATGACCCTTATAGTCCATCAGGAAGCAGTGACTATCCCACATTATCACCAGAGCAGCACATCTACACATTAATGTTATTAACAGCTCAGGCTTATGGCTAGTGTTTGTTTTTTCTGTCCTGTTATATTCTTTCTCCTGCGCTCTCTCTCTCTCAATTTGGCTGCTGGAGTATCAGGTCTCGTCACTGAGGGGGTTGCTAGGTGATTTTTGGTGTCAGACATACAAAATCCCACCTCGGAAAAGGACACACGCCTCAGATGACACCGGTTTTGTGCAGCTCATGGCGCAGAGGCTCTTTGTCATGGAGATCAGAGGCTTTGGAGAGGTTCTGCTCCCTCCCTCTCCATCACATTTAAGCCCTGCATGTTTACATGGTTCAGCTCCAAGTGTGTGCAGCCACAGATACTGGGGCACTATAGCACAAAAAAGACTAGAATGGACAGGTGTTGTTATTTAGAGACAGTCAGCTCGCATGCATGCTCCGATCCTTTAACCTGCCTCTGTTCTGGCACTATGGACCCTAACACCACCACTATCACCACTTAAGAGATCAATGGAAATTGCAGAACTGAACTGAAGGGTTCAAAAAGGTGCTAATGGATGTTAGTCCTGACTGCTGATCTAGCACTTCAAAGAAAACATAACCTAGTGTACACAACCCTCAGCGTGACCTAAATTCTGTTTGGCAAGTCATGCCAGTACAAACACTCCCTATCGCCTCTCCTCGCTCAGGAATACAGAGAAACTCTGCAGGACAGAACATCAACATAGGTATTTTTTATCTAACACCTCTGTGGAAGAAATGGCCAAGAGTAACTGAATTAGTCAGCCCAATACTTTCAAAGAAAGGAAGTGAGAGATTTGGAATAGTATTATAGTCCATAAACTCTTCAGTTATCTCAGTCGCCGTGTGCTCTAATAGTCTGTTTCCTGGCCCCTCCATCTCAGCTCTCACTGAACTGAAAAACAAGCATGTGCGCGCGCACACACACACACACACACACACACACACACACACACACACACACACACACACACACACCCACACCCCCACACCCCCCCCCAACCCCTCCC
>JBBPCY010000002.1:15200819-15216224 GCA_037974405.1 Brachyalestes nurse | reverse complement strand
ACACACAAACACACAAACACACACACACACACACACACACACACACACACACACACACACACACACACACACACAAAGCACCTTAAGGAGAAGCTGGTACTTGGTGATCCTCTGGACGGGTTTGATAAGGTAGGAGGAGATGGAGTTTGCCAGGCCATGTTTCTGCTGAATTTCCTGCTTGGGAGCATATTCAGCACTTAGCATTCACTACTTACACAAGAACTGAACGATTAAGCACAATGTTCACGCTACTGCTCTGTGCTTACTGCTTAACATGTAAAAAGTGGGTAAATATTACGCCACGTAATTCAGCTTCAGTGACAAGCTGGTGCCACCTATTGGTTAAGAATGAGTGTTTCCTTCAACCCTCAATTAAGAGCCCTGAGACTAGTGCAGACTTGTTTTAGTACAGAAAAAATATAGCGATTCTGACTGGAATTATGTTTCTAAATCTATTTAAAACATGATCAAAGTTAAAAGGGATACAAAAGTGGAGTAAGCACAAAAGAAGAAGAGAACAGAATTGCTCTTACATCAAAAAAGCTCCCAGCATGCTCCAGAATTAGCTGGCTAGAGTCTGGCTTGTTTTTACAGTATGTCACATAGATTTGGAATTTGTCCGCCTGGAAAAACAATGGTAAATATTTTATACATCATCAGAAAGAGTTCTCCCCGAGCAATCATTAGAAAATTCCAACATACAGAGCAGGGCCCACACACACGTTGTATAATTTCTGATTTGAAATGAGTTCCACATAGCAATATAATCTTTGTAAGGACTAAAACACTAAACTGATACTGTTAGCATTGTTATTATAAGAGCATAGCACTTACCCATGTAACAAAACAGTGACCCACATCCTCTGGTAACTGTTCATAATTGATCAGCTCTTTCAAGAAGATACTAAATAAGACAATAAGATAAAAATTAAAGTCCCAGTTTAAATGCATATCGCATGAGGCTTGCAATTAACATTCCATTTACGCACATTCACATATTTAAAACTTAATTTAAACGGAAATGAAAAACCTACATATTTCTTCCTTATCAAAGTAGTGTGTATGTTTGTAGGGGAAAAAAGAGTTTATAGATGCCCCCTTACTTATTGTGGAAGTCATAAATCTCCTGAATGTTTCCAAAGATGACATGTTCTTTGTTGGCAATGCCTGGTGGGATCTCCTCCACACCACTGGTCATCTCCCACAGGTATGTCTACACACACAGACACACACAGCAGACAGGAAATTACTGTCTGCAGTAATGGCCACAACATTATACAACAAGACATTGAAATCAAGACAAATTACATATGGTGATTTTTCCTTAGGAAGCATAGAGGCTGAGGCTTCTTGTGTTAGGAGTTGGAAAAGTCCACAAGAAACACTGTGCTTCCAGCATATTCCTACAAACTATGCAACATTATGGTTTATCTGGAGTTAGTACTTTTGGTCACTTATATAATATAGACGTGTTGTCACAAAAACACACACCCACACAAACACACACACACACACACACACACACACACACACACACACACGCACGCACTTCTACTTACCTCTAAACACTCATGAAGATCTCTGACATAGGCTTTTTCAGTCTGCAGCAACTCTGCCATAATAAATCTACACAAAAGCAGAAAAACAAAAGCCATTAGCACAGCTCCCTCCCATGAGCTCCGCATTAGTAGTATAGTATATATTATATACACTACCACTCAAAAGTTTTGGCACGGACTGAGATTTTCTACATGTGTGTGTTATTCAATTCATATTCACTAAAAATGCACACAATATTCCATGCTAAAAAATACATTTACACTATGTTCTACATTTTTAGTCATATTTTTATTAATCACTACTGACCTATAAAAATGATATAATATAACATATTATAATTATAGTATGGATCACCAGACAACTATTAGATATTTAATATTAAGTGACAGCCAATGGGATAAAACAGTCAACTAGTGCATTTAAAGACCAAACTAGAACGCCTATGCTATCAACACATAGTCAACACACAGTCAGACATGCACTGTTACATGTTCTTTCCATGTTATATAGGAAACGTGTTTTATTTGAAATATTTTCATTTATAGTTGCTCACTTTCCAACGTTTGCAAAGTTTGTTTATGCGTACATCGAAATAATATTTTTGTATCTGAATACGCTTGTTTATTAGTATTCAGTAGTATCTAGGAGCATTCTTTGTAAAAAAAAAGTTGTTTTTCTTTTATAGTCAATCATAACAGATTTAATATCTATAGTAATTTCTATAAAACAAACACTGTAGTGCTATAAATGTTCCTATTTATTAGATTTCTAACCAGGTGTCAGTAGGTCAGTGGGTCATTTGACCCAGTGTGCTGTGGAAGTTGTATTCACTCACTCTTTCTTCCTGGCTGACTTCCTCTTCTCCTCGTTGACTTCGTGGTTGGGGTCCCGGAGTTTCACCGCAGGGTCGGTCAGGCTGGCTGGAATAATGTCCAGCTCCAGGTCCTTATTATCCTGAGAGACAGATACACACACACACAAACCTTTTCAGGAATTCCATTAACCAACATGATGGCCTGATATTTTTTTTTTACTGTTTTAGAAAAGTGATGTTCTTCAACAATGCTTATTTATCACAATGCTTTGTTTATCGATGACATTTTAAAATATACAGCACTATGAGAATTAAACAGGCATCAGAAAAAAGTTTTACAAGAAGCAGTAACAGCTCATTTTATACTACAGTCCTGCGTATTCAACAAGAAGAGATTCCAACCACCTGGGTAGGCCTAAACAGTCCAGATTAGTACCTCTCACTGTATTGTCATTAGTCTGATGAAACGTCTTTGACCCGTATGGCCCAGCTTCACATCTCAAGGACAGTTGTGATGGAGATGTGCTGTAATTAGCAGGTTAAGAGGCTCTTCTTCAGAGCCATAAGAGGTGCCATAAGAGAGTTTACATGCTTTGATCTAATATAGGTGCTCTAATGGCTGACCTCATTAGGTTCTGTTGTGTAATTATGCAGATTTTTTGTCAGACATTCATAAACTAGTTACAGTTAGTTATGGCCCCAAACTCCAAATGATCTCCAAATTATGGCCCCAAATTATCTCTCTGAAACTCTAAGTACGACTGACACCCTGATTATTATAAAGAAGAGCTTATTTTATATTACATTAAAACTGAATCAGCTCTTTAAAAAGGTATACTTTTGTTATGTATATCTTTAAGTGTTTTATTGTTTTAGATTTCTGTTTTCTCTTTACATTTTATTCTACTTCACTGTCTTCATATTTGCCTTATTCACACATGCACATCTGCAGTGTTAGAGTCTGGTGCTGGCTCACCTCAGAGCTGATGCCTAGTGCACTGTCCAGGTTACAGCGGTACTGGCCCATACGCAGGGAGAAGTCTCTGTAGCGCTTATCCACCGTGCTCACCCATTTCTTCAGCTCCGTCACGTGTACGTGGCCTTTCTCCACAAAGCTGTCAGCCAGCTGAATCAGCAGTTTCACCTTTTCCTTCGTTTGCTGGGAGACAGGATCAGCAGTAAGTGAGTGTGTTTGACAAGGGTTATATATGAGTGTGCGTGTGTGTGTGTGTGTGTGTGTGTGTGTGTGTGTGTGTGTGTGTGTGTGTGTGCGGGGGTGGTTGTACGTGTCTATGTCTAGGTTTTAAAAGAAAGATGTGTTTGAAAAAGTGGTAGCCTTCATTTCAGTTTTATTTTAAGGCATGTGTGGCAGAGATGAGTAGGCTATATTTTTGAGTTTCTATGTTTATGTGAGTGTTTGGGTTTGTAAGAGTGTGTCAGGTTGTTTTAATCAGCTGCAGGTTGCAGTTTCTGTGTCATTGTTGACAAACAGCAGGATAGATGTGAAAACCACTGCTTAGTGAGACAGAATGAGTTATGATCATTAGGCACTTCAAGCTCTGTCTTTATGGAGAGAGGGCAAGAGAGAGAGAGAGAGAGAGAGAGAGACAGAGAGAGAGAGAGCAAGGGACGGATTAAGGCTCCACATATGTGAGTGAACGGTACACAAAAGTCACGGTTCACATCACAGTTCAGTGCAAGATTGCTCCTTGATAAAATGTTCAAATAATGCTAGGTTTATCTTCATTTTTTTGAACATCCGCTCTGAAAAAGGTAATCTTTTTATGTAGAGCTGATAAAAATAAATAAATATAGGTAGAACTGGCTACAAAACTGAAAACACCTCTTATGTTATAAATTTGCAAAACAAAACTTGTGCATTACGATGAGTAATATTCAAAATAAAAAGACTAGTAGGGAGGGACAGCAGATGTTGTTTATATAAAGATATTTTTTTAAACGTCTCAAGGACGTTTCGGGGGCACATTTCACTACACACTGTATTTGTATAACTGTGTATGTGACAAAAAATCCTGAATCTTGAATCCTGAAATGAAATGGGTTTTCGTGTATAACTTGCACTTTTTTTTCTTCTGTAGTGCATTCATCAGTCTTCAAACACAGGCAACCCTGCATTCTCTGTACCAAACCATGATGTCTGTGAAAGTCTGGGACAAATTACACCCTGAGGGTGAACCGTACCTTAGCAGGGATGCAGAATTCCTCATACTCTTTCAAAAGATGATGGTTTTTCTCAACTGAGTCTCCAGGAGAGCAGTGAGTGGACAGGAAATACTCCCCTGCCTCCTGAATCCACTCTAACGCCTGATTAGTAGAAAGGAGAAACGAAGCATGTGTGAGGCTGTTCATCAGAGTTGGGTATCAGAACTGTTTTTCACACCAATATCTGGGTAGCATTCACTACAGCTGTCACTTATGGACGACTTTGCAACAGAGGTTCAGTGGTGCACTCAGAGCTGGTGTGTGTTCAGAATACATTTGTAGGATACATTCACCTGTTTGGAGTAGGTGTGGGGTATGCCAGCTGTAGCTGTGTGAGGTATGTTCAGTATTATAAGTTCACATTAAGTGTATGTGAGGCAGTATGCTCTTAGGTTCTATGCATGAATGCAAATACAGCTGAAATGGTGGTAGAGGATGGTTAAATGTGAGAAAAGCTCTGGCATGACGAAAGAACGACTGTTGACTGTTGAAGTTTCTGCACTCTTTTTGACCTTCCCTCACCAATATTGTATTTTACCTTACATTTGAAATTCATCAAGCAGTTTACTGATAACGAGGCGATGGGCAGAATAAACATGGCATTCAAACATCACTATTTTCTGCAGTCTGAACATTCTCCACATTCTCCAACATTCACTATTAAACTCAAGTAGATTTTGTGTCCACGACTAAGAGGAAACCCACCACAGCTGGAAGTGTTTTTGCCTGTATTTACAAATGTCATGTATACGAACTAAAATAAAATAGCTAATATTTTTGTTTGTAATAATTCAACAACAAAAAAACCCTACTTGATAAAAACTGATAACTATCATGTGAGCAGCTCACTTGTTTGGCACTGCGTTCAAACACCACATACTGCTGGCACTGGTCCAGCCTACGCTTCTTCATGGTCCAAAAATGCAAAACTCGGTTCTCCCTCTGCAACAGTTCATTCAGGATAGCTGGAGAAGAAAACAATACACACACACACACACAAATGAAAGCCATCTATTTAAACAAGTCTGAATATTATGCTTCATCAGAGTTGGAATGATTTGGACGAAGGTGTGGATGGAAAGGTACTTCAGTTCTAAAATTTTTTTTTAACATGGCACCAATGTATTATTGCATTGACCTGATTTAAATGTGCACATGATTTCCACATCAACATGATACATGGTACAACAAAAGTAACAACAAATATTCAACAAAATGATCATCAAAAAGAAATAAAGACAAAATTACATTGCTGTACAATTAATTCATGCAGAAGTCATGCGCAGAATTGAAACAAGCCAACAACCATTGCTTCTTTTCTGTGTGGCTGCAGCAGAAATGTTGTATCTCATCTCCTGGACTGTGCAGACTAACCTTTGACCTGCTGCTCTGGGCTGCGGGTGTTGCCGGAGGAGGAGGGAGTGCTGACGTTGTTGCGGTGGATGTACTTGAGGAAAACCTCAGCATTGCGCCTGGCCAGCGTACAAGCCTGAAACACAGCGGAGACTGAGATCTCAGCTGGAAACAAACACACACTGCCAGCCCTCAGACAGACAATACAGAAGCAAACAGAATAAAGACTTTTTATTCTGCGTGATTTAAACAGAGCATTTCACATAATGATGCATAGCACCAAACTTTAATAACTGATTTCAGGAGCTAAGACAAAGAAGGATTAAAGGCAGAATTAACCTTAAAAGTGTGCATTAACACACAATAATTTCTGGAATTTTTTTATTTCTAATGAATTTACAAAGCATGAAGCATAATTCACAGTGGGCACAAGGCCTGCTGTCCGATTCCTTTACAAAGACTGTTCCTCCAGATGTGAAATACTTCTATACACATCCAGGATATAGAATAATAAACGTGTACGTATACAGAGAGACTGTGGAGTTTCTGTCAACTTGTGTTATACATAGCGGTTGGTAGGAGGAGGATTGTAAGTACTGTAAGTACTGTAAGTATTTAATACTGTGAAGTCACACTTTTTACTTAAAGGATAATCCCTAAATAGGCTCCTGGCTTCAGGACAGAGGTGTCTCACCTTTAAGAAGGCCTCTTTCTGCTCCAGGTGTTTGCTGATGAGGGGAAGCACGTGGTCTGTCTCAGCTGTAGGACCCAGTTTATCATGCCCCCCACACCAGTCCTCATCTCTACGATACTCTTGCTCCAAACTCTCCAACACACTGCACACCTACAAAACACACACACACACACACACACACACACACAAGCATATGTATGCACATATACACATGCAAAACTTTCAATAACATTAACTCACAGACATCCTTATCCCCTTCTTACTTATCCCTTCCATATATCAATAGCCCACTTGCAGCCAGGAACACCACTTTATGAATAGCCCTAGATCTCAAAAATAATAAAAACTTGCTGGGGAGGCATGGCGACACGGTCATAGCGAGTGCAACAGACTCCCCATGGACAACAAATCAAATCTGTAGCCCTGAATGTTTCAAGATCCTAACAACGCCCCTGCATATAGAAAACCATCTTTCTTTGTAGGTCATATGTTCTAGGGGTGTAAATATCTAACCTCACATCAATACGATTTGATTCTTTGGAAAATAGATATATTTATTTCTAATATAATACTGGTTTAAAATCTTAAAATTCATATTGATTAAATGTTATTAATTTGGTACAGTTCAGATTTTTTTGCTGAATACCGTTTTTAAAATGATGCTTGCACCATTTGTTTTCTAATATTTGGTTGCACATCCCTTTGCCTTAATAACAGCATCTGTCCAGTCAGCTAAGAATTACAACAGTCTCTTGGGAGCGTTCCTGTCCATTTTAGCCCATAATGAAGTAAAGGAAAATGATGAAAAGATAAATACAATCACTCACACAATCTCATCTAGGGGAAATGTAGTATTCCCAATCAACCTGATGTACATGTCTATGGATTATGGGAAGAAACACATTTATACATCATATAGTCTCACACAGTATTAGGAATGACTCTGCCCTGGTTTCAGTTTCCTGCATTTGCTGCAGTGCTGCCTCTCACCTGTTCGGAGGTTTTGTAGAAGGCCACAGAAGCGTTGACCAGTTTGAGACGGTCCTCCATTTTCAGCATGAGCTGCTGCCAGTGCAGAGCCACCTTCTCAGCGCAGGTGCGAATGGCTTCAGGGTCGTAGTGGCCTGCCTGCAACATGGCTTCTGCTTTCTGCTGCACTTGCAGGGCGCTCTGATGGGTCTTCTGCAGAGAGTTAGCATGGAACAAAGACTGGAGAGGGAGAGAAAGAGACAAATGAATGCCATGTTTCATTAATGTCAATAGACAACATGTACTTTTACACAGAGAAAAACACTCTTAATCTCATATTCATTTATTTCAGGTAAATTTAGACTATTTATACAAGTCCACACAGTCCAGGTTTACAAGATTAAGGACAGCTGTTATTTTCATGTGGTGTAAAGAAATAACTAAAAAACAAATTCCAGCATTATCTAGCAAATCGAGCACAAGTTATTAATGGTGTTGAGTTAAAAGAAAACACAAAGCAGTCGTAACAACAACTGTCTCTTAAGCAGGAGAGAAAAAAATAACTTTACACTGAAATGTGAACGTAAGTTCACTGCAAAAAATCCTAAAGCAATCAACTCTGTATTGCTCTCAGCAGTACTACTATTACTCAACATGATCCAAACTCCTGCTGCCTCCCTTTTCCTTCCTATCGTGTGTGCAAACCGTCTGTATGACAGATTTAGGCTTTCTGGGGTCAGCCGACTGCCCGCTCCTTGTCTGCTGGCGTGTTCGTCTTGAAGCGAGGAATAAATCTAACTTTAATAGTGGCCGCATGGATGTTTACAAGCAGAGCTGAACAGGCGAAATTCAGTCCAGGGGAGGAAAAAACAACAGCATCATGAAGCTAAAGCCAAAAGCCACAGTGATAAATGACTGAGCATCACATCTTGTAGTGGAAACGCATGTGGACACTCATCCAGCACCCAATTAGCAGAGTTTTCTACTATAATAATACTAATAATAATATATGCTCATATATAAAAACAAGTGCAGTAAATCACTGTGGGACATTTTTGATTCAAGCATCTGGTGCAGACAAAATACACTCTTCTCCTCAGGAAGAATAAAGAATATATATATATATACTAAAAAGCTCTGCATAATATGGAACAGTACTTAATGGTTCACCATAAAACATAAGCAGAGGGATCTCTTGGCTATCTCATGCCAGAAAAAAAAAACCAAAAAAAAAAAAACCTGAATACCAGCTACACAAAGACATCCATAAAGCAGTGAAATCATAAATCTATCAGTAGTATTGTTATGCTTGTCTCTTTTATAGTACCATGTGGATTAACAGCTCCTGCTGCATCCGCTTGGCGTAGCACAGCGTAATCTCTTCCATACAAGACCTGCCCTGAAGGCCCTTGCTCTAAACTCTTCCTTATAGGAGGCAGAGGTTTGATGTGTTTCTGCTTTTCTGTGTAAATACACTCATATTGCTTCTGGCCTGCGGAATGGGAGGTACAATAATGATTGCATTAAGGCAGCTTCAGTTACTTCCTGTGCATTGATTCAATAAAAGTGCTGCTAATAGGTTCTTAAAGGGGCTTTGTGTTCATCCGCTCAAATGGGTTCCAGAGCTATACTGAGATTCATGTGTATTTGTGTGAATGTTTCTGTGTGTGTATTTGCTCGAGTTGTGGAATACAGTAGTATGGAGATGTATGTATGTATGTGTGTGTGTGTGTGTGTGTGTTCATGTGTGTGTGTACGTACCTCTATAGCCAGCTGGAACTGTTCGTGCTCTCTCTGTAGTTGCTCAGCCTCAGACAGGGAGCTGGCATTCACCATGCTGGCATTCAGCATGGACTCACCATTACGGATCCATCCCAGCACCTAAACACAATACCGCACACACACAAGCCAAAACTGAAACACACACGCTGCATGCAACTCTTCTGTGTCCTCACTGAACTCAGGAATTGCTATACAACATGAATAATATGCAGCAGCGCTGGATTTCATGGGGTTTAAAGCCTTTTCATGCTACACTAATCTGATGTACTGGCTGGATTTAGAATTTTAAGGCCGTGCGAAATCAAACCTTGAGTACATAGTGGCCACGCTTTTTTACCTGAGAAGAATTCCGAGAATATCTCTCGTGCCTCCTTCTTGGCCCTTTTCTCTCTCTCACTCTCTCTCTCTCTCTCTCTCTCTCCCTCTCTCTCCAGTCATTTTTCTCCATTAGCACTCATGTAAGTGGAGGCACTTGATGCTGGTGCCTGGGGACACGCTTTGGCCCTCGATTAGGCCTGAATGAGATTAGAGATGGAGGGAAGGAGACGGACACTGAACCAGTGGCCATCAGCATGCGCCTGCCCTGCTCTCTATTGATCTTCCGTCTGGATCGCTGAAACTGATAGAGCTAAAATGACTCTGTTTGGGTCAGTATAAGCATACTATAGCACTCTAATAGCTGAAGATAGATTCATCCCATTGTATTTTACTTTTGACTGGAGCCGTAACACATGACAGCAACATAATAAACAGAGCTTCAAAATCAGAACGGTCTGGTCCTAGTCCTAATATACTGATGTGTGGGGTATTGACAGCCCTCTTCCAAACACTATGCAAAAGTACAAAAACACAACTAAACACAACAGCGTGAGCAAACCTGGGAGAAGACAGTGAGACAGGCTTTACATATGCAGGCTATTTTGCAGAATTACCCCACTGTGTCCAGTCACTAAAAAACAGCTTTTATACGGTAAGGCAGGTTCTTATTCACTTTACTGCTTGATGTGCATCCAAGGAATGCTGCCGTGGCCGGATGAGTGAACGAACAGACAGATAACAGGCTTACTAGCTTAGTTATGCTTGTTAGATCTGAAAGTTAGTCAAAGAATATAATGTATGCATGTGTGTATATTGCATTCCCTTAAGAAAAAGATTAACCTACTTAGAATCAAAACACAGGATAAAGTTCCCTGGGGCTTCACTTCATTCTATATAAAGTATAATAAACTGTAAGAGGTATGTTTGTATATGGTGAACCAGGTCCATGGGCAGAGATATTAAACTTTTTTCTTTATGCAGCTATGTAGACGGTGCTAAAACTGCTCTCTCGTTCAGATGAAGCACCTGGTACCAATGTTTTATTAAACCTTTATTAAAACGTAAAAAAGTGTCCACCTTGGCAGGGCCTGTATATGGGGCTATTAGGAGCTACAGCTGCATTTTGTGATTCATTTTAAGAGGCAAACACTGCCTCCACTGTATGTCTATCCAGTCATTAAAACTGTGCATTCAAAGGCTGTGCTGGGTTCTGTAGGCGACAAATCCAGGCTCTACAGAGTATGAGAGAGAAAAAGCAGAAGTGTGTATGTCAGTGGAATGTTTATGCACTGTTTATACCTCTCAAACCACCGTAGAGGAACAGCATCAATAATTTACAGACCTTTTTTTCAATGCTTTTGCAAATCTGCAAGATTTCCTTACTGAGATCCTGTTTTTCTATGATACGGGATAAACAAAGCTTGCAGGACGTCATGGGCCTGGATTACTGACGTGTATAATAGAGTTGGAGCTGCTCTGGGAGATGAAGTGTTAGCAGCAGCTGAGTGGAGGAACAACATGTTTTATTCATGTGGCCACACTTTTAAAAACAAACAGTGTTTTCATCGTGACGGAGCACTGAGGACGAGGACACCGAGGAGTGGAGCTGGCCTGCACTGTACCTCTTTATAGCTCAGCAAAACACTCCCACATCATATTTAACTAAAAGGCTCTTCAACACACTCTTAGTCTCTAGCCTAGGCAAAATTTATGGCCTATTTTTTATTTGATGTTTTTCTCCCATGTTACATTCAGGAAATAGAAAGTGTGTACTAATATTAGCAGGACATGTGCCTGTAAAATACATCATTTGACCTGGTATATTCAAACTTTTGCACAACTTGGCATTTAAATTTACGACATTTATCAGACGCTTTTATCCAAAGTGACTTCCATTCCCCAACTACAGGGGACAGTCTCCCTGGAGCAACCTGGGGTTAAGGGTCTTTCTCAGGAACCCAGTGGTAATGTGCTCAAGGTAGGATTCAAACTCGTGTCCCCCCACACCCCCCCCCCACCCCCTTCCACACCCACACACACACACACACCCTACCCACACACACCCTACCCTATGCCAGAACACAACAGGCATAGATACCATTTTATATCCATGCGTGTGTGATTGTGTTACCTGTTTAACCTCAGCCTGTAGATGGCGTAGCTGGAGACATTGCTCTAGTCGTTTTTGTGTCTGTTCTGCGCTTACGTCCAGTTCATGCTGCTTTTCGTGAAGGAACTCCAGCAGCTCCTGGACTTGAGTGGCCAAATCCACTTCTTTCTCCCCTGTCAACTCAATACCTATGCATACACACACGCACACACACACAGAATAAAAACATTTCAGTGTCATACACAGAATATACAGTAACAAGAAGCACAAAGTGACTGCAGAGTATGGATCAGTTCATGTAAGGATAAATCAGTAGCGGGGAAAATGCTGTGCTCGACTGTAGGGATGCACAGTAATGCTATGACCACTGGGTGGCAGTATAAATCTACTTTCTTTATGGGACGCGGTAGAGCTTCAATAGTGCTGCTCTTTAGTGCTTAGGTCAGTATAGTAAAACCACATGGTGGATGATCTATTATATACATATGTGCACATTATCTAGGAGCACATCCTTTAATAATGCAGCTATGCTATGCATGTTCCAGCAAGAGTCCAACATGTTGAAACAAACATGATCAAAATTCAGTGAATGGGACACAGAAATCTCAATAGACCAAATGTTTAACGGCATAATTAAATTCCAAATTCCAATCACAATCAATTTCTCTGAGATGACCACAGTGCTCGGTGGAACAGGCTAGGACACACCCAACTGATGGGAGAGGGTGTGAGATTGTCACGGTGCGATTTGGCAGAGTGGCTATCCAAAGCCAGGGCAGAAAGAGTCTAATGAGCCAAGGCCCATATGTGGGAGTGAGGGGGGTGAGCGATGGGTCAGCAATTTAGAGAAAATAGGCCTGTTTCCCATGTTAAAAATATCTGTAAGAGACAGAGATTCAGGCATAGAAAGGGAAAGAGGGTTCTGCGGACAAAGAGGGCAATATTGTGGGGCAGCAATGGAGAGGTGGGGATCATGATAGAGATGAAGAAAGGCGAGGGGAAAGCTTTCGCTTCTTTAACCCAACATTTTTACCTCTCCCCAGATGGAGATCAGCACAGCTGCCGAGATAAGCCTGAGACTATTAGTCACCCATGCACTGCCTGTTTTCCTTTTGTTTGTCTGTGCCTCCTTTTCTCTTCTTATGTCTTTTCTTTGTATCTTTCTCTTTCACCTTCCTCTGATAAAGACTGCTTATAGATGTAAACTCTTTAAGATGTTAATTACCTCATACACCTAACTCTTTCATTTACTCACTCATGTTTACCAGGCTAGGTGAAGTTTCTCCACAACAGGGAGTTATTAGCACTCAAGGAGCATGCCACAGGCCTCTGAGGACAATCAATTTGTAGCTCATTATTAGCATTACTAAGCTGGTTTTGCCAATGAGAAAAAATTAACAGTGTTTTTGAAAATCACTGCAATTGCAGCCTGCGGGAAGCAATAATGTCCCAATATTAATACATTGTGTTTTCTGAGTGACTCCGGGTCCTCCAAAAGAGACAAGAGAAGTCATTAAGTAGTCGAGATGCAAACTATTCAATATTCTTGTGCACTGAATTTACATCATAAGACTGGCAACTCCACAATAACACAAAACAACAAGCCAGGAGTGGATTTTGTTATTTTACAGTATCGAAACACAGTAGTAGCCATATTAAATTAAATATACCTTCAGATGTGTTAGCCTGCTAGCAGCATTCACACTTCAACTGCTTAATGATTTCAATTTTCAGAGAATCCAGTGGCACTAGGCTGGAAAAGTGCAAAATTGTCAGTTTCTAAAGACAGAACTTAATTTTCCCATGTGCAAAACTAGCCTGGACCATAAGTTCTTTTTTGACCATGTGGAGAACTAGAGAAAAACACACACCCACAGAGGCCTATTGAAAGGAAGGAAACCAACACCTTGTGACAACTGCATGTATGTTGTACTGTATGTCAGTAGTCCCAAATTGCATGTTTGTGAGGTAACCGGCCCGGCATCCACCATTGCAATTGTTTACTGAAATGTTAAAAGGTTCACTCGGACAGAATAATAATAACAATATTGTGACCATGAGCAATCTCTCTCACCTGAAGCCTGGACCTCCATGATGTACTGGTGCAGGTCCTGGCCTTGCTGGATGACCTCGTAGGTCATGTTGTTCATGGCCAGTTTTCTCTCAGCATGGCGCTGTAGCCTCTGCTCTACCAGACTGGGTTCTTCAGCACTGAATTCGTTCACCTGCCGCATTAAGTCCTCATTCCATGCATCCAGCTCTGCTGTGACCTGTAGTTGCAAAAAAGCCCATCTTTACTCTTTAATCTGAATTGGTACATGAACATTTATTTGTGCACATACATAAAACTGTTCTGTTCCACTACATACTGTACAGTGCTGTGCAAAAGTCCTGAGTGACCCCTCATTTCTTTATTTCTTAATCGAATCACCTTGTTGCAGAAATACTATTTTATGCCTGTCAAACACATATTAACTTCTTGTATCTTTGGCATGTTGAGTGAATTAAATTAAAGAAATGGGATCAAATGTTTTACTGTGACAGGCTGCAGAGTCTATAGGTGTTCCAACCACTCAGCATTCAGCACCACCAGTATACTAATCACCACCAGGTCATCTGTAGCAATCTGCACCTGTTCAGTCTCTGGGTCATGACTTAAGTTGGATGGCTTTGTTATGTTTGAATAATGTATATGTAGGTCACTGTGTGGCTTAAACTGGTCACGTTCAGGGACTGGACTAAAAATAAGGAAGCCAAAAGAACTCAATACTTCCTTAAAAAATACAAGAAAGTCTGGCTCTTTGGTAGCCAAATAATGAAGAAATGAAGAGCGGCTCTAGACTTTATCACAGTACTGTACAGATTAAGTACAGCTAAAACAAGCAGTCGCTTACTGAAGCTGTGTCATCTATGCCTTTGAAAAAAATTGAGGAAATTAAATTTGACTGGTCTTTGAACCAAAGACTGGTGATCACTTCGTTCTTTTCTCTTTAATCTTTGATGTCTTTCTATGATGCTCCCAGACTTAAAAACACAGATCACAGCATTTTCTGTAAGAGACATTCCTTAAACAGAACATGCACAATTTCACAGCACACTCAGAAGAGAATTGCCAGAATTGCACTGATTAGGTTAACGCTGCATTTTCGTTATGTCATTTAAATGAAAAATAGTGAACCTTTCTATGCATGCTGCTTAAATCATCCTGTATCTTTGAGTCCCTAAAAACACAAAGACATGCATCTAGTCTAATCGCTACTATTTACTAGGTACCTCACTAATACATTTGATTGATATAGAAATCCTGATTGTAAATCACTAATAGTGTTTTGTCAAATGGTACATAAACACTATATATATTCAAGAAAGTGATGCTATTCTGAACAACATATGTCAGGTGCTAAAAGAAATTTATTTCTGACCATAAGCACATTGAATGTTGTTTTCTTGTCACTACTCCTTCTCCTCCTTGTAAGAAGATTTTTGTGTCTTTTTGTAATGTTAAGTCTGTCCGGACCAGCTTGCTGCTTCTCTTCAGTCCTCATCCCTGGTAGACTTGCTTAATCTATCTTCCCCTGACAG
>JBBPCY010000002.1:15181772-15200719 GCA_037974405.1 Brachyalestes nurse | reverse complement strand
TTCAGTTACATTGGCTACCAATTCAGGCTCGGATTAAGTTTAAAGTTTTACTACTCACTTTTAAAGCTCTCCACGGCCATGCTCCTCCCTACCTTACTCAACTCCTCACTTCTTACTCTCCCTCTCGCTCTCTCAGATCTTCTAATAATCTTCTTGTTCCTCGCACTAGACTCTCCACTCTTGGTGGTAGGTTGTTCAGTGCCATGGCTCCCAAACTTTGAAACTCACTTCCACAAACTTTTCATGACTGCTGCTCCCTATCATCTTTCAAACGCGATCTCAAGACCTTTCTTTTCACTGAATACTTCCCTTCCACCATAACTATGTAAAATGGATTTGTGTGTGTGTTTTTTTTTCTTTTTTTTTCTCTCATTGCTATGTAAAGCGACCTTGGGTTTGTGAAAGGCGCTGTATAAATATAACTTATTATTATTATTATTATTATTAGTCCTACAACTGATATCACATCAGGAACATTTTCACGGTTGGGATGTTCTCCTCACCTCAATGGTGTACTGCTCAAATATGCGCAACTGCAGGAAGATGTCCAGTTTGATCTTCCTCTCATGGAAGAGCTCCTCCATCTGACCTTGAGCTTCATCCAGCTGCTGTAGTACACTCTCAATGTGAGCGATAGAGCTGTTGTGGGGCATCTTATTACTGCTCATCGCTGAGTCTCTGTGGCAAAACAGGTACAGTTTGTATTAGTGTGTGTGTGTTTGTTTGTGTGTGTGTGTGTGTGTGTGTCTGTGTGTATATGTGTTGATTTCAACCTGAGTTGCTGAATGAGATCTTCTCCCTCTTTAATAACATTGAGTGTGGCCTCCAGTGTGGCGGTCTGTTGCTGCTGGAACTGCTTGATAAGTTCCTGTACAGAGTCCACTGAGTCTGAACACACCTCCTCCAACAGCTCTTTCTGGAGATCCTCCATCCATGTCCACAGCTGCAAACACACATATACACACACATATAAACTCAGTAACTTATAAAACCATATTTATAATGCACATAATGCATAATGTACATCTAAACATCCTGCTTTTATCCAAAAAAAAGTTGAACTTGTGGTGAAAACATCATCTAACATTATGAAGACATTTTTCAAAGAAATAAATACAATGCAACACACACACACACACACACACCTTGATGACACAGGCAAACCAAGCCCAAACATTGTTTTTCCATTATTAGAAAGCAGCCTTCCTTAAATTTATTTAACCTCTTGCTCAAGCTGCTTCCATCTAAAATATTTCAGTGCAAAAGATTAATCAGAGTTTAAATATTTCAGAGAGCAGGGAGGAGAAAACACAGAATCATCAGGAACACCTGGAGAGCAACAGGGAAATTAGCACATTACCCTTCAGCCAGGCTTAAAGAGAATTACGCATGAGCTTTTACTCTAGTCACTGTCATCATGCTCACAAACACACACAAAGAAGGATCATCCTTCTGTTCACACACGAACAAGCACAACAACATGAGCGAGTTATGAGAGCATGTGTGTGTGTGTGTGTGTGTGTGTATGTGTGTGTGTGTGTTTGTGTGTGTGTGTGTGTGTGTGTGTGTGTGTGTGTGAAAGACAGAAAGAGACGCTCATGGGTTATTTAAGCTGTTTCTATCTCACTTCTAAAGCCCATGCTGAGGTAAATCTTGTTTGTTAGGAGGTTACTGTACTGTATCACTGTTTGACATCCATTTCCCCATCAAAATCCTCTGGGACTTCTAGTCTCACTCAATCACTGAAATAAAAAAGCTACATCATTAGCACTTAAGCTCATTTCTGAGGTGTTCTTCCTAAACAGTGCCACAGTGATTATAAGAGAAAACACTGAACATTTTTATAAAAGAGCACAGAGAGACGTTGTCTCACTCTTTCTCTCCAAACAGAGGGAAAAAACACAGCTACATTCACACACAAAACATCTCATGGCTCTGCACAATGACAGCCCCCCATTTTTGGCCCAGAGAAGAAAAACATGCAGTTGCCAGTGATTAAGTGACTCTGTTTTCTTGGCACTTGACTGACACATCAAGATGAGAGTAAATAAGCTGGAAACGCTATACACAGCCTTAGGCTTTACCGCGCAGTGCACTGAGACACGAAATTACCTTCTTCTGCTTTCAAAAGGCCACATTTCTCTTGTCAGACAAATATACAGACTGAAAAGAAGGACAAGCTGAAGTTGATTAGGGGAGCTGAGCCCAAAATATTTATGGTATTTTGATCATTATCAACACTGTAGACTTGTTTTTGGCATGAAGCTAGGAGTATGCTCACTGCTGTTTGATGCCTTATAGACAAGCTAAACCAGCACTGAATCACACCACACCTATGTGCCCACCAACACTATTGCTGGTGTATTATAATGGTACATTTACAGGAGAAAACAGAACGTTATAAGATTGTATTCGAAGTAGTTATGGAGCATGTGTATAGGTCCACTCACCATCACATATACAGTTTATAGGCCCAGTGGTGATATCAAATAACATTAAACAACTGATAACCTAAAAAAGGGGGTTATAATAACACTCATAGCACTAGTAGTATAGGTGTCAGTAAATCGAACAAGTTTTTAACAGTACCAGACTGGGTGAAAATAAAATAAAATAAAATAAAGCAATCAATGAAAGCAATGAAATAAGATCAAATCTGTCATGGTAATGCATAATAGCCGGGAGAACTGATGACTATATATATAATAAAACTTGTCAGCTGTTCCCCTGGCCAGCACTCACAATACTTTTAAACAGCTCTGGAAAAAATAAGAGACCACTGTAAAAATGTTCAGTTTCTTAGGTTTTATCTTTTCTGGGTGCAAGTATTGAACTGAAGAGCTTTGCCTTCGTTTTTAAAAACTGCTGAAAAAATGGCATTAATTATCTTTGACGAACTTCTAGTAGTGTTTTGCCATCCGACTGGTCTCATTGCGAGAGGAGAGTATTGATTACAGCAGTGTTTTTATACTTTTCCTCATTAAATAAGATGTGATTCAGGTGATCATCAGTCAGTGCCTCATAAAGCAGAATGAGGTGTTTGTGTAGGAATTTAACAGACACTGGCATGGAATGTTTCTCATACTCATAGAAATGCTGATTTCAAAATAAACTGCAGTGGGCTCCAGAGCTGCACACACAGATAATACTGATAATAGTGACAGATAATTTTACAGTGTAATAATAATTTAGGGAGTGGCTACGGACTGATCCAGGATATCAGAAAGAAACAAGCACGTACTGCACTTCTGCTTAGTTTTCTGTACAGAAACTTTTCTCCTGTAAAGGCTTTACTCATTCATAATGCTTAGCGGCTGCATGTCTGCCGTCTCCATAGCAACCCTATTCGTGGACAATCTGTGCGGTCTCAGGATAAGAACTGCCGTTTGGAGATTTCTCGATCCAAATCCTGACGTATTCGCAGAAGCAACAATGCAGTCTCAAAAATCAGTTATGAGCAATTGCCCAAGATATAATCTGGATCCCTCTAAGCAGGATAAATGGCAGCCTCATGGAAATAAATATCACATGTTCATATGTTTATTTCATATCCTGACAGCAGAATGGAAGCAAGTAAAATCACTCCATCTCTTATTTCATATATACAGGGGTCCTCAAGTTATGACACAGATCCATTCCTTCCACAGTGCTGTAACCCGAATTTTTGTGTACATCGTAACGCACCCTAGTCAAAGTCACTTACCGATCCTACGACAGTTGTAAAATCATGAAAACACAACTAAGAAAAAGGAAAACTCCCTCACTCATACGCCACGTTACTAGTTACCAAATTAGTTCGCCCATGTAGTTTGTAAGTACAAGGCTAACAGTGTAAGCTGAGTGGGAGTGGGAGTGAGCATCGTAAACTCAAAACGTCATATGTCGAGACTGTCGTAACCCGAGGACCCCCTGTATAGCCACTTGTGTACCTTTGGCTTACTTATACTGAAAAGAGCATTTTGTATTTTTATTGTATTATTTTATCTTTCTTCCAGAAACCAAAAGATAAATGTCTGTCTACAACATAAAAATTGTTTGAGCACTTTCCATTCAGAACGGGTGTAAAAGCCTTATCTATGCATTTTATGCGTTCCTTTCCGAAACACTCCTATCCTCTTCAGTCTAACTGCAGCTCTCAAACTCTGTTTGTGTTTATTGTAAGAGTCACAGGAGGGAAATCTGTCACAACACTAAAATGATGTGTAAATGCAGGCTGTTTTTTTTTTCCTTCAAAAGTTTCCAATGTAGATGTTTGCAACATGTCAGGTTTTGATAAACTATTTTTCTGCTAAAGCCGAATGGAAAAGGTTTTGTCAACATAAATGAAATATTACCTGTGTCCTATATCAACAAATGTTTTGAAGCAGTAAAAAAAGTTTACCTTAAAACTCCTTTGACTTATTTTTTTGGTGGTGGTTTCATTTTATTTTATTAACTGGTCAAATGTTATTATTATTATTAATTTCATTTACTTTTTATAGCGTTATAATCAATACTAACTGAATGTTATCATGATGCATCAGTACATGGATACACACACACACACACACACACACACACAGTCTTCTTTGCACTGCAGAGGTCGTCTTTTCACTCCTGGTTCCACTTGTCGTTCCAAAACGCTAATAAGCTTCCTCCTGAATACGCACCAAAAGTAGCTTGTGCTGCTTCTCTGAAGTGTAAGGCTAAACCCACATCATCATACAAAAGATGTAGGAGGCTGCAAAGATGGAAAATGGATTATGCGAATGTGAAACACATACTGTGCTATAATAATGTGTTGGACATATGCATATGTTTTGGAATGGCATACTTCACCAAAAGACAATTTGAAAGCAAAAGGAGTAAAACAAGTCAAGTGTCCAAGATTCCAAAATTTATCGAAGCTGATGTTCCGGGACATCAGTCACGTATTTGATTTGGCTGGAGGCTGCATATATCAGGCCTTATTGGGCCAGCAGGGCCCATAACAGCATTTCCGAACACAGATCTGTTCCAGTAAGCCAGTGTGAGTTGAGTGCATTCAGGTAAAGTGGCTGCGGGTCCCGCACCGATGCTGGCACTCGCCCCCCTCCTCAGAGACCCAGCATGGACCCAAGAGCCGCTCGCAGGCCTTCTCTTGGCACCAGCCTGCTCTGCTTCAGCAGGCCAAGTTTTCAGAACTGCTTCATGCAAACCAGCCAAAGCTTGTCAGTACGAGTGGAGTCTCTGAGTTTCTGACTGCTCCATTTCCTCACAGCTTTCACTCAGCCAGGCCTTCTGTTTCCATCTGACCCTGCGAGTGTGGTCACAGATTGGATGTCTACCTCTGACTGACCCCTGCTTTTATAGGCATGTCCCTAGAGGTGTCAGGTCATTTCTAATCACACACGCACACATGAGTTTGTATTCCTATCTCTATGGGGTGTTGCTGCTGACTTCTGTATTACTGCAGCTTGGCTCGTACCCAAGCCTCCCACCAATCTGAACCTCACAACCAAATACTAAATCTTTTTACACTTACAATCTCTCTTTCTACACTTTTTTGTTAAAAAAATAAGAAAAACTGAGGATCAGCCAAATGTTTTGCAAATCAATTTTTCATGTTTTCATATCATCCTGAGGGTATTAGGAAAAACTGACACACACATACACAAACACAGAGGGAGGAAATATACAGGCTAAGAGTCAAATCTACTGTTAGGGGTTTAACATAGAGGTCATATGCTAAATCCGACAGCAAGCTGATCAACTTTTTGCAAAACTGCCAACACTAAATCATGTTATTGGTTTTAGGACAATCCATCACTAGAATGTTTGTAGTAGTTTTCAACTAAATGTGATGAATTGCAGTTGGGTGCAAAGGTTTGCACTAGACGACTGACAAGTTTAGCTGATTTTCTAAATGAAAATAAGTTCATATCCTCCACAGCTAACACACGTCTGCTCGTTTTGAAGCAGAAATGTTATTTAAAAACTGTTGCCAAGGGCAAATGTTATTTCACAGTTTATATTTATAGCCTTCATATGTTAAATGAATCAAATAAACAATAATTATGCTTGACTTTTTGAGGAAAACTGTCATATTTAAGTTTCTATACGATGTGTACTTACTTTTGCTTGAAAGGCCACATATGCTGTCTTAGATGTGGCATTGCTGGGGACTGATCTCGTCATCAGTACATTAAGGTTTGTAATACATTAAGGTTTGTTATACGTTAAGGTTTGATCATAACAATTAGCAAATCAATGATATCAATGATATCCACCACTAGTGATACCCACCACTACCAAATACAACACAACCATATATAGTAAGAAGAGGAATTAGTTTCAGCTTTGGACTCATTTCAACAGTATTCTCCCAGTAAGAGCTGTGGTTCACCCCACACATATAATCCCAGCTTTAGTATGCCATATCCTCCAGAGAGAACAGACCAGTGGCCCTAAATTCTCACGGACAAGCAGCAGAATCTTCATAAAACCACACTCCCAGAGTCTCTCCCTAAATCTCATCCATCAGCAGGACTACAACAGACTACGTCTCCATTAAAAGCCGAGCGCAGACACAGTCCAGCGAGACGACTCTCTTCAAGAGGACTCCACGAGACGAATGGTGCCCACGCTGCGTGAGATGGATGGTGTCTGTTCGGCTTTATGAAATATTTACTTTGCTGTGGCTATGTGAGTAATAGTAGGGGCTGCTTTGGAATCAGAGTCTAAAACAAAGATCAGAGTTAATGACTGTGTGACTTGCTGATCAGTTCAGATTACAGCAGCAGTACGTTTACATGACGTGTCACAGCGCTTGCTAAAAAAAAGAAAACATCAGTTCTGGCTATTACTTTTCAATTAAGTAAGAAAAAAAATTACTTGTAAATTACTTGTAAGTTTAATTCAAGACAGATATTTACTATGGTTTCATTTTAATACTACCAAAAAATCATACTACTCTTTCATTTTTTAATAAAACTCCTATTTTTCTAAGCCCATCCATGGCTAAGTAAATAATTAGAGCTCTGTAGAACCAGCACATTTGAAACAATTAAAATATACGAAAAACTGAATTAAATTTTGATCTAAGAATTGAAAAAAAAAATGCTTTACTAATAGTTGGTATATATTTAGCAGCACTCTGCTCTATGTTCCTCAACCTGTTCTCTTCAGTATAAAGATCAGGTTTCGCCTTAATAATCATTTGACAGTGTTCACAGGCACTTTCAACAGGCTAGAGTGCTTATGAGTGTTAACATGGTGGCATATAAAATGCATGAGGCCTGATCCTTAGGTGACACAATCACTGTTAAAAACATTTGCATGTATTTTGATGAAGACAATACAGAACCGAAAACATTTTGAAAAGCTAGGTGTCTCCAAACTTTTGACAGGCAGTTTACACACAGATGCACACAAACATACACTCTCTCTCAACATGCATTCTCACATCTGGTACTGGTGAGGGAGTGTTAAACACCGCAGAGAGTCTCTGCATACCTCAGTAATCTAACCTGATCCCTAGTGAATGACTGGTATGCCTATCTCTGTGGTCCCCAGAAAGTGCAAAAACTTCTAGATCACATTTCCCAGCATTCTCTGCTCTCAGCATACCTGCTTAGCCCATTGTGATGCCTATAAATAGGTGCAAAAGAGCTGTTTGGCACTCCGCTTTGTATTTTCAGTAAATATTGGGATTCAGTTAGCGAAAGGTGATCCTGAATAAACTCTGAAGTACTCCAGGATTTTTAAAACTACTCTCTATCTGTTGAATCTGCAGCATAGATTTGATTCCTGCAGATGCTTATGCTTTTTACAGAAAATCAGCTGACTCAAAACACATTTATGTTAAAAGTCAAAGGGCAAGTGCTGCAGCACTTTCTAGTAAGCTTCTGTTAATTGTTCTGAATCAACAGGCTTTAAGTTTACATTTACATTTATGGCATTTAGCAGCCGCTTTCATCCAAAGTGACTTCCATTCCCCAACTACAGGGGACGGCCTCCCTGGAGCAACTTGGGGTTAAGGGTCTTGCTCAGGAACCCAGTGGTGGTGTACTGAAGGTAGGATTCGAACCCACTGACCTCTTGGTCCAGAGGCACGTATCCTACCCACTGGGTCACCACTGTGTTCTTTTCTGAGTACAGGTAAAATGCCATGCGTGGGAACAGATCGTATGCTGCAGATGTGCACATGTGGCGGAAAAAGTTCTTACCTCTTTAGTGTGAGTGTGGAAAGACACAGACATGTCCAGCAGTAGTTTCCGCTGCTCTACTCTCCTGACAAAGTCCTGGATCCTGACCTCCAGATGCCGTGCTGCCTTATAGATCTCCTCTGGGTCACATTCGCCCGTCTGGGCCAGCTGCTCAGCTGCCTCCAGCAGCTTGTCTGCGTTAGTATAGGTGTTCTGATCCAGGAGAAACCAACACAGAGAGAATTGTCAGGGCATCAACAGGTACCAGCTGTCCAGTAAACAGCTGTCTACTCAAACAGGAAACAACACATTCACTGTGCCCGCTAGATTCAGCTGTAAACGTTAAAGTCCCGACTGCAGCTGTCTTTCCCAACCACACTGCTCGCCTGGTTCACTTACACTGCCACGCCAAAGCACATGATGATCGCCTCCCGTGAAGATCCTAAAAAACAATTCCCTCACACGTAAAGCTAGGAGGGAGAACCATCTGTAGGGCAAATCTCCCCATGATAATCCCCGCTTGGCACACACTTTACATGTCGCCTCTCTATCTCGCTCTTGGATCTGCACAACACTTGTCAGTGAAGCCGCAGCTACTAGGGATTATCGCCTCGTGTGCACGTGTGGAGCCACGCTGGCCAAAAGCACAGACCCACTGACCCATAAAAGCTAGTGCAGTAAGGGGATAACTGTGTGATTTTCCACAGGAGATTCCCATCATACTGGCCCACAGCCCCTCACCTGAACACAATATGCTAATGTGGTCATCTGCCACGTCTGCTAATTAACATGAGATAATTAAAGCATCATTCACCTGCTGGCACAGACCATGCAAGCTACACTAAGGTCATTTACTACACTGTAAGAGTATAATGTTACATTTCACATTACACATACATAACACTAGTAGTGTAGGGCCAGCACATGCTTCCTCAGAGTCAAGTGAAGCATCACTTCTTTTTAAACTACTGTTAACACAACATCATTGGACAGCTTAACACGCTTGGAGGAGAGTGCTAACTGTCAAGTCTGCTACGACTCCTAACAGACGCCTGTGCTGGCTACTAACACGCTGAGTGATGAGTGAAAGGGCCATCCTACCCACCCAGAGAGAGCTCTGACTCATCAAAGCATGGACTCCACAAGATTTCTTTCCTCGGACCACATTTGTTAGTTACTACCCACTGCATACTGGAAACAACTCACAAGACCATGTGTTTTAGAGATGCTCTGACCCAGTCATCTGGACATCACTATTTGGCTCTTATCAAAGTCACAGAGGCTCATGCTTGCCCATTTTTCCTTCTAACATGTCAATTTTAAGAACTGACTATTCATTTGTTCCTAATAAATCCCACCTCTGGACAGAGAAAATCACTGTAACGAGAAAATCAAGGTGCTTCAGATACAATATCATAGTTAGATAGAAACCATTGCAAGTATCTTTGTCATTCCAATTGAATTCACGAAAAAGCTCCAGGTATCCTTTCTTCAGGCAGGCACTATTCATGACTTCATTAACTCAGCTATGATGTCAAACTGAGATACTCTGCTGTTTTGGTCAGCTCTGACATTGGCTGAATTTGTTCTTAAGCTCTTGTCGGTGTCTGAGGGTCTGCGAACACTGCTGTGAAACTGATAACCAAAGAAACAAAGGCTGCCTGTGTCTCACTGGTTATTAACAATAGCTGAGCCAAAACAAATCCCCTTTGCTTAAGACACAGCCTTAAGTGTCTTAGGCCAACGACCAGACAGTAAGCTGAAGCTTTTGTGCCTCCCTGCCTATTTACAGGATTTCTCATCCACGGAGGCATTAGATTGTATTTGAAAAAGAGATACGGCTCAGTGTATTGTGATTCTAATCTCCTCTTTTGTGAAATGGTTAATCCTCAGTATACACCATGGCAGAGGGGTAAAACCAGATTTATGGAATTTATGTACAACCTCATTAAATCGAATGCCTTAAAGCTTTACCTGTAGATTTCTTGAAGAACGTTTCTTGAAGAACTAATTCATTAAAAGTGTATTTCGAAAAACAGTCATGTAAACAAAGAGACTTTGTCTGATTGATTCTAATAACATGTTTAATCCGCATTCATATGTACAAAAATTAGCACTCCCTATTCAAATCTGCTTTGTAATTCAAATATACACACACTCATATTTTTTTTTTATTTATTACCCAATAACCAAGGTATCATTTGTTTAAACAGTAAAAAGACAGCAGTTCACACTTCTCCAACAAAGCTTTAAGATCTTTTTCTACAGAGCAAAATCAAACGTCTGACCTAAATCGTGCAAATAAACTAAAAAATAAACTAAAAAAAAAAGCAGTGAAATGATGCCAGGATTACACGGCTTTCAAGCTTTATAACACTGCACTAATCACTGGTGTTAGCATTAATCATATTGACCCTAAAGATACACTCACGTGTACTATGGTTAAGAGTATGACAGCATCTATGTCAGCCCTTTTCCCCAGAGCAATGAAATGTATACAGACATTTACTCCAGCAGTGCATAAAGCCACCTGATTCAGGCCATAAAGGACATCAGTGCTGGTAGAAACAGCTGGTTCCAGTGTTCCACCAGCTCTAAAGGGAACATACAGCTGTATGGCCCTTTTAGAGAAGGATTGCCCACTCCTGTGAAATTGCATACTATAAAATATACTATGCATATAAAAGAAAAAGGTCAAATGTTATTTTAGTACAATGAGTAATAAGATGAGTGTATTTAATATACTATAACAATCCCTCTCGTATTAGTAGAATCACTTTCAATGGAACTGCATCAGTATAAACGGTCCATTTGCTTTTACAGCAGCATTGTTGAGTGAGAAGGAGGAAGAAGACGGGGTTTATATTGTGGATAAATGTGGACCATATCCAGCATGTCTCAGTTGCTAGACTTATGTGAATGGCCTCCATCTCACTGAGGCCAACCACGACAGGCTGTAGACCAGGATTTGCCTGCCAAGAGCTATAAAACCCAATTCAAAATGAGTCATTTTTACCCAAGTATTTAAGTTGGAGAAAAAAAAGACAGCTTTTCACACTTTTACCCTTGGTTCTGACACCCAGTAACCTCTTGCAAGTACCTATTATAGGTGATAAAACTTGGGTGTTTTGTGAGCTGTATTCATAGTCACTCAGAGTAATAAGCGAACTGTTAAACACCTGAAAAAGTTAGCCAGCGGTGGAATGCATCTGATAAGAACACAAGTAATACTATGATGCAGAAAAATAGAAAAAGACTTAAAAAGGAACATGATTTAATTGGACTAAACATTGCTAAGCAAGGCTTTATGTGGTACAAAAACCAGATAACTCAAAGGTAGACCACGATGCACAAGAACAGACCGTCAAAATCTTTCTCTAAAGATCTAACAGCGTCTCTGCTCACTTAGCTGTAGTCTGTTAAAGATTTGAGCAGTCTTTGGAAGAAAGTGTCCCATAAAATACTTTTATTTCCTAAGCACCCCACTTAGAAATTGTGTACTGGCTTGTCATGCAGTGCTAATTTCACACGCATGAGGCCTTAAATAATAAGGAAGCTTAAACAGTGTAGTTAGAGCTCCCGGAAAAATTGGTTTTGCTCTTACAGTACAGCACTGCTACTGAAAATATTGGCTCTCACTACACAGTAGGAACACAGCTTGCTAACCCATCTGTCTTATTGATTCTTATTCACATGAATAGATTTGATCTGATGGATTCTACACCATTATACAGCTATTATACAACGTTACAGATTTCACTATGCATCATAAATGTACAGAGACTGATCAGAGTAGATGGATTACTCTGTACTGTATGAGATACCGCTGCTGTAGATAGGCGTGGAATTTATTATAGAGCTTTGGTTCTTAGGGTGCTGGTTGGGGGCTGTAGCAGACGCAGAGAACATGCTGCTTGTGTTAACAGAGTAATTATTTTTTCACTGCCATAAGCTATGGCATACAGAGGTTATTTGTACGGAAGCCGTTTTGGAGTAAAAGAATTAGACGCTGTGTGTTCTTACCTGGGCTACCTCTTCAAAATCATCATGGCGCTTCTGCAGGGCCCTGGCTCTGTGCAGAGATTTGCCCACTCCTGTGTGTTTGCTCAAAAAGGCCTCACCATGGTTCTCTATCCAATCCATCACCTTGGAAGACAAAACAGGAAACATATTCTTCAAAAGTCTTTTTGTGGTATACCAGTGGTTCCTAAACAAGTCCTCAGGACACTGCAACAGCCAGAAACATTGAGCTTTTTTTCACGTGTGAGTATCTGAATTTTTCCCCTGTTTGGTCGCAGATTTGGATGCTGGATTTCTGTACCAGGAAAAACAGAATGAGGTTTAGCAGACTTCATTAACAATGCATGTAAAGTATTTCACAATCTAATTCTATTTTTACTTGATAATTACGCTATCTTTGTATGAATTCTTAGTGAATTTCTTCAGGGATACATGGCTAACCGTCACTGAATATGTCGCTTCACCCCAAGATCCAATGTTTTTCATTAGACATAAATGAAAGAAATGGAAAAATTATTTGCTTGTTTTTTTTATCTCAAGTTGATGAGATACACACACACACACACACACACGCGCACGCACGCACGCACACACACACACAATCTGCTGCTCAGAGCCCGTAATCGGCCCCTCTCTCTGCCACCGAGGGAACGATCCGTCACCATTGTCTCTCTGTCAAACTACACACAGAAGCCACTTCATCAGCAGCTGCATTAGAGAGTGGAGTTACAGGAACACTGCTTTGATTTTACTCATACTATACACAGTCTGGGCTAACATAAACCACGGCATGACTACACCGTCATAACTGCAGCTCTATTCATGTGCTCTGTCACTCACTTCTCAGAGAGTAAAACTCTGCAGAGAAACTCTGTTTATAAATAGCAGAAAAAGAGAGGGAGACGAGAGTTCAGAGACCTGAGACTAACCCCTGTGCGTGTGAGTGTGTGAGAGAGAGAGAGAGAAAGAGAGAGAGAGAGAGAGAGAGAGAGAGAGAGAGAGAGAGAGATATGAACATAGTATTGCATGACGAAAAGATGAGACTCCATAGGAATGAGCTCATCCGGGTGGGCTGTAAAGTGCACAAGCTCCAGATAAACAATTTCAGTTGAACTGAAGGAATCTGCATTCCCAAGAGTTTGTTTATTCTCCTTTATATATGAATTTGTGTGCAGTGTATACAGTACACACACACACACACACACTGCAAAACAGTGCTTTGAATTTACTTGATTCAAATATGTGACACATTTACATCAACACAGTTCTTGCCAAAAGAAGCAAACTGAAAGACAGCAATCATGTTTATGTAACATACTGCATTTAAAGCATGTGCAACCAATTGATTGTGCAATGCATTTATATATACACGCAAATTCAGAACTGGCACCCTTCATGAACATGAGATAAAATAAATATATATTTATATAAAAACACATGCAATGCAATACAGGCAAAACCTTCTGTTTATATTCTTAGATAAGAGTTTTCCAAGAGTTCCTGGATGCTATGATTAACAGAAGAAAGACTTTTCTCTCAAAGAGGAAACTTTCTATGGTTTTACTTAAAATATTCTTTCATTCCCATATTGTTTGTTGAAAGAATATAGCATTCCTAAGACAAAACAACATTCCTGCAAGAGTGGTGTCTCTTTGATCAATTGTAAGCAATTCTCTAAACAGTGGCCAGTCACTTGAAGGGTGTCAATAATTCTGGATTTTCTGCATCTACACACAAAGCACTTAAAATTATTTCTTTCAGCAGGTACTGTGTTATTCACATCAAATGACTGATCATATGGTCATGAGAATAAATATAAACAAACAGAAATGCAATGAAATATACATTAAATTAACAATAATTTTCTAATGCTGGCCCCTTAACCCTAAACTTAACCTCGAGCCAAATCTAAAGCTAACTCTCACCCTGTCACCATCAGATAATCACCATCAGATAGGAATCTTTGAGAGATAGAAGAAAATCCAGCTCTGCACTAAAACTCTGGACATCTGAGATGCAAGATTTTATAGGCTGATGTCTGTAAATTCGTAACTGGGATTACTTGGATCATCAGACGCAGGAAATGCAAACAACTTTAGAAGTATTTACAAGAAGCAGGGAGAAATACCCCTGCAGATTTCTGCAGAAAAAACTGGAAGTTAGTCTCCTGAAAAACAATGGAAGCTGCACCAAAATCAGGGTGGACACATCAAAAGTTGAAACATGTGATAATATGTTTTGTTGCGGACACTTCTGTGTAATTTTATGTCTTCTGTTTTACTGACAATGAAAAATGAATAACTTCTATTGTAGTGGCTGTTTTGAATACAAGGTAAACTGTTGAATGTGTAGTGTATGCGTACCTGCATTGCTTATTTGACCATATCAAAACATGCAGAGTCATTTATGCATCTGTCCATCACTCTGCGTCTCTGCTGAGAGCTGCAGGGAGGGGCTCTGCTGCATTGTTCCGTGTGTGTGTGTGAGACTGACAAGTTTATAAACCACATCAGCAGGGGCTGTGATGACTTCTGTTTGTGCGCAGCTGATTACAGCATCCACAGCATGTTCTAAAAACAGGTCACACACTCGCACGAACAGGAACCACAGCACTAAATTTAACTGCGCTTGGTGCCCGCTGTTTAATCACACGGCTTCATTCACTTCGCTGCACCAGTTCAGTCCCCTCGCTCGAACTGCATCCCAGCACAGGAACCCCTGTCCACAAAGAACGCCCAAGAAAAAAGCCTTCTCACTCCAAGGGTCTTCATGACTAATGCTCTAAACCTCCACTCAAGCTCAACAAACATTAGCAAACAAAAAAACCAAGAAACACAAATTCAAGCGTGCAGCCGGCCGAAAACTGTTTGTGATGGTTGTCACTTGTGATAATGTTCATCCCGCTTGAGTCCAAGTTGCAGCTCGTTTGGCTTGGAAATGTTCTACTTTTGCGGACTTCCATCCAATTCTTCTGACCAACATCTGCATTTTGGCAGCGTGGATCAGTGTGTAAAAGTCCTAATTCCTAGAAACGTTAATGAGTAACAACGGCCTGATTATGGTTGGACATGCCCTAATTACGCTTTTTCCGGAGCGAACAGGAACTAATGAAGACAAACAAGCCGAGGAAAAAGAATGCAGTAAACATGTTGACAAGACTGTCCCTGGGTATGACACACAAAAGGAAAAATAAAACAAGGAAAGCACTCCACAACCACTGTGCCCAACCCTGCCTGAAAAAAAAAAAATTAGCCCAGTAGATCTGCAGACAGGAAACACTGGAACCAGGAGAGTGAGCATGCAGAACCTGCTAATTGTTTTCGGCCTACAATAGGACCCAAGCCCTCAGGGACAGATTTTTATGAAAATCTAACATTACTTTCTTCGTGTCTCTCGCTGGATTTGGGCTTTATGAGGGTTTTACAGAACTATGTCATACTCATCAGTGTATATGAAAAAAACTCAAATACCAGGGGACATCTTCTGGTCTTAACCAGACACACAGATGGGGGCTTGTCTGGCTGAAATCACATTTATTTCATAAAAACCCACACAAACTGAGTAATGATTGAGGTTATGTTGTAACATTTATACTTGCAGAGGATGTCATGTTTTGTATTATGTTCTGTATTACCTTTACTGTAGATATGAAGATAAGTTTTCAACCACTTCATCCATGAAGACCCCACTGTCTAATTTACCCACACCGAACAACACTGAAAATATGTCAAGATTGAAATACAACGGAATGAACCTTTCCACTCAGCCCACTGCCCACAACTTGGAATCTATATCAGCTACCACGAGCACTAGAGCAGACTGGTGACTACGACTTGTGTGTTCTACCGATCACCCCATGACTCTAGTGACCACAGAGAGAGAGAGAGAGAGACATAAACAAAGCTGAGCTCTGGCCTTATCTCACTACTCTGGCTAACGTACTGCAGCACAAAAAGGACCAAGACATTAAAAAAAGAGAGATATGGACAAAAAAGTGCTTTATTTGGATAAGTGACAAAACTAAAATTTAACCCACTTAAACCAGGGCTCATCAGATTTTTACTCAAAAATATTTGCTCCAATTTAAATGAAAGATACTTGCTCCGAGTTCATTTCCAGGCTATGCTGGTGAGTTCGAGCTGAGAAATCAGCAAACTGTGTTGGACCTGCAACCTGTATGATCAGGATTGATGACCATTGCCTTAAGGTCATCTAAGGCACTCGCATGTGGGCCCACACTTCAATTCCTCACTCTCGTAACTGCATAACATACCTAACTGAAGCAAAGTAGTTGGGGAATAAATCAGAGTTGTTGTACAGAGTAGTTATACCTGCACTTTAGGGGTTAACATCCTTTTTACCACAAAACTGCCACCTAAATCCTACTTGTTTGACTGCCACTTAGTACCATGCTATAAACGAAACACACTCTACATGCTGAGAAAAAGCACAGACCCTCTTGTGTGTATGACCCAACAGAGAGAAGGCCTCAGTATTCCATCTACAAACTGATGACTGTATACACAGAGACAAGGTTTGTGTACAAACCAAGTGTTTCCCCCTTCAGTTACCTGGCATTTTTCCTAATCCTGATCACAGTGCTGGGCTCTAAAGATTCTGACACACATAATAAGAGCTTGTATCCAAATAATACTCGGTCTGATGTTTGTACAAAACAAAAACTGTATTCTGCGGGGAGACAGGCTCAGTGTGCGCCCGGACCCTGTGCTCTCCTGCTGTCTAACATATGAATCTACTCCGCATGTCTCCTCAGAGCCTTTCTGTTCTGTTTTCTCCAGCTAAATACCTGCCATTGCTTATTTGTCTACCTTTAACCACACACTTAGAAAACAACTTCAGAGGATGATCATGCTCTAGATTACCCAAATTGAGAAAGACAGAAATAAACCACGAGTAAGTAAGGTGGCTGTGTTAGATCGCATTCAGATATTTATGTAGAAAAATATCTTTAAAAATACATAAAAAAATATATATTTCACACTTTTACAAGCTGCAAAGGGAACTAAAAGATGACTCGAGCTGTGTGAGACCTGCGTAAACAAGACATTAGCATTCCTGAATTAAGTTAACATATGAAGTCAATCATGGTAACTGTTTCAGATAATTAACTTTTAGATATGATGGTAATGAGCGGGCACTTATCAGGGCAGGCCGGGAGAGCTTCATTAACTGGTGTTATGATGTGTAAAATAGTGATAAAGTGTAAAAAAAAAAAAAAAGGTTGCTATTACAGAGAAGGCAGAGTTTTTCAGTTCTCCACAGCATTTAGTGTCCAAGACCTAAAATATATCACAAAGTTAAGAGAGGAGTATTCAGGGGAGTATTATTGAAAAGCTCTAAATAGGAAAGAATATGATAAAAGTGTGACTGAATTAAGGAATTATTCAGCAAACCCTGAATACGTCTGCTCCTCTCTCTTTTAAGTTTGGGCTCAGACTGGCCTGGCTTGGGTTGTAAGACAACTTTGCATTTTTGGACCTTGTTCAGAAGTTTATTTGGCTTGAATACTGAAAAAAATCATGCTTTGAATTTACATGATTCAAATGTGTCAAACGGTTCCATACTGCAGTTGTGCTGATGTAACATATATGTTATTTATGTGTGACACATTTGAATCGTGTAAATTCAGAGCACCATTTTTTTCCCAGTGTAGTCTGAGCCAGCTGTACTCTGGCAGAAGGCTGAATGCAGGCCTGCGAGTTCATTGCACTGATAAAGCCAGCATGTCTTTGGGGTAAAATCTGGCTCCCAGCCACCTTTGACTCACACAGAGTCAGGGGCTCAAGCAGGGGATATTAACTGTACTTCTAGGCCCATATCCAGCCTTGAAAGTATTAAATGGGAAAAAATGCAGTGTGTAAAAGCAAAAAAAGCATAACTCTAAATGTATGGTTTATTGATGACAAATCTCCCCACTCAGTATACCGAACAGATTTATTCTATATAGATATATTACAGCACATTTACATGTGAGTAAGCGTGAGTCATTAGGTGAATCCATTCAGTTCAGGGAAAGGTTATACAATCAATTAAAAGTGACTTTTATTTCACTTCATGAGTAAGTTCTGAAAGAAATGTTTCACTCTTCCAATCAGTTACCCCTTAATTAAAACAAGACATAATTGGTGTCCAGATTGTTCTTCTGTAGTTTTTTCACTGGTGCTATGAGGATAATTTAGACAATTTTTGGGGGTGAAATATACTTACGGTTCCACTTATTTGGACATACAAGAAACACTGTTTTGAACATCAACAGAGATACCCTATATGGACAAAAGTATTGGGACACACCTGGTTTTCAGGGTATGGGCTATCTTAGTTTCAGCAGACCAAGACATTCTGGACAACGCCATGCTTTGTGGACACAGTTTGGGGAAGAAACTTTTCCAGCATGACTGTACCCCAGTGCACAAAGCAAGTCCATAAAGACATGGTTGGATGAGTTTGGTGTGGAAGAATGAAGAGTCCTGACCTCAACCCCATGTGTTCTACATATATTTATATATCCACTCTGTACATATATACATATACTCTATGTGTACATATTAGGGATGTAACGATATACGATACAAAACCGAATTCGTAACACTCAGGTCCACAAATCCGTGTGTCGGTGTGAGGAGGGTGAATCGCGACACACCCCTTCCTGTATAACTCCTTCCCATATACAGTTCCCGCCCAGAAACATACGTTTTTCGCCGTAACAGGAGGATTTTCACGTCAGTTTCTTTTCTTTAACCA
>JBBPCY010000002.1:15163248-15179875 GCA_037974405.1 Brachyalestes nurse | reverse complement strand
ACCGCAAATGAATCGTGATACGAACCGAATCGTGAGTCAAAAATCGCGAAACGAACCGAATCGTGGGTTTGGTGTGTTGTTACAGCCCTAGTACATACATACATACATATACTTATCTACATTTTACATATACATATAAATACATTTGTATTTTTAAACACACTGATCCATATTTATATTTCTAGATGGTTTGTATAGTGTACTTTTTATACTGTACTGTTGGTATAGTTTTTATTTAATTGTTTTTCATTTTTGCTGCTCTTTTCTTGTATTGTCCACTTTGACAATGCAAAGTCCACTTTGTCTTTGCATTTGTCCTTGCATTGTCCACTCTGACAATGCAAATTTCCCACTTGTGGGACTAATAAAGAATTATCTTATCTTATCCAACACCTTTGGGATGAACTGGAACTGAGATTGTGAGCTAGACCTTTCTCGTCCAGCATCAGTGCCCGACCTCATAAATGCTCTACAGAATGAATGGGCACAGATTCCCACAGAAACTCTAAAATCTTGTGGAAAGATTATATTAAAGTCCTTATATTTGAATGTAATGTCATTAACGCCCCTGTGAGTGTAAAGTTCAGGAGTTCCAAAACTTTTGTCCAGGTAGTGTACATTGAAAAGTATTTGCTAACACTGTCTTCACCTCAATATTATATTGTCAAAAAACCTTTATGAAAAGATAATATTTGATTTTTGATTTGATTACTGTTATCTTGATTTTGTCTCTATTGTCTATGAACCATAAGCAGACACCCTGTATATATAGTTCTATGAAAACTACATTTTGTCGATTTTCTTTGTGCAAATACAGTAAGTGCGGAGAACACACTTCTGCACATTTACTGAACAAATACTGCTTATTTACTGACTTTAAGATATTATAGAAAAAAGCATGTGGCATGTGCAAAAGTCATGTATATGTATAATGTTATGTTTATATTTGAACTGAAATGGTATGGTTTGCACTCTTTTTATACATAGAAATGATTACCAGAAAATAAATGTACACTTTTCCCCTATAGAGGATATGTATTCATTTTCACTTAAAATCAACTAAACATGTAATCTGAATATGTGTGTGCACGAGTATGTGCTTCCCATTACCTGTTGCACATCCTGCTGAAACACACACAGCTGGAGTCTCTGGTGCAGACGCACTTTGCGATGCTGCCAAATGCTCTCGAGGCGTCTGTGGTGATGGAGGACCTCATGGACCACGTCCAGGATGCAGTGCACTGCTTTGGAGTAATTTGCTGTTGCAGTCAGAGACTCTGAGTTACCGGGACTCAGCGGCCGCTGCAGAACATCCAGCAATGCTTTACCATCTTGGCTCACCTGCAGCAAGGGAGGGAGCAAATGAATAAAGGATGAAGACACAAATAACAGAAAGTGAAGACAGAGAACATTCAAATTGCAAACACGTTTGCAGGTCAATGAGCATGAGACCAGTCCAACACTTTTAAGCTAAATTAATCATTGGCTTTGTCCCAACATTCCTCTCCTCCTCTATCTGGGAATATTTAGTGCAAAAAAAAACAAAAACACAGAGATGAGCTAACTTATAATTATGGGTATGTATACAATATTTTATTCAAAGATAAAATGTATATATTATTACTGGACCAATTTTAGATTTGCAGTATTATAGACATGTGTAGTCACTAGTGTTTCTGTTTTATCCCACCGACTCAAAGTGATAGCATAGTCACTAAACTTGGTACTTGGTGACTTGGTACATACAGCATGCCTGGGTTAGAGTCTCTGTCTAGGCAGAAATGCCACTGCTATAGTAAGTTACGCTACAATGCATTCTTACTTGGCTGCATATTGGTGTAACATTTTCATAAATGTTGATAAAAGTTAAAAAAGGACAGATCTGAAACTGTGCAAAAGAGGTTGATGAGTGATTTGAGTGTATTTATACATATACATACTCTTGTTTTCAGTCATATTTTCTTGGTTGCACACATTTCATGTATGTGAGCTTTAGGCTATGTAAAAAGAAAGAGAAATCATGTTACTCAGGGAAGCTGGCAGAAGAATCGCAGCTCAGTCTTCCAATACATGACATTTAGTCTGCAGCTCTGATCTGAAATGTCATGGGAATGAAGATAACACGCATGCGTGTGTGAAAACTAATGATCTGTTTCATGCTTCTTCATCATTCATTTTAAAGCTCCTTTTGTGCGCATTTTCCTCTTTTTCTTGTAGAACACAAATCAACTTTGTAGAACCCATAATCAGATTTCTCAACTGGGTGCTTTATTTTTTAAAGATTGGTTTTCTCCTTCAGCATGATAAGGGCAAACGTTGTTAAATCTTTTTCTGGGAGGTTATTTTTAAAGACACCGCTAAATAAGGCACAAAAGGATAAAGTGTCCTTTAGAATATGCAGCTTACTGCGAACGCTAACCTCTCATCAACCTCTCTGGGGAAGTCTTACTGAAAAAAACCCCAAAAAAACAGACGTTGTCTAGGAGAGTCTAGTCTCAGAGATCATAGACTTTGAACCACAAAGGGTGCCACAAAGATAATTTAGGCCGAGTACAACTAGAAAAGGTCACCATTGATTCTGCGGTGGTTGGAAAACACGGGTACACACAATGTGCAGAAGTTTCAGAGCAAAGCTCTGCATATCTACAAGCTGCATGTTCCAATAAGATCTGCATAAGAAAACATTACACAGCATATTTCACCTGTTTAAACATTAACTATAACAAACCACATCCCCTGTAGCCCCGTACCAAAACACTCTGGTGTAAAATCATGCTTGGTTTTCCAAATTCAAATTAAAATTAAATCTAAAAACGAGTGACACATGAGTACAAAGGAAATTACAATGGAAACAAAAATGCCTGTATTATGATTGTTACATTCACCTGGACTGTGAGTAACAGTGTGTGTGTTATGTGAGGCAGGCTAAATAATTATATTCCATTGAGTTGTATGCATCCTCAAGAAAATGCACCACTGATTTGGTTGGAAAACAGTGTATACTCAATGTGCAGAGGTTTCAGAGCTGTGTCAGCCCTAATTCTAACTCATCTATACAATGATTCATTCTGTATGCAGGAACAGAAGAGGGAGATTGTGAGAGAAAGTTTGGCTGCTTACCTCTGTGTAGGCCTGAGTGACCTGTTCATACAGAGTCTGGTGGTGGTGAATGGCTAGCTCCAAATCCTGCATTTCTGAGGGAAGCCCACCTTCACTGCACATCTTACACCAGGCCTCCACACCCGAGAGGAACTGGACACAACACACACACACACACACACACACACACACACACACACACACACACACACACACACACACACACACACACACACACACTCAGCAAAGGGAAGAAGCAGTGTCCTGTCCAACCCAGAAGAACTCATAGGTCAAACTTGTATCACCTAACTACTTACTGACAGCACCCTATATTTCAAGACGCAATTTTAAATGCAATGTCTTACTCTATAAATCCTGAGTATTCGCATTAACATTTGGTACAATGCGGCATGCAGTTTATTGATACATGCATGGTCAAATGTGCTGTACTTGTTCTGATTTCTGGTGGAAGACAGCAGACATGGCGAGGATGGTGCTGCGTTCATCAAGAGCGGCAGCAAAACTCTTCCATTCCTGATCCAGCTGGGCACTGATCTGCTTTATCTGCTGAGACGCGTAGTGACCTGCTTCTGACAACCGTGATGCCACAGACATGATCCGGTTTATATTCACATACGCATTCTGGGGGAAAAAAGAATGACATCATAAACACAACATAAACAATATGACAACATAGCAGCAACATAAGCAGCCAATACATGCCAGGGTGAATGTCCACTCTTAGTGAAGTTGTGTAGGCTCATTCATAATGGCATACTGATGCTATTTAACCAGTTTCAAACAAATCACCCATAAGATGCCACTACAACAAGCTACAACATGTTTTCCTTAGTTCCTCTGACACGGTTTGATCTAACTTTAAAATTCATTTAGTCATTAATTCTTGCGTAACATTCGCATATTTTACATTTAGGAGTACAAAAATAACAAACTTCAAAGTCTGTTATTACCACAAACACCACACTCACAGTAACACATTAACTAAAACACAAAAACACATTACATCATATTCATTCTTCTGTAGCGGTTATGTTATACACCACAATGTGGCACATGTAGTTACTTTATGAGGTCAACAAAGTACAATTGTCAGACTGAAGGCTTTGGCCAAAGCATTTCGTTTGAATGTGACTGTTATTAATGAAACAAACCGTTTCTATGCAGTCCGCCATTGATAGTAAAAGAAAAAAGAGATCAACTGCATTTGCATCAGGATAAGATCTCATACATATGTGCACACAGTTTCACCAAATCAGTGCTCTCTCTCTGTCTCTGTCTCTCTCTCTCTTTCTCTCTCTTTCTTCAACTGCATTTGAGAGAGAAAGAGAGAGAGAGAGATGGCAGAGAGAATGTGAACCACTATGTGTACACTAACATGAGTATGCACTGCTTAGAGAAAAGTTTTGCATATTTGTAACAAAAAAAATTAAAATGAATAGGACAACTCACTCAATGAATACAAGTTTTCAACTACTCTCTTAACCATTTTCTTTGATCGTTGTAATAATACAATATTTTGCACTTTGTTAGAGATTCAGTTATGTATAAGAGCTGCATACCATGGAGTTCATGGCGAAGTGGTTGTGCTGGGTTTGCAGGTCCACTGCATGCTGGTAGCTCACTCCAATCTCAGTGTGGCTCTGAAGAAACAGCTCCTTATTGTGGCTGATCCAGTCAAACATCTACAAAGAGGAGAAACAGGAGAACAAAATGAGTAGAATGGTCCATACATTCTCTTTTTGCTGTACAAGGTTGAAATAACTCAAGACTAATTACACCCCCTCTTTTTTACACAGAACTAATTAATTACAGCAACATAGTAACACATTGTTCACGATGCGGACCTACACAATATTAGGCAGGTGGTTTTATTGCTATGGGCAATGATACACACAGCATTCAGCGATAACATGATCCACTATGCCCATTTTTCCTGCTTCCAACACATCAACTTCAAGAACTGAATGTGTACTTCCTGCCTAATACATCCACGCACAGGTGTCATTCACTTGTCACGAATTTGACAGCTGTGGCTAATAAGAAACTACAAAGTTATAGCAGAAAAAAACTTTCTCAGAAACCACTGCAAGCTGGAATAATTCCCATATCAAACCCAACAAAAACGACAAAGTAGTTTGTAAATCATAGTTGTAATCTTTGAAATTTGAAAACCAAAATCTTTGATTGGCTAAACTTTAAGTTGCAAACTATTCCACATGACTTCTGATACATTCTGCTAACTTGCTAGCCAGCATGCTAAAAGCTACACTGCTTACAACAACAAAAAGGAAGGTGTATGTGCTTTTGCAGGATCCTGCTGGTGTGGGTGCTCACCAAAGTCATTTGGGCTCCGTGGTGTGGAAGATTTGATACACAGATTTTAATGATGACCTATCATTCAAACAATGTAATCATTAACTTAATTCATAGTGAATGTAAAGTTCAATCAATTTAATTTTCCAATTGATTATAATCCATTAATTGTGACAGGGCAGATTATGTTAATAAAATCTGCATGGCTTCCCAACCTCACTAAGGGTGACTAAGTTAAAAAAGTTCCAGTTAAAAAATACTCCTCTCACTGTCCCCTCCTCCCATCGTGATGCGAGTGGATATTTGTAAAGCGGTGACGCACATATAAGTAGTGAGTCAAAGTCGGACAGAGCACATTGAAAAAGAGTTCATGTTTAATTGAACAGCTGTAAGACAGTACCTACCTTTCACCTGTAATATGAAAATAAAATAGTACATAAACTCGTTTTCTCATTTCTCAGCTATTTCCTACATGGATGTTGTTCACAGGTAATGTAGAAAAGCAAAGAAAATTACATCAAAACATTCATCAGCAAATTAATGTTTTTACATTTACATTTTTTCTGTTATTTTACAGGATGAACAGTGCTTTCACAGGCATCTTCTCAAGAAAAAAAATCACACCAAATTTAAATCGCATATTGTTTTTGAGAATACCAGACAACAGACAGAAACTGAGCCATTTCGCCCTTCAAAACACTGACGTGTCAAAAATACATATTGAATTAAAGGTTCCAGCTACTAGTAATTGTCACATGCAGAACAAGACATGATAGACAGTCTAATTTATAGCCGCTCCACCTTTCTGTTAAAGAAATTGACATAGACTAAGAGCATTAATTACTCCAATGACTGATTTGCACTTGGCCCTGACATACAGTGAGGCCTGGCACAATAACAGGCAAACGACTTTCAGCTTTGTTCCGTTCCGAATAAACAAAGCGTGCTTATCTTAGAAGTCATCTCTTGATTGATTTGGTGTTCCAAAAAAAAAAAAACACACATATTGTCCTCTAAAGAAAGTTAATCATCAGAACAAAACCCTCTTTCCCTCAGGCATGTGGGCCGGCCTCCACATGCCAGACTATTTCCCCACCATCGCATCTTTATTGAAAATCTTTTGCCATAGGGGAAGGCTTCAAACCAGCTCCTCTGACCAACCCTGAGGGCATCCACCTTATGTCAAGAGAATTATCTCCAACCCAGTGTGGTGGAGATCAAACATGCAGCAATCAGAGAGAAAGAAAGAGCCAAAGTGAGGTCATCCCAGAGCCCACACTCTTAAAGAGAAACACACATGGAAGTCTGGGCCCACTCTGCTCGCCTTTATTACTGTCTTTGATCTGGAGCGGTGGAGATATGTGCAGCCTTTGCTGGGATTACACAGAAAGACCTTAATTTCAGCAGTGCTGAGCAACGCAAAAGAATCTTCTTTTTAAACACAAAATGTGCCAAGAAATAGCACCGAATAAACAGTGCTACAAAGTCTAAGAGCAGGTGCACCACTCAACTACTGAAAACAATGAAGGGGTGGAGAGAGAGAGAGAGAGAGAGAGAGAGAGAGAGAGAGAGAGAGAGAGAAAGAGAGAGCGAGAGAGAGAGAAAAAGAGAGAAAGAGAGAGAAAGAGAGAGAGAGAGAGAGAGAGAGAGAGAGAGACAGAGAGAGTGAGAGAGAGAGAAACAGAGTGAGAGAGAAAGAGAACGAGAAAGAGAAGGGAAGGGAGGTAGAAGAAAAAAAGAACACCTTTTCAGGAGCATATAGTAGTAAACCTAAGGTACAGGCTTTAAGATAAACACATACATGCTATATGACGAAGATTGTGTCCATGTCTGATTCACTGTGTTTGTATGTGATTAAGAAACACACTGCCTCCATGTGCCGTACGGCACTAAATGATATGCAAGATGCTGATTATATTCAGATATTCCGTAGTACTCTAGCCTTGAACAGGGAGGCCACTGCAGTTCATCCAAATTCATTTCCTTCAGTAAACGAAAGAATTAGTCTAAAATATGCATATAAAGTGAGAGCTAAATGAACTTAAATGAGCCAATGGGAATCATTTGGATTATAACATCTGGGCTCTTATCATCTTCATAATGGTGGGCAGCCTCAGAAGTAGCCATAAGAGCCGTGCTGATTTCCTGTTTAATATTAACACACACGCATTTCATTTACATTCTGGGCAGGCCAATACAAAGTACATGGAGGCCCATTCTCAGGAACATTGGTCGGTGAATTGCTTTTTTTTTTTTAAAGCAAGACACCACACATACAAATTGAATGAGATTTCAGTGTCCCAGCTCAGCATGGAAGCTGAGTACACCAGCAAATTTCATTTTCACTGTGTGACACGTGCCTTGAGTAAACGTTCACCCAGGGGATGTGTTTTTATGCTGGAGTGCATCCATACCACAAGTACCTTGTATTCAAACAAGAGACAACCTCTTAGAAATGCAATGTTTGGGCTAATATTATGTAATATCACTGTGTTACTTTTGATATTCTTCTATAGGACCTATTGAACTCATCGACACTGATTTGGAACGTCTTGGAGCTTTCATTAGAGCTCAGTCATGTTTTCTTTTTCTAACAAGAGTTCGTACTATGCTAACATATGAACTGAGTTACTGGCTAACAAAATTCTTGGTTTTCTTTTCCAAACTATTGGCACATCCTGAAATTCCTTTGGTCCAAAGGTGGTTTAAAACACCTGAAAGTTTTGAGTGCTGACATCACAACAATAGATCCATCCGTTTTGCTAAATTAAACATTACTTATTTACCACTGGTCTCTACTACATGTAATAATGTCCTCCTAAGTACCATCTGCGTAATGTACTCCTAACTTCCAAAACTCACTGAAAGTTACTTATCTATAGCATTTATACCCAGCATTAGTTTGTGTAGCAGGGTATATATCATATTGAGTTTTTTCTGCAGATTTTTAGTTATTTAGACTTTATATTTTATATAGTTCTTGTCTCTGTATCTCTATGTGTCTTTGTAGTCAAATTATAAGCTGTTTCCTCCAGGATCAATCAAGCTTTCTAATTCTGATTCAGATTCTAAAGCAGTGGTGCCCAAATCTTGTCCAGGAGGCTCCAGTGTCCACAATTTTTCCTCCTCAAACACTTTCATAAAACCTGGCAATTAACACATGAATTGAACAAGGTGTGTTTAAGCAGTGACAAATCACCAAACTGGCCTTCCAGGATCAAATGTAGAGACCCGTGATCTAAACAGCTTTCTATTTGTGCACACTGACAAAGAAAACCAGCTCCTTAAGACATTCTGAAAAGCAGGGTGTTCCAATGTAAATCGTGTGTCCCATCTGTAAGGCACAACATCAAACAAATCATCAAACAAACATGGTCCGCTGGCTCATTGACAGACCCAGCCTGAGCTCCGTGCTTGTTTCAAAGCTAGAAAGCTCAGATAACCTGCATAAAACTCACCTTCTCAGCGTCCTGCTCGAAGAGGCGGAGCTGGAAGCACTGGTCCAGCTTCAGCTTCCTCACGTGCCACATCTGGTGCAGATGTTGCCTGGTGCTGTGCAGCTTGTCCAGCAGGCTGGCGATCTTAGGCACCACGCTCTGGAAGTCTGCACTACCCGAGATACAGTTCCTCCCAGAGAAACCATCGCTGGAGCGGATACACTGCAACAGCCTCTGGCCCTCTCGGTCCAGCTCCTCCACTGGAGCCTTCATCACCTTCTTTTTCAGCTGTGTGTGCTCCTCAATGAGCCGCCGTGAGCCCTCCACATCCACAGGGAACTCTTTCTTAGCCAGCAGCTCCTGCAGGTCCTCCAGCCGCGAGAGGAGGTGCACAGCGCTGCCCAGAAACTCCTCCAGTGCCACACGCAGCTCCATCCACTCCTCGTGATTGTACTCCAGAGAGCCCTCAAAGTCGTCCGTTAACTGAGATGGGTCCACCAGCTTGGTCAGGCCCTCCACTGACACCATACTAGTCTGTCAGCGACAGAAACAGAAAGAGTTGACAGATTACTCCAGACTAAGGAGATTCTGTTCCTTCTCGGAGGAATACATTAGGGATTCAATCAAGCAACAACATAAAAGAATGAAGAAGGAACAATGCCATAAAATTGACCATGAAATTCAGCTCTGCTGACAGTGCTGTAATTTTCCTAGATACAATTCCCTTCTTTAACTTTTACATGATTAGGAAACATCGCAACAGAGCATAAATCAACAACTAGGGAATGTTCGAGACTTTATTCAGATGCACCCTAAAATGGCAATGGTTCTACATAGCCCCAAAACACTACACAGAACTATTTGCAGCAGATTTTCCATCATAGGGAAAAACCTCTATGCATTCAAATGGTTATTTGCCTGGATGGAAGATGGAAAAGCTATTGTAAGCAGTTCTTTAAATCATCGTATCAAGAATGTTTCCATCTTTCAGTACCTCAAAGGTGAACTTGGCGCTGCCAAAGTTGGTCTTCTGTTTCTGCCAGAAGTTGTCGGGTTTGATGATGAGAGCGACGCAGATCTCAGCTGGGAACGCTTCCTGCAGGGTCTTCAATAGCGGCTTGATTAGGTCCCACTTAGAGCCGCGCATATCAATGATGACTGTGAAGCCCCGCTTACACACATCCTCACTGGAGAGACGACAAGAGAAAGAGGGGGAGAGAGAGAGAGATCAGTGAACAACATCAATATCTTGTAGTACATCCATCGAGCCTAGATCAGGTAAGATCTGCTTAATCATCCCTGACCAAATTAGATTAATTCCCCTAACACCTAGAAAGAGAGAGAGAGACAGAGAGAGAGAGAAAGAGAGAGAGAGAAAGAGAATATTACACAACATAAATTGTGTGAATGAACACCAAATTCACTACACCTGCATGTACTCTACAGACATGTAAAAATAAACTGCCTACTTTGGGATGCTCTCGTCTTTGTTAACATAATTGATCTTCACATACGGCTGAACCAGAATCTCCTCTGAAGAGCTCCATCTTTGAACGTAACATTCTCCTTTCTTAAGACACTTTCAGATCTACCAGCACCCAGACCTGCTGGTCTAGTTTTTTTATGGGTCCAGAGGCTCCAATCCAGCAATGCTTCTATTATTAGCTTTTGCTTCAGTAGAGGCGCACAGCAATTGGAAGATAAAAATATCAAATAATTGCTTTGCTCCTCTCCTGCCCTCCAGAAGAGAGGGCTTCACTATTCCTGGTATTAATACAATGCAGAGGCCTCTGTGCTGCTGCACAATGCAAGACATCCAAAGACTATAATGAGGCTGAACAAAGGCTGTTTGATCATAAGCAACATAAAGGAACAATGTGAGCCGCTTTCATTTCCTGGCGTTCCCTGTTATCTGTGGGTCGCTGGTCTAAAAGCACAGCAGCAAAACCTGACAGCACACTGCTGAATGTGAGGGAGCGGCCTGTGCACTTACCTGTTGTCGTGTTTAGGACTCACACAAGTGTTTATGCTTGTGTAGGCATGTGTCCAAAGCAGTCAGGGCTTTCCTCCATGTGAGAACATACACGTTGCTACTATGATCAATGACAGAATTAAGCTACTGCTGATCTTAGAGTGCAAACTTAGGAAGGAATACAAGCAATTGTGATAAGTAATCAGGACACAAAAAAGGTAACTGAATTACAGTAACAGCAGGGCAGTAATAAGATTAGGGATACATAATAAAATTAGGGTAATTCCCCCTCACACACACATTCACAGATGACCAGTCTTTGCTCTCTCTGCGGTTGGCATAGCAACTGCCAAACTGACCTGATGGTTGTGTCTCAGAAACTTCAAAAGCATTTGTTCATCCTCTACAACATCATGTTTGATCTGTATTTCCAAAGGCAGCTGGACATCAGCATTACCTTGAAAAATGCATTCCTTCACTTTTCCCAAACACAGAGTAGTTTACCCAAAGGCACCCTTGCAAATATTTTTTTGGTGTCTAATCCAAAAACAAAAGAAAAAAAATCTAAAAAGATTATTGCATGGTGAGAATAGTTTTTATTATCATTATGTATAATTGTATATCATTTAGATTAAAAACGTGCACTTTTCCTGTTTGCCCTTTTCCTCTTTAAAAAGACAAGTCATCCAAACGTAATGGAAAGTAAAGAGATTCGGTTATTTTAATACGATAATTTGGACTGAGTTAGAATTCAGTTGTAATTCTGTATTCATTCACACTGGCACTGTTTCTGCTTCTGTTAGCTGTACTGCGTTGCCTCATCTTGAAATTTAGTATTGTTGCTCTTGTACTGGAATACATGTTTAACATAGCCCTCCCAAGTGCGCAAAGCAGAAACGCATATGCTTGACATCTTAATACTCCAAAACTCCAGCCTCTCTTCTGTGATGTTGGAGTGAATGAAACTGCATAGAAGGACCCATTGAGGAGCGGAGAATATGAAAAGAAATCAAAGGACCACAACAAAAACTCACATTCAAAGGATTAAAACAAAAGCTAGTGCCACTATGGTGCATCCAAAAGTTCAGACCTCGCCCTGGTTGGGAACAGAGAGCTCTGAATCATAGCCTACAGTGAGACAGACTCGATACAATTGATTTTTCCCTGCACACACCAAACCAAAACCAGGCACTGTTACACAGTGATCTGACACTGATGATGCAACCTGCACAGTCTACTGGAAATCGACAGAGCCATTGAATATGTGTGCATGTGCTTACGTGTGTCTGTGTGGATTCTCTTGCTTAAAGCAAAACTCAGTTTGGCTATTTTACATATAAATTATATATTTTCTTCTGTAATATTTGTTATAATATTTAATTATGCATTGATGTAAAATTGTTAATCGTTAATCTGTGTACAGGACTCAGCTCACAGGCTTTGACTAATGGGTTGCTCAGAACTCATAGTCTATTCTTAATACCACTGCTTTGCAGAAGAGTTCTATTATTGCGTTCATTAACAATGTATTTATTTCTGGAACATTTTATCGTATTGTATTATGTTGTCTCTTTTAAAGGTACTGAACTTCACATCAGTCCTAACCTTACTTGTTAACTTTAAGTAAATCACAATGATGCACAGACATTTATGGCTTAGAGCTTTAATAGAAGTTAAATACCTCCATTAATAACTGCTCAACTGTTTAATAACTGTTCAATAGTGTGTAATACCTGTTAATACCTGTTAAACGTCTGAATCATACACGCAGTTGTGTGCCACTGATATCTTGACATAATGTAATTAACCAGTAGAAACTTGCAGGTAGAGTTACGGCTCCTAGGAAACAACACTTTCTTCGAAACACACATTCTCATGGTCTTATAAAAAGTGGGCAAAAGGAATACACAGGACCTTTGTTCTCCATTCCATTTTAATGAGTTATAACATTCCCATGTCCGTGTGTTTATATTTGGGTCAGAGGCTTTCATATGGGAAGAGCTGACAGAAGCACTTGAACACAAGGCTGTGCTCCTGCCCACACACTAACACCCCCGGAGCCCCGACTGTGGTGGACCGTCCCAGGGTCACCTCTTATTCTCTCTTCTACTTCCTCTCTCTCTCTCTCTCTCATTAAGTTAATCTGTGTACAGGACTCAGCTCACAGGCTTTGAAGTGAGTTCACAGGCCCAGTGCCAGCACCGATCAATGACTCAGTGATCACAACACAGCCCCACCAGTCACACCAGCACCCACACACACACACACACACACACACACACACACACACAGTCACACCACTCAGTCACAAACACTGCTTTTTTTCACAATGTCAAGGCAATACACGCACACACACACACACACACACACTCACATATATATGATAACATTTCTATTCTGAAAATATACACATACAAACACACACACACACACACACACACTCACACACACAGTTGTTATGGATGTTCACACACAGAACATCCAGAACATCCATAATCACAATTAATGACTTTGTCATCATGACGTACGACCAGGCCTGACAGTTTAAAGGTGAGAAGTTGAACCCAAAGGCACACACACACGCACGCACGCACGCACGCACACACGCACGCACGCACACACATACACGATAAAATCATGCTGACACACTGACAAAGTGCATTTAAAGCCAACTAAAACATGAATATTTTTGCTGCTGTAAAGTCCCTTCACTGTTTTCCCTCACAAAATAGGCCAGCAGTCACCTCAGTCATGCCTAATGTAAATACACTACACGCTGTCCTCGATCGTAATCTTTAACCATTGCGTGCAGCACAGCAACAGCCTATACTACATCAGTGAGACATGTGATCTGATATGTAGATGGCCTAAAGCAGGCGTGCAGACAGTTGTGTGGAAGGACACCAGCTGTCCAGCAGTGCTGGTTGTAAATCACTGGTGAAGCAGGTCTGTGGGGAGCACAGTAATGGTGCTGAAGGGAGAACGGGGTCATGGTGGGCAGCAGGGCGTCCCGTTTAGGGATTCAACCGAAACGCATGTGCTTTCCCAGATCAGTTACCACAAACAAGGCCATTCTCTTTACTCTTATTACCAGTTGGCAGAGCTAACATATGGTGTAAGAAAACAAAAACGAATACACACACAGTCAGCCCTGCACCCCTCATAGTTACACATAGCTTAGTTTTCCTAGGTTGTACAGGGGAAATACCCATGAGCTACAACAAGAAATGAATAGCAACAGAGGTACAAAGGCAAGGGCAGAGAAGAAAAGAAACAATTTCCTTAACTACAGCATCAACGACAAGTTCTTTTGGCACAAGAGAGGAGAGCCACGACAAGCAGAAGAGACCAACGCAGATGCACTGCATTTGATGTTCACTACATATGGCCAAAAGTATGTGGACACCTTTCCTTATCATAGAATTAAGATGTTTAAACCACTCAATCACATTCCAGGAAGGGGTGTAACAACGCATCAGAAAATTGCGATACTGCAATGCAAAAACGTGACAATTTGCTTCCAACTCTAGTTTTATTAGTAAATTGTGCCACAACTGAAGAGCATCATCTGGTACAGTTGTAGGATGCCATCTTTGCAACAAGCGAGTTTGTGAAATTTCTGCCCTGCTGGATCTGCTCCAGCTAACTGTTAAGGCTAATATTGTGAAATGGAAGCATCTAGCACCTCAGACACAAATCTGCAGAGCACTCAGATTCACAGAGCAAGGCTGATGACTGCAGTGAGTCTCCTGACTACAGAATCATGAAACCAAGAGCCTCATTAAAAGGGTTTCCGTGGCGGGGCAGGTGCACACAAGCCTCAGATCACTAGGGGTGATGCCAAGCCCTGCTGGAATGGTGTAAGCATGCCACCACTGGATGCTTGTGGAAATATATCCTCTGGAGTTGTGCATGCCAGGAGAATGCTACATAACTGAACACACAGTGCCAACAGTTAAATTTTGTAGAGACGAGATAATGGGCTGGAGCTGTTTTTTTTAGGGGTTGCACTCAGCCTTTTATGTAATATTAACAGCATATTAATTCATTCTATAGAATAATACGCTTCCAACTTTTGATAACAGTTTGGAAAGGGCTCTTTCTTGTTCCAGGTCGATAAAGACATGGTTTGATGAATTTGGTGTGGAGGAACCCCAGTGGTCCGCACAGAGCCCAGACCTCAACCCAACTAAATACATCTGGGACTGCAGATTGTGAACCAGGCCTTCTTGTCCAACTCACAAACGCTCTTTTAAGTTTACTGTTGGCCATATAGTATATCTGTAATTGACAAGTATGGAATGTAATTGGATGTAGGGGTATTAATGGAATGGTGTTTTGCTGCTGACCTGGGAACAGTAGACAGGTACGTGACAAGTTTCCTCAGGTCCTCTTGCTTTATTCTGTCATGGTTACTCCTCGCTGGAAATGTCAGAATTGGCCCTCCTCTCTTATCACGACCACCTGAAAAGAGAAACACAAAACCCAACTTTCCTAAGTATATTTTTTTTCATATGGCTTAGTGTGTGTGCTGGTACAAGTGTATCACTGTGAACTGTTTATTTGGCACTTTATTACACACAACTACCTTGTTGGTACATTTTGTAGGTGTATAGTTTTTTCCACTCACAATTTCTGACCACAAATCCAATGCTGGCTGGACATTGCTGTGCCTGATATACTCATGCCAGCGTCACACACATTAAAACATGTCACTATTGTCATTTTCACCGCTGTCACTTTTGTGTTCACATCATCTACTGTTCAAAGCATCATTATCCAAAAAAAACATACAGTTCCAAAATGCTGACATTACAAGAGAACATAAAGACATTCTTAAATTTTAACGGTCAATGTAAAGTATCGTATAACATTATAAAAAAGTAAACGGGTCCTTCTACTTAAATAGAGCAATTTGTGTCCCTTATATTAGCACAAACCAAACTGTGCATAAATCAAAATTAAGAAAACAACTTTTCACAATATGAAGTTAAAGCAACTAAAAAAATCCCTTTCAAATGTATTTAAAGATGATGTTCTCTACTGTTGATTTGATCATTTTGATTGCTGATCTGTCCCCAGGTTCATTTATGTGACTTCTGATGGAGAATTTCCAGAATAATGTTCAATTTAACCCTTTAGTTACTGTAAATATGTCTGTATTTTTATAAAATCTACAGTTATAACATTAGCATTGATCAGGTGGTATAATGGTTGAGTTAAAAACCATAACCCTGTTACCATCAGCCCAGTTACCTACCTCTAGGTCACCTATAGGTACAGTTTTGGCTTCCTTTATGTAAAATCATCCAAAGTAAAGGGTAGCTGCTATTTTCTTATCATATAAAAAAAGAAACCAGGAAAAAAGAAGATACTGGACAGGAATGAAATCATATCTAGTTACAGTGGACCTATAACGGTCTTATTCAACTGGTGGCTAATAGATCCCTACAAAGTGCCCCTATAAAGCAGATGTTTCTGATCAAATGGCAAATAAGTGCAGATACAGTAATCAGTGTATTTAAACTGAAAACTAAACTGAGTGTAACTGAAAAGAGACAAGAGAGCAGATGAAGGAATGTATGAATAACTGAAGGGACAGAGATAGACAGAGACTGAGAGAGTGAAAGCAATGAAAGGATGTTGTGGGAGTGATCTTGCTGACAGATGTGCGCTGACATTTTAGGGAGTGCCTTGACCACTGCTGTCAAATTCACACACACACACACACACACACACACACACACACACACACACACACACACACACACACACACACACACAC
>JBBPCY010000002.1:15096001-15133258 GCA_037974405.1 Brachyalestes nurse | reverse complement strand
CACGCACACACACACACGCACGCACACACGCACACACACACACACACACACACACGCACACACACACGCACTCACACTCACACTCACACTCACACACACACACTCACACACACACACTCACACACACACACTCACACACACACACACGCACACACACTCACACACACACACACACAAAACCATTGTAGGCACTTTCCATAGTGGACAGGACTCAGGCACCTGGTCTGCAGCGTCATATGTAGCAACCTATGATGAACACACACCAATCAGTTTGGACACACCTTCTCATTCAATGTTTTTTCTTTGTTTTTACTATTTTCTACATTGTAGCTTAATATTGAAAACAAACAAAATGATGAAAAAACACATGGAATTATGCAGTAAACGTAGAACCGTAGTGGAATAGGATTACTAACTGTGTACCAACCCTACCATCACAGCTGATTGTCCCAAACACACGTTTTCAATATTAATATACAATGTAGCCAATAATATAAACAAAGGAAATCGTACAATGAGAAGTTGTGTCCAAACCTTTGACTGGTAGTGTATTTGTGCTAGAGTAGCTCCTTAATGGCCTTTGTTCTGTTTTTCTTCACATAGCTAATCCAGTTGTCAGTCAGTTGGGGCTGGTAGCAATAGTGGGTATCACATCATAATCAGAAAACTATATCTGTGCCATTTGTACATATATGTGAAGTTTAAAAAAAGGGATTTCAGCATTTTAAAAGCCGGTCTGTAATTTGGTCTGTACTCCTCAAAGTTCTGTTCTGCTCTTGCAGGCTCCACTGAGACAAGACAGCTGACGGTCTAGCCACAAAAACATGTCTGTCTGCGCAAGCATATGGCCTTCCTGTTTTCCCCACATCCACCGGCATCCACTGAGCCTGTCATGATCAGATCACTAAATTTTCAAAGATGACATCTTGTTTGTTTGCTTTTTTGTTTGTCAGCATTTCTTAGCAAATCAAAGGGGCGACTTCTTTGCCCCTAGTGCTCCTCACATTCTCTCAATTGTCTCTTAATTACAGGCCTGTTGGAGCAAACCCATGAACAACTCTGGCCAGTGCCTTCTGGAGCTGGTTTACATCAACGCACCAAATCTGATTCCTTCAAGCCAGGCAACAATGACAGAAAAAGCCCAGCTCATAAATCACGGCTACATCGCAGGACATTCTCATTACATTGTCAGGATAAATTAAAAGACAAACTATAACCTAAGTGGATTAAATGAATGTGTTTAAGGCCATGTCAACTGTAAAGTTATGAATCTGAAGTGTGATGAGTCCACATTTCTCGTTTGCTTTGTTTAAAAGGCGAGAGAGCAAAGAGAAAGCAGCTGTAACCAGCCCTCATCTAAATATGCATGTCTTGGTCCAAAGTACATGACATTTTCATCAAAGTCTGACGTCTTTTATGTAGTGTTGGGCCTGGAGTACCAGATGCTGGACCTAGACCTGGACCTAGTTCTTATGTTCGATATTTTATTGGGTGCAGTTTCCGGGGTGTTACATGTTTCTAATGGTGTATGGTGACAAATGTCACTGGAGCGTATGATAGTCTGTATTTTGTAAAACTAAGCATAAGGATGACATTTTTGCACTTTTGCAGCTTTCTAGGCTAAAATCATTACCAGATGATCCAGTGGTGAAGCGGAACCATGGGTATAATAGCCCCAGCGCAATTATAACAGTACATTTCATAAGTTCCTTACAGTAACACATTCAGTCACAGCTCAAGCTAAGGCTTGCTTTCTTCTCTTCAAAAAGGTTCTAGCACACAAACGCACTGACATGATTAACTAGAATTCATGCCACTCAACTGCAGCTTGAATTTGTATTGTTTTCGGATGTTGTTTTGTTGATTGTTGCTACTAGTGAAGCACATGAAAGTGACCCACAATAAAACTGTTAGATGCAAAATAACAAGTAAAGCTTTAAAAGTGGTTGTTTAAATGCAGAGGGGTTAATTCACAGCGTATGACTCATGTACTTCAGTGATGGGGTCTCACACAACTGGCACTCGACAATGAATTCATTCAGCTTCAGAAGCCACATCAGAGTGACGCCGAGCAGAGCACAGATGCACACTGAGGAGGACATCCAAAAGTCACATACGTTTAATATTACTAATGCCTTTCTAATGCCTTCACTGTATTTACAGAGTTTCTTGTTTCTAACGGTGGTAGGGTATCACACAAACAGGTGTGCAAGCCTTAGATCTCAGACGAGCCTCAGATCTCTGTGATTTTTTTTAAACAAAAAAGAGCTCCAAAATGAATTTAAACTCAAATGCACAAGGGCATCCCATTTGGAAATCAGTAACTATAAGCAAAGGATCTTGATCTCTTCCATCAACTCAGCTGAAGGAATCTGGCATACATCTAAAAGTACTTTAAATGCATGAATGTCTTTTCAGTGTGTTTAAAGAAAGCAAAGTATACATCTTGTCTAAAGCTGGCAGCGATCACTGCGGAGGCTTGTTTGAGGGATGTGTCGTACGAGTGAGACACTGCTGATAACCTTCAGCCGGAAATTTGATTGGAAGCAAAGGAAGCCTCTGGACCCAGTTAGACCCTACACAGTTTAATTCTGAAATAAAAAAAATAAAAAAATTCTGAAATTCTGAAATAAAATAAAATAATTCTGAAATAAATTCTGAAATAAAAAAATAAATCTGCTATCAGATGTCCTTGATGACCTCAGGGTCTCCCTCACTGTCGCTTTAATACATTTTCTGTCATACACATATATACTCTATACAGCGTGTAGGACATTAAAGTGACACATTCTTAACTTTTTGGTAAGCCAATGGTGTGTTCAGCCCCTTAGCTAACTTTTAGCCTGTTCAGTCTAGTTTATGTCACTAATAAATTATAGTATATATTATTAAAATGATATATTTTTACAAATTTCCTTATTACTTTTGCACAGGACACATTTTATGTACAAATCCTCCACCAACAACAAGCGACAAACTTTTAGCGCATGACTGTACATAAGCTATGCAATCCTATTTCCCCAGTCCCAATCCTCCCATCTTCTGCACACTTCACTAATGACTCTGAACATTATTGCTCTGCGTGACTCACAAAAATGATGCGCTCTGGGGAGACGAAGAAAACTAATTCTACAGGACACAGGGCTGCAGACAAAAAAAAAAACCTTAGAAGCCATTGGCTCCTAAACACAAAGCATTTGGGAGCCAAATTATTTTTTAGGAACCATAATCTCTGTCAAATGTGATATAAATATAAAAATGTAATGGCACATTTTGTCTCCAGTTTTACCCCATGTAAAGAGTGTTAAAAGGAAACAAGAAATCACGATATGAACTAAATTGCTGCCAAAGTAACAATTTATTCTTATATTTTATAACGCGCTCTGCCAGGCCGTGCGACTTGTTTCAAACGAAACTCAATCTGTCAACTCTGTTCTTAATAGAGATGTGGCGGTCGCTAACGAGTCGTTCTTGCACTAAACTTAGTAAAACGAAGAGCTGTTTGGGAGCCAAAAGAGCTGGATCTTCTTAGTGATCTGATCCAAATGATCAGACTCATTAAAAAGAGCCGAAATTCCCATAACTAATCACGTGATAGTGTAGTAAGAGCGATAGACTCGGGGTGAGCGTATCTGCCCATAATTACGAGATGTCACTTTTCTTGTACTTTTAGTTATTTTAATTTCGCCACTGGCGACTGAAATGAAAAAACTTGTCGCAAAATAAATAATCTAGTCGCACTGGCGACCATTTTAGTCACTATCTGGAGCCCTGAGGAGACCTCAAACCACCTCCGACATGTACTGTCACTGTCAGACACAGACTGGATACATGAGCGTAAAGCCCAACTTATTCATATTGGGCTAGAGTGTCACGAATAATTTCATTTTCAATAGCAGCAGCAAAAAAGTGAGATGAAAGAGAGGTATGCACAATTTCATTCATTCATATTCAAAGAAAATGAATGTGCCAACAGTTCAGGACATGAAGGCCTGGCTTGCTGAATGATGAGTGCAGCACATCTGCTACATCTGCAATGTGAACATCATTCCAGAATACCTCAGGTCCACACTCCTCACATTTCCTAACATAAGACTTGCAGAGAGCAGCAGAGGGAGGATGCAGATAAAAAGGTGTCTTTCACACATCTGAAAAAGGAATCAATAGCATGAACTAGGTGATACTGAAATCGAAAGGACTGTGGAGGAGTTCTCTCCTTAAAAAGACCTTCTTTTACATGTTTTATTCATGAGTAAGTCATTTTGTAGAAGAGATGGGAAGAGGCTCAAAAAAAGACTAGCCAGACACCACTACAGTCCTTTTGAAGTCCAGCTACAAGAGAGGCTGAGAGAAGGGAAGAACTGAACTCAGTTCACACAACCCACCACTTCTACAGACTTGTTGTCCTACTGAATACACCTTAATACCCTGAAAATCCCGCCTGGGAAAAGTTGCCATCAAAGGGAACTAAGAGTGCTGCTTCTTCTTGCATTGACGTCAGCAGTGTGAGCTGCTAATGCCCTTTCGCCAGCTTGGCGTCTTACTGGAGACAGAAAAAAGTGACTTAGCACTTAACAGGTCAGCAGGCCAAGAGGAAATGACCTTTCCCTTCTTACTTATAATAACTCAGCTGGTGAAAATGGAATGAGCAGCATCCTTTACCTCATAGAGAACAACCACCACAAAAAATACTGTTCTAAGTGGTACATCTTATTGTTACAAATGTGTGTAAAGACAAATGACAACTGTGTGGAAATCTTTGACAAATGTAAAGTGTAAAGCGTAGAATAAAGTGTCAATATGTCATACATGAACACACAACAGCACACAGTGTGAACAGCACAACATTCTTTCTCTGTGTTAAACCCATTCACCAAGTGAAGCAGCGGCCAGCCAGGAACACAGCGCCCGGGGAGCAATGTGAGGGACAATACCTTACTCAAGATACCTCAGTGGTGCCACTAGCAGTCCTGGGATTCAAACCCACGAGTAACTCCCTTACCACTAGGCCACCAAATGAATGCAACAACATTCTAAACTGGATTGTTTAGCCCTCTGTCTCTTCCAAGTATCTCCTATTTTCCTACTTTCATGGAAACCATTATCATAAACCATTATGATATCAGAACATCTGTTTTGAGTAGACTGATCATGTCTGGCCAACACTCATTCTGTCTAATAAGGTCAGTACCTGTGCAGGTACCGATCCAGTATCATCAGATTGTTGCATCGCTACTCATGAAGCATGCACTTGCACAATAACACCCCCCCGCCCACACGCACAGCACTCAAGTGGCTGGGTGATAAAACTCAGACTCTAGTGATTCACACAGAGGCATTAGGTCACTGTCTATTCTGAGAGTGTGAGCACTTCAGGCAGTCTGAGCACACTTCTCTTATCTACAAGCCATGGTAGCTCATCCTTCAGGCACAGTATTTTAAGGGAATACTCGCAAAGCCATGCGCATGCAAACATTTAAACCCACATGCAGATATGCAGGAACCAGTGTGTGCCATACGCACTTAGCAATGCAGAAGTGAGAGAGGCACTAAAGCTCACTCGAATTAGCATTCATCTGTTAGTAGACTCTTAAATTACAACTCTACTTGACAGTGGAGACAAAGGCTGCATTCCATTAGTCTGCATAGCACAGGCCCTGGCCACTGGCCCTCGCCATTCTGCTCCTACCCTAATCTCTCGGACCTCTCTCACAGGCCCTGCTTTATCAGACATGTGACTTAGCCTAAATGTTTTAAGGTTAAAGCATGGCTGTAGTGTCAGCTGGTATTCGGTCAGAACAAGTGTGTCTTTAAGCACTGTGGACTTTCATCATGACCTCCATTCAACAGCAAAACCTCAACTTCAACTGCATCCTAATAAACCTGTATCACTTTCAGGGGCAAGCGTGTTCCAATTTAAAGTGCAGACCTGTCTCTCTCTGAGAACTCAGGTTAGGATGACGCATGTGTGTGTGTTTGTATGTTAATGAATGTAAGAAACGTTACCTTGCCTTCACCTGGCAGGCGTTCAGGCTTCAAACTAATGAATTACTTTGGCCCCTTGAACTGCTCTCTCTCGCTCTCTCTCTCTCTCCCTCTCTCTCTCTTTCTCTCTCTCTCTCTCACTCTCTGTCTCTCTCTCTCTGTCATTCTCTCTCTCTCTCTCTCTCTCTCTCTCTCTCTCTCTCTCGCTCGTTCTCTCTCTCTCATTGGAATTCGTGCTCATTGGAATTCCTCTCAGTGAGACAGTGCTGGTTAGCAGTTCCTCTGAGCTTTTTGTGGCTGTCTTGTTTATTTTTCTTCTCTCTTTCTCTGAGACAGAATGCAATGGAGCTACTCAGAATTTTGGAGGCAGAGAGTTTTGGGGGAAAGACCAAACGAAATATCTGAAACTCTACTCAGCGACTGTTTGTGTACCTTCATCCTAAATCTAATCTCAGAGAGCAAGGAGAATGTCAGAGAACAGCTCAGCTCATGCTGTGAGGCATGCCAAACACACCTGGGGGCCAATATGTAGAATGAAAGCTGGAAACAAACACTTCCCCTGAATGTAGAACCCTGTGGTCCACACACACAAACACACTAAAGCTACATGATACAAACAGAATTTTAAGACTATGTTGCTACTGTCGAAAAGCTGTTTTTTTAATGAACACTTTAGTAGTGTATTAACTTTTTTGGTAATGTTCAAGAATAGGTAGGTAATGTATTAAGAACAGAAAAATGCTAATGCAAACATTTTTTTATTTTACACCAAAATTGTCTTTTAAAATGACCATAAAAGACTTTCAGGCAGTATATTGATATCACATATGACAACGTTTTGTAACGTAACTTTTGTTTCTTAAATATTTGATTAATATCAACACCACTGTAAACAATTCCAAACTTTCTCCAGAACAATGGAGAAAGTTTGGAATTTCTCACCAACCAATCTGAATAACTGTTTACACTGTGTGTGTGTGTGTGTGTATATACATAAATACAAAAACACACATACAATAATCCTTCACTGCCTCCCTGACTCTCTCAGTCTCATTTCTTATTTATAGCTTAGCCTCTCTACTGTACAAAAGCATTACATATTATTATCCCAGGTTAAAAAGGTCCAGACCAAGTCAAAGTAGTCTTTTTTGTCCGTCTGTGCATGCACTCAGGCTGGGTGAGAGTACAGGCTAGAGCAGCATTTTACAGCAGCATTATTTCAGGAGGGGAAATTAGTCTGGCAGACAGTGGGACTGCTTTACCATTCCACAAGCTGAAATCAATACTTCCTTTCTCCTTCATCCCCCCATCACGAAAAGAGCCAGAGGGAGGAGGATGTGTGCTGCATGCACACACGCACATGCTGGGTGTTATTTTACAGGCAAGCTGTGCACAGGTAAACCAACAGCTGATGTCACAGAGCATTAAGATGTTCTGGTTTACTCACCCAGCACTGTCTCTCTGTTAGTGTGGCAGACAATCTTGCACAAAAACACCATCACATCTGTCTATGGGAGCACAGGCATACAGAACATGGCAGTATTGAACCTGGGAGAAGTTGTTTCTGTTGTTTCATTTCAGTGGGGTTTGCTCTGTGGAGACTGTTCCCCCCGGAAGAACATCTTGGACGCCACCATCTTTGCTTCAAATTTCATGTGGTTGACCACATTAGGAATGCAAAGAATTGATGTGAAGGGCCCATATGATGGAAAATCGCTTCAAAGCACAATCTTCGCTCCACAGTCTATACAGTCCAAATATGAAAGCTGTAGAAACAGCCCATTCTGAATCCACCATTTTTTGACACCAGCGTGTTTACATGCCATCCACCTATCCAGTCTGCTTTAGTAAAGTTAACGAGTTGTGAGGTTCTGCTTCTTAAAGGCAGAAAATGTGAAATACAGTAATCCCCCAGTTCTACACAGATCAGGAGTCGCGGATTCAGTCCCACGTGGATAATTTTATGCAGAAATCCTCACAATAACACGGAAAGTGCAAATATCCTCTGCCTTTTTTTATTTATTTGTGGCAATAAATATATTTTTTCTGGATGTTTTCACACAAGGGGACCCGTTCACCTCACCGCCGTGTCCCAATACTTTTGTCCCGTGACCTTCCGAGTTGCACTCCACAGTTCAGTAGATCTCCAGGAGATCGAACGAGCCCTCATTTGTATTTTTAGCCCGAGTAGATCAGGTTTTATTCTCTGAAAACCAGTCCCAATACTTTTGTCACGCAACCTTCCGAGTTGCATTAAATTAAAAGATGGGTTTACCTTGAAAAGAGGCGAAAACGTGTTTATCTTTACATTTTCTTTAAGGATAATGCATTAAACGAAATCAAAGTGTTATGGGAGCATGTTTGGAGCCATATTTAAGGGTTTACACTATAAAAATTGGTATTTTAGGCGGCTTTTCCACTATACGCAGGTGCTCTTGGAACGCAACCCCCGCAAAAAGCGAGGGATTACTGTACTTAATTACAAAAGCAAAGCAAAATGAATTGAGGCTAGAGATCATTCAAGGCTGATTCCTATTTCCATAACTTTTGGCCAGTTGTTATTCAATGAGTGCATAAAACACACTGCATTAGCACACCATAACAATCTAGCAGGCAACGCTGCAAAATAAGCATTTGTTCTTTAGTGGGCCAATCCAGCATGTTCCTTTATACATGGAATACTGTTATCTAAATAAATATTTACTTGGCTCACACTATTTGCATGATAAAATTGCAATGCACCCAAAATTGAGATTGGAAATTGCATTAAATTTAATTCAATTAAATTGCATTCAACAGATTGCGTGTTTGGAGCATCTCCTGCTACTGAGTGTGCTTAATTATGACCACTTTTGGTACACAAAACCCACATAAACATTGTAAGTGGTACACAGGAGGTAAGTAAAATATAAGTGAAATGTTGGTTATGGGGCCCTTGAATAATGGTGATTGGCTGATGGCACCATCTTGGTGGCCAGTGGCCAAGCTTGGGCACAAGAACTATGATTCATGCTCTCGCATGAGTAATGCCTAAATGAAAAGAGACAAAGAAAAAACAAACCGTTTTTGAGGAAACTGTTGAAAAAATTGTTTTGAATAGAATCTATGGAGAAACATGCTTTCTGGCACCAGGCAGGATTTAAACCTTCTGTCTCCCTTCAACTGAACAGCCTTCATTAGTTTATTTGCAGATGTTCAAATTGTTAACAACAATTGATTTTCAACAGTGTCAGAATTAGGGTTAGGATTAGTTAGATTTAAGAATAGGGTGATGGTTAGTTTTAGGTTTTGGGTTTAAGATAATATAGGAAAGTGACTAAAAAAATAGAGTAAAGCGGCCATTTTGTCATAAGTGAACACATCACAGCACACAGTGTGAATTCCACAAAATTCTACCTCTGTATTAAACCCATTCACCAAGTGAAGCAGTGGGCAGTCAGGAACACAGCGCCTGGGGAGCAGTGTGTGGGGGAGCAGTGTGTGGGGACAGTACCTTACTCAGGGTACCTCAGAAGTGCTTAGCAGTCTTCTGGAAAATGAAGTTAAATTTACTAGATATTTAGTTGAACGTAAGGTTTGTCTCTACAAAGCATCTACAGGGGGCTATTATAATAGTCACACCCAGTCAGACACTCTTGAGCAGTCAAACCTTGCCCCCAATAGAGAAAGAGAGAGAAACAGGTGAACTTCAGTACTGAGATAACCAGTGGAGCTGGCCATTAAAGGAGTACATACACACACATGAATGATCCCGTATGAAAGATGAATCCTCACAGCATGCATCAGCAGTCCAGCATGCTCATTCTCATGTCGTGTGTGTGTGTGTGTGTGTGTGCGGATGCATGTATAGCCCAGAACTTAAAACTCTGTAGAGGACGATTCACCTTCAGACATAGCAGATGTGTGTATAGCCCAGAACAAACCAGAGAGGTTCATAAAGAGCTCAGACCATTAGACCTCTTAATCAGAACATGCAACATCACAACTTTTAACCATTCATTATAAAACAAACTTAGCTCTACAACTCACTTCATCTCACCTGCCGTCTGTTATTTACACCTATAGGCATTCAACAGCAATCTATCACACTGCACTTTACAGTACATACTCTATTCTCTTTTTACTCGTTTAATTGAAGGTATTTTTTCCTCTACATTTGTATTACTTGGTTCTAGCATTTTCCCAATAACAATGTGTAACTATACTGCACAGTCTCAAGGATGTTTCAGGGCCACATTTCACCACACGTGGTACTTGTACAACTGTGTATATGACAAATAACGAATCTTAAATCTTGACTCTGGAACAAGCACTCTGGGTTTGGCCAATGTTCTGCATACCATCTACATTCCCATACACATTTTCAACCAACACCGGTGCCAAGAAAACGAATCAATGCACAGCTAATTAGGAACATGAAAAAGAAAGGAAAGTGCTTGCCACTTCCTGAGAGGAGTGTGAGGAAACGTTTGGTGATTAATTGTCTACACCATCTAAATTCCTCTCCCAAGGCCTCAAGTGTCTTCGCAGCATCAGGCACACTTTAAAACAAACCATTCCAACAGTACTGTTAGAGCAATAAACAAGATTAGCCCAGCGAGCTCCAGCGACTCTCGCAGCTGTAAAGAAAATGAAGGTGGGAGAGGTTAACAATGAGGGAATTGTTCCGTAAATGTGGCTGTTGCTTGTGTGTATCATTGATGGACAATGCAAATAGGTCAGTGGCTCTCCCCGGGTGCAGCACTGACGGTTCACTAGTCAGAAGAAGAGAAAACATGGGTGTGCTAACTCAGGCCAGCTATTGTGTTGGGAGCATGATGTTGTGAATTGACCTCCGGCCAGTCTGCTGTCTCACAGTCCATTTACCTTGTTCTCATTCCGTCTTTCAGATCCCACTATTATGAGGACTTGGTTTGTGAATAGGTTTAATTTATTTAACTCCAAGGCACTGCAGGACAATACCTAAAGCCCTATTTTTGGCTTACTTATAATAGCCACAAATGTTGCTGAATTCAATTTCCATTCATCTTATAAACACACTTGGAAGATATTTACACACCTATTCTTAGACCATTCATTTCCCAGACTGTTCTTGTCACTAGGCACTAGGCCTGCAGACTAAAAGCTATTTTAATCATTTTTAATTCTGCAATCGGGCGGCAGGTAATGTCTTTAAAAAACAGTTTTAAAAAAATCATAAAACTACTACATTTGTTGCAGTTTCTTCTTTTTTTTCTTCTTTTTTTCAGGTTCACATTTTTATAGTTAATGCCAGATTGCAACTATTTATGATGACCGCAATGATTTAGGCTGCCCAAGAATTTTTTTATGAATTCACAACAAGCATGCGAACTGATCTCATGGAGAAAAACATTCAATGCGACCCATCACTCAGAGCCAAATAATTTTTATTTGTTAGCTGAATAGCTAATGCTTGCTTTGTTACCATGTGTGCTTGAACAAGTTCACACCCTCAAGAGGAACACTGCTTGATCTACTAGACATGATTCTGTATATTTGCAGACACTGAGTGCACAAGAATGCAGTATATTATTTCATACAGTGTAAACCTAATACAGTGTAGTGTTAGTTGCAAAGCAAAGATAACTAGGAGAGCTGATCAGCCAATACAGGTTTGTGGTTCTCTTGTAATAAATAAAGGCATTCATTTATATAGCACTTAACTGTTAGTTACAATGTCTTGATTGTGATTTTAGCACTGTATTTACCTAATGAGGCAATGCATACTTAAAACAGCATAATTAGTAACAAATAATGTAAACTAGTATTGCTAGATATACTGTGTTTTTGAGCTCACAATAAGCCTTGCGTTAGAGGAGTGTGTGCCAGTTCCTGTAAACAAACTCCACCCATTCTGCTTATTTGCATTCTCACTGTGACTCCATCATTTGCTGTCAGTCATTGCCTAGGTAACCGTTAATTTGCATAACAGCTTCTCAATCTGGACGGCCCAGGTGAAAATGTAATAGCCCAGGGCATCTTCCAATCACACACACACACACACACACGATTAGACACAATAGCACAGTTTATATATGTAGAAGGGGATGACAAAGATATGATGAAATCCTCTAACAGCCTCAGATGCAAGTGTGCGTGTGAAAACGCTCCACGCTGGCCAGCTCCGTCTTCGTGTAATTGGTGGTAAGGGATAGCTAGTTCACCACCATGTAGGGTCATGTGAGTGCTAAACATCTGGCCATGTGACCTCTAGAGCAGCCTTTGATTTATTTTACTATACGAAACAGAGGCCATGGGGAAAATACATCACGCGTAACCAGCTGTGCCTCCCTGCCTGTGTTAATGTGTGTCTTTCTGCGTGTCTGTAATCAGTTGACACCTTGTACGCATGTTTACGGTATGTGTGTGTTTCATAGCATGTCCCATTACATCCCTCTTTCTCTTTAAGGGCATTCTTGTTTTTAAATCATGATACGCTGAATGTGCACTTGACCTGCCTGCAGTGACGCGACCCTGAAAAAAGTTGGCTCATGCTGATGCTGCTGTGTAAGTGAGTGTATTTGTGTGTGTGTGTGTATGCGTGTGTGTGTGTCTGTGTGTGTCTGCTTGTGTAGGAATCGCAGCTGCGGCCTCGATGGCCTAGGTTATTTGACACTTCAGCGCTCCGTTAATCATGTCAAGCAAAAAGAGCCAGAAGCAATACAGCTTAGTCTCATGCATTCATACACAATGACCCGTAGTTCACATGCAGTTCCTATTGTATGCTGTAATTGGAATTTAATGAATAAATCTCACAGCAAAGCCACAACATCACTAATAAATAGAACATAAAAGCCACAATACTACTAGTGACTGTAGGTGATACATGTCTGCAGTCACACACACACTGTCAAAGGTTTCCCATCTTTGGTAGATGTATATCTATGACTATGTTTACGTATCTAACTTTTCCATCAAAGATGTTCACAATTACTTTAAAACCTCCTTGTTTTAAAAGTAAAGTGAGCAGAGATTCTTTAAAGCAGATCACAGAACCGGCTGCCAGGAAGTTTTAGGGCATGGAATAAGGAAAGGTCAACGAAGGAGGACAATTAGTTTGATCATGTAAATCTGCATCTGATTTCATATACAAGTATTGTCTTTCCAAGCAATTAGTTGATTTGTGCCACCTTTATAATGTTAATAAAATCTGCTGCTTTTGGTTTGTTTTTTAGGGACCACAATAGAAGCAAATCTTCTGGGTTTCCATGTAAAAAGATTTAAGTGCGTGTATCTATAGGCAAAATACATGCATTATTCTTAAAGTAACTTTTGTCAGTTGCTGCCAGTTGTTGCCAGTTATTGTGGAAAAAGGTTTTCACAAACCAACAAAGAAAGTATTCTGAAAAGCTAGGGGTCCCTAAACCTCTCCCTGTAACGGCCATTCCCGTAACAGCCACACTTTCATTTTTTCATTTGTTGAAGACAAAACAAGAGCATTAGACAGTACGAGTATTACATCAGCAAAACGTGGCAGGAAATAAAGCCAGACAAAAGGCTAAGACAGAAATGAACATGAGCGTACATTGAAATAATATTTTCCTGACCCTCCAGAACCTCTCGGGTCTGCCAGTTCATGAAGGTGTGTAAACAGCACAGAGGGGGGACGCAGCATGGGATCAATACTTCCGCCGACCACTCTAATGAAGCAGAGAAAACTGTTTGCTTTAGCTCAGCCAGAACGGCTCACTACTGACCCGCTTCACCCGAGAGGTTTGCTTTAAGGCCCTAACTTTCATTCTGGCCTGTCAGTCTGACTGGTAAGGTCTATTAAATTATAGATCATATCTTGTGAGAGACAAAAGAGGTTCCCTTTAGCTGAGGTATTACCAGCTGGAGATAGGAACATTGTGATTGAGTATGCTGTTGAAAACAGGCTTTCTTACTTCCATTATAGAGCAAGAATCACACACGGTTTGTGTTTTTTCCATCTTAGAAGGCATTACTGTAGGGTTGTTGAGTCTTTACTCTTTGCTTACACTCTACAGCTTTCTGTACATGAATTCCCAGATGATTGTTTACAAAATCAAACATGGACCAGTCATTCCCTACCTGATGTTTAATCCCCAAATCATACCTCAAGCCCGTCACGCCTCAAATACAGCTTGACTTACTCCATCATTCCAGATGGTGGAATTAACTTAAAGTCCCTCACTGTCCTCAAATACCCACAATAGAAATTCATGTGTAACTTTGCACTAAAACGTCTTTAATAAGTATGCTAAGTACAATAGGCACACACTGTATGTTATGTATCTTTGTATCTATGTATTAGTATTACATATACATATACACCATGGAGATATAGCTTACATATTTTTACCTCTAACGTGTGTTACTCCCTGTTTAAGCTGTTTTACGTTTTTTAGATTTGTGTTTTAAAAATGTTCAGATTTGCATTTCTAAATTAAACATTTTTAATGGGTTTTAAAAATGTCCAGATTTGTGTTTCTAAATTGAAAATTGTACTTTTAAGCTTATTCTATTTAACCTGTACTTATTCTTTATTTTTATGTTTTAAAAATTTTCAGATTTGTGTTTAATTTAACACTTTATTTTATTTATTTTTATAATGTTAGCACAGTCACAAAAAAGAGCAGTTCATTTCACTGCATGTTGTATAATTATGCATGCGACCAATAAAAAAAATCTTAAATCTTGAATCTCCGACAACAGAAAACATTGAATTATTAAGTCAATCAATTATTTAAAGTTATTTCATTTTGTTGTCACTTTTTTTGTCATTTCAAAAACTGACAGAGAGTCAAAGGAACGTTTGTATTTCAACCATCCGTGATAATGTCTAGGGTTTAGTTTAGATCTTGACGTGTGGTGAGGACTGTAGGCTTGTCCTGTCAAAGGGCAAAAAAAAACAGTCCACTGCACCTTTCATTAAAGTCTGCCTGTGTAATTCGGTCAGGCTTACTGACCACTGAAAGGTACACAGAGAGATTTTAATGAAAGGTGCAGTGGAGAGTGTAGCTGAGAATGTTTGGGGAAACTCGTCACTGTATCTGTCATTACCGTCAGCATTGAATTACAGCTGCGCTCCTTCCAACATAACATAGTCTGAGGTTAAGGTAGAACAAGTGAGGTTTGTTTGAAAAGAATGCTTACAGGACAAGAACAACGTTGTTTTATCTCGCACCTTCCCCAAGAGTCTGACTTCCAGGGAAGGCGGGTCTAATCAGGTATTTCAGTTCATTTCCAAAAGGACACCTGAGGATAGGACCTAACCCATCGCTGGGTATCGGGGGTGGGGGTGCGGGAGGGGAATCCTGTTTAGCGGTTGCTCATTTCTCACACATCCTTTCACACACACTTGAATATTATATGCATAAAAGTATTGGGACACCTGACCATTACACCAACTTGGACTTTAATAACACTCCATTTAGATACATAGACTTTCATATGGAGTTGGTCCCCTTTGCAGCTGCTATAATGGTTCACCCTCCATGCTCTGGACTCGGAGGGGAACTTGTTTTTCTATAATTAACTAGATAAAATACGAATGCCCTGCAGGGGCAAATAACTTTGGTTTTATATTTGATTTGATTACACTAATCCTTAAGTTGAGATTTACAGAAATATTTGAATTGTAACTGTGTAAAAAAGCTCCTTATTTGTTTGAAAACGAAATGTTATCGCACCTTTGTTCATATGGTAGTATATAGTGTATAACAATGTGATTAATCATGAAAAAACGTGATTAATTGCGATTAAAAATTGTAATTGTTGCCCATCATTAAAATATATATTGTGTGTGTCCATGTGAGAGTTCAAGAGAAAGAGAGAAAGCAGTAAAAAGAGAGCAGTAGTTTATAGGACCTCCTGTGCTGTATTAGTTAGTGAGGAGAAAGCTCTCCTGCTGTCTAAAGAACGCACTGAAGACAAAAATGTGTTTGTGTCACACGACTGCAGGCACTGCTGCTGCAACCACATCCACCAATGATGAGGCAATCACACATTTCACACACACACACACACACACACACACACACACACACATTTTTACAGTGCACAAAAGGTAAAAGTACTACTACATCACAATTCTTCATAAGTGTGTGTAACGTTGTTATAGTAGCAGCTTCACCAATTAAATTAATTAATTGGTAATGAATTTCTTGATTCTTTTCATTCTTAAAATTTGAGGCTGCGTAACAAATTTAGAGGTTCTAAAAAAAACCTTCAATATTCATTACATGAAATCCACAAATACCAACATTTATCACAGCAGCTGCTACTGTTGCTTGTGAAGTTTCGAAATATTAAATGCAACACTCTTGAAACAAAAAGAAAGGTAGCAAGACCACATCATAGGAGACTTCCAGTGAAGAGGTAAAATAAACATTTCAGCAATAAGATGCTAAAACAGCACAAACAAAAAAGCCTAACACCTAATCATTTAATGGAAAAAAATTCCATGCATAGCAAAATACAGACTGAATACAACAAAACTACTGTATCTGAAGCTCAATGCATGAAGAGTCTGTCAATACTGAGCCCTATTCACCTGATGGAAGCAGAGAGTGGGGAAGATGGGCACTGTTGCTAAGAGACACGCTGAAGCTGAAACACAGGCACTTACTGAGTTATTGGAATAATAGAGCAGGAGAGAGAGAGCGAGAGAGAGAGAGAGAGAGAGAGAGAGAGAGAGAGATTTCAAGGGACAGATGGAGTGAGAGAGAAAAATGAGAGAGGGTGAGAAAGTGAGAGGCAAACAGCACAAAAGAGGCAGCTTGACAGAAGAGAGCGGAGAAGAAGTGTCAAGGAAAAAGGAAAAAGTATGAGTGTGTGTGTGTGTAAGAGAGAGAGAGAGAGAGAGAGAGAAAGAAAAGGAAGAGAGAGAGAGAACAGTGGGTGAATCAAAAGAAAGATAAATGGAGAAAGAAAAAGCATAAAGACCATAAAAGACCTATTTCTCCCAATGAATTTTGGGACAATCACCTAGTCTAGTGCACCCTCACAGAGTAACATTTGCATAGTGGGCCTTGTTGCAGACAGTGCAGGTGTCTATTGGCTGATGTAACACAACTGGCAGTTGGTGTTCTCCCTCAATCCCACTGAGCTGCTATAGATGCACTCCACGCGACTCGTAGGAAGCACGTGCTAGCCTTCACCCCTTCAAGTAATTATCTTACTAATTACTGTAACAGCCTCACCTCCAGCATCCCTCCCCCAGTTGTCCCAGTCACCTGGGCATCCCTGTCTATATTCCCCACGATTAGTTTCACCTGCCCCATTATTCCTCTTCCTTATTTAAACGCAGATCTCATCATCCAACTGATCCCATCCTCAACTGTTCTCAGTTCTGATCTCTAGTTTCTGCTCTGCCTGGCTCACGTGCCCCTGTTATGAGGATCATCTATGTAGCTTATGTCTGCAATCTGCAGGGACTCTCTGTGTTTGCTTCACAACAGCCTGACTAGATGGGACCTCCTGTGGGATCCTGGAAATGCTTAATCTGTATGAACTCTGTATCTGACACATACAGGTTTTAGCCTGACCTGTATGTGGCCTGACTCAGAGCCCTATTGGTATCTCTCCTGTTTCCCCTCTTCCCAATAAAGCACAGCTCAGTTATGAAATTGTAGATGTTTCTCTGTTTGTTGTGGTGTTTTAAAAACAATCAGCCTGTGAACACTTACAAAGCTAAGCTGCTAGCCAGCTCAGTTAGCTGATTTGAGGCTGTAAATTCACTCTTCTTGGAGATTACTATGTCCATAGTGAGCTTTGAAGACACTAAAATGTGGTAGTTTGACAGTGTACATTTTTTAGATCTCTTTTTTTCTGAGCTTCAGATAAGCTGAACTTTCTTCTCTGCTGTCTTTCATGGTCACACACCTTATTTCTGTAAATGCGTTTTAGACAGGGGCTGAGTTAAACCCCCCTCTGTGGCTCCAAGAGATGTTGGTTAGCCAGCAAGCTGCTAGCCAGGTCAATTAACAGATTTCAAACAAAACATGCCTTCTGTGGGTGAAAAAAAATCAAGCCTTAATGAAACTAAAGTGCATTAGCGCAACTTTTTCTCTGTGCTGTTTTTATCTCTGTCTGTTGCGGCCCAAGGTTCAGAGTAGGTTTGCTGTGAGATGCTCCCTTGAAGAAAAACTCAGAATAGTGGTGAATAGAACCAGACATCCAGGTATAAAAGCTCCCTTAAAGAAAGTCAAAAAGTTGGAGGCGCCAGAATGTAACTGCTGCACTGGCAACCACCTAGAAACAACCACAGTTACTATAGCAACAGTGCAATCACACTTCACAAAGAGGCCCTCCTGTGGTATGGAGGATAGAAAGCTAAGCTGCTAGGTCGATGGATAGAAGGTAGTGATGCTACTACCAAAGAACTCAAAATGAAACAACTGCTTCAATCTGACTTTAGCTCTGAAATCTCACATCACTCAGGCAAATTATAGCAGAAATTTTTATATACATTATGTAAACTGATCTTGATACGCCATGTGCATTTAATATAGTTATATAGTTAATATATTTTGTGTGAATATGTGACAGCCTCACAGGGTGTGTTATCTTAGAAAGGAGTAAAAAATAATTATTTCTACTTGGCGGAGCTTCTTTCAATATTTGTTTATACAGGTAATATGTAAATCAAGTGAGTACCTTGAGTGCAAACGCTTCAGAAGGTTCAAGACTGTCTCGCTCGTTTCAGACGTCCCTAATATGCAGCTGTTTTGTGCATGCTGGAGCCAGGTGACAGTGATGGATGCAGGGTAAACAAAGGGAAGAGATGAGAGAGGAGCAAAAGAGAACACAAGAGGGAGGACACACACATACACACTCGCATGCCACACACCATTTAACCATGCGCTGGAGAGCAAGATCAATGAGGAAACAAAGAGCAATGATGCTGGGTCTTCCCCTCACTCCTGTGTTTCCCTCCTCCCTCCATCCAGTCCCTGAGGACACACTGGACAAAGAGCATCGGTACACACACTGCACCCAGGACCTGAGTGATGGATTGGATTATTTCTCTCTTTGGCGGCTAAATTAGCCTAATGCGTCTCCAGCCTCAAGTCCAGTCGCTCCTCATAACACATTAACAGAGAGAGAGAGAGAGAGAGAGAGAGAGAGGGAGAAAAAAGGAAGGGAGAGAGAGACAGGGAAAGAAAGGAAATATGACACAAAGAAAGAAAGGCAGAAAAAAGAAAGAACAGAAAGAAAGAAAGATGATTCTTTATACCTTTAAAAGGTTCATCACATGTCTCATTTACAAAAAACACATTTCTTTAGGGAAATAAAGGATGTCGTTCAAAGAATCTGTTTCACAAGAAAGCAGGAAAGAGAGAAAGAAACAGAGACAGCTGTAAATTTTTAGAAAAAGGCAGAAAGATTTTAGAATCAGAGTCAGAAAGCTTTCTAAAAACAGTCTGACCATGGCATCTCACGTCAAAAATGTATGAGAGATACAATTGGACGATTTCCTTAATTGACATTTTGTGAGAAATGACCTCAGTCGAAAGATCGATCATATTTTACCTCAACAAGAGGAAATTGTTTTTGTCACAGCTAATCAATCTACAGCATAATAAAGTAATGGCTTTTGCTTTCATTAGAAATATTGAATGTGTCATATAATGCATCCAGACATTATTCAAAGCTCCTACGAACGAGGGAAGCACTTCCTCTGTCTGTGTTCGCAGAGCTGCTCTGCTGCTCTGTATGCATGAGGCTTCACGTGATCCTGAGCATGATTTATTAGGGCTCAAAGCTCAAACAGTAGGAAGCCGCACCAGACCAGGCCGGACCTGTCCTCAGGCTTTTCCAGCTGACCAGAGGCAACCCAAAGTACAGCTGAGACTTCAGGTCAAACTGCAGGGTCAAAATCCATATTTCCACTCACCTTAGATATAGACACACTGAAAACAGTGCAGAACTCCACTAGTGCACACACACACATACACACACACACACTCAAAAACACACACATACACACACACACACACACACGTCTATGTTCATTCACAAATATGAAAACACCACGGCCAACTCTGGGAAGAAGTAGGTGAGGTTCAGTGGAGTTGATAGAAAGCTATAGACTGCAGTGTGTGTGTGTGTGTGTGAGTGTGTGTGTGCGCCTGTGCGTGTGTGTGTGTGTGTTAAAACGATTGTACATTTTAATGACTGCACTGCATTGCTACTGTTAAGAAAATGCACATTCTTGATGGGCTGATTTTCCTCACTCCATTATAACTCCATCATGCTACAGCACATAACTATTTCAGTGCGGAACCAAAAAATGCATGTTTAAAACACAGTACTGAAATTTAAAACTGTATGCCTGCTTTCCCTCCACTGTCTCTTAATTGCAGCCTTTCTAACCACAAAACTATCAGAACTGGGCCACCGGGTCCCACCAGGTATGTTCCCACACTATAATGAGGGTTACTTTAGGTGTTTCTTTATTATTTCTATTTGTAGGTTTAGAAGTCAAAACAATCTCATGAAATTTTAACTTCAAAAATAAAAAACGGACGGAGCTTTGAAACATCTACACTCATAACTTTGAGTTAACTGACCACTCAATCCCGTATAAAGCATTTACACGTGTCTAAAAATAGGTTTATTAGTTAATGGCCATTAAGTAAGACTTGAAAGCTTGAAAGTCTTTTACGTGAGTGTGTGTGCAGGAACTATGCAGCGCTAATCAGGGGAGTCAGTGTAATATCACACAGGGGAGGGTTCAGTTCTCATGGTCCAGATGGATGGAAGAGAGGCCTTTATTTCTTTAACCTTACTGCCTGGGGATCTAAAGCTTTCAGTACTGTCTCCCTCTGAACTAATGCTGTGTGTGTATGTGTGTTTCTGTGTGTGTGTGTGTCTGAGAGAGAGGGAGAGAGAGAGAGAGAGAGAGAGAGAGAGAGAAAGAGAGAATAAGCTACATCACTGCACAGCTGTGTGAGTGAACTCAGCTTTCATCACCAATAACCCATAAGTCAAACCCACATACACACAAACTCTCTTTCATTCTCTCTCTCTCATTCTCCCTTTGTGTAGAAACACATACACATGGACATACAGTATAAACATAGGAATGCACACACACACACACACACACACATACACACACCCCTAAGGACAAAGAGGCTGGGTCTAGATTCCCGAACATGGTTTCTATGTTTTCCATCAAAACATTGTTCTAATCCGCTTTTCAGGACCCTTTTCCACTCATAACATTAACAAAGTTGAAAAGACTAAACATGACTTTAGTCATCTTTTCCTCCAATGTATCCACTCACTGATGGCTCAGGGTTTGTCCAATAACACAAATCTTAGACTGGCTGCTGTCACTGCACAGAGACTCTTTTACAAAACTACGAGGAACCTTGTATGTAAAGGTTGGATTATGAGAGAAATATGGCCTGTGAAAAAAGTGTGTAATTCTATTTGATAATAAAGGCATTTAATCCATCATCAAAATCGCTAACCAGGCTCAAAGCAGACTCCACAGTTAATAATACAGTGCAAGACGACAGGGCTGTCCCTGCTGTTTTGACAAACTGATTCAAAAACCAACTGTAAAAAAGCAAACTGCATTTGGTCTGGGAAAAGCGACACATCAGAAGTTTTCAGATCCAAACCTTGAACTTGTCTTTAGCCCTAGATTACAAAATCACTGGGGTGTATGACAGTAGATGGCTAATCAGTTAAATCAAGTAACTACTGGTGATCAAGATCCAGGACCAGAATCTGGTTTAAAAGTCCAGATTTGGAGATCACTGCTATAGATGCATGAATAAATGAATGAATAAATGAATGAATGAATTAGTTCAGACAAATACAGCTCACATGTGTTCCAGATACTCTTTTATGAAAGCCTGCTGCTTCCACCAGGCACAGTGCTCATGATGGTTGAATGCAGTCAGATCTTCCAACTTCTACTTTAAAGCCTTTTCAGAAGCAGGAAATCTATCAATGCTTTTTATTTCAGAAGAAACATTGTGTTCTACAAATGTTTGGACATACAATATATATGCTGAGTTCAAATGCTTCAGTACAAAGACACCCCGTACCACCACAGAGTCATTTATAGAACTCAGTACACGTTCTCTGTACTATTAGCATGTTCCTGGGAATGATAAATTACACAGGATATAAAAGTGCACTGAAAGAAGAGCATTCATTCATTTGGTCTCTGTCTCTCTCTCTCTCTGTCTCTCTTTCTCTCTCTCTCTCTATCTCTCTCTGTCTCTCGCTCTCTCTCGTAGACCCCATGTGCCATATGCTGGACTGACAGTCCTCAATTATCCAGCCGTGTGGTCAAGCCTCTCAGCCAGCTCAACTATGGGCAGTTTCAGAAATGTACAAACTGCCCAAACACACAACCTCAACCATGCAGATTTGTCACTTTGAGTGGGAAAAAATTCCCAGAAAACATCAGAACAGTTAGGGAAATACGAAAGCGGATCGGGAGTATACTTCGCCCTGCCAGATGTCAGGGACTGAGTCAGCCAGCTGACAGTTGTGCTCCCTGATAGAAAGGAAGGGAAACGCGAGTGAGGGAGGCTGTGTTTGATGACTGACATCAGCTGAAATTCTAGAAATATCCACCAGGGAAAGTTACCTGTGCTCACTGCTGTTCTGAAGGGTGATGGACTTCTGCTAGAGAGGTCACAGAATGACTCTCTCAGGATTCATCCAATAGTTGGCAGATTTTGCTTTAAAGTGGTTTGACGTAAATCATATTATAGCCTCCCGTAATATTCAGGGAGGGGGTGGGGGTTGTGGGGGTTGTGTGCAGTGGGCAGATTGAGTTTCCCTCTCACTGGGCCTGCCCTTTGACCTTAGTTATATAGACAAGAGTGGTGGGTGCCCCCTCTGCATATACACTAATGACCAGGAAACTGCTTTCCATAGAAAACTGAACGGGAATGTACTCTGGGGTAGTACGAGTGGCTATAATTCTGCTGTTATTCTAAAAATAATTATGAAGGATACACAAATCATGGTTTCAGCAGCTTAAGGACTGATTCTGCTCACACTTCTGGGTTTTCACCTTCAGTGTTGATATTCTAGTGATATAAAGGGCTCTTCTTTCTGGGGAGCCTTGTGTAAAAGGCTTTGAGAAACTGGAGGAGAAGGTATGTGACCACCAAATAACACATTGCAGCACAAGACACCGGAGCAAACTGAACCAAAGTGAGCAAAACATCAAGCATTGATCCCTGACACTTTTACTACTTAGCACTAGGAGTTGTTTTAGAGCAGTCCCACAAGACCTGAAGACTTTACCCCTGGTTTTGACCTCTAGGCTGATTTGCTCCATCTTCTATAAGTAAGAAATGTAGAGTTTGCAGAGCACACAGTTAATAATGTTTGTACATTGAGTGCTAATAGATTTTGATTGATTACAAAGCTATGGAACAAATTCCAAAAATTCTGTCTGGGAGGTGGGAATACTTTGTGTGAAAGTCGGGTGGTTTGGTGGTCCTGGATGGCGAAACCATTCTTGGATGAAAGCTGAAAGTCTTCAGCTTCCAAAATAAAGGTTCTGATGATTTTTTTTTGCACACTGAAGCAGCCTATTTACACATGTCCAAGCAGTTAAGCTGCCTTGCCAGACATTTCAGCAGCTGCTCACGCTGGGCCACCATCAGCTCCATTTAGGAACAGGCCACTGGAATACTCCTGCACAAATATCCAGATAAGGCCCCTCTCTGGGTTCTTGGTAAAGAATATGTCATATCTTGCTCAATGTCTGTATCAACAAAAATTGCTTTGATGAGCACTAGGTTGAAAACAAACAATATTTTGTCAAGTTTTGCCATCAATTTCAATATTATATTATTATGAACGTACCTACATCTACACCATACAGGTACAGTATGTCTGAAGTTCTGATGAGTTAAGGGAGTTCTGGTATGGGCGATGAAAATATTTTCTACTCTTGGACTCTCTCAGAAGAGATCAAGCATAAGAGATGAAACAGTAGATACAACACTCAAGAGAGAGTCCCATGTAACCTGATCAGAGTACAAGTAGATCTGCAAAATCAAAGAGACAGCTGAAATGATATTAAAGCATATAGCCCACAGTGTGTCGAAACCCCAGCGGTGCTCGGTGCAAAGAAACAAGAGCAGAGAGAGAACTACTGAGAACGTTCATTTAGTCACATAGATCGAAAGTAACAGTAGTGCAGTATGAGATCTGCAGTCCTTCAGCGTCAGCCTCAGTCTGCCCTTGTTTCTTTTGCAAACCCTTCTGTGCTGCATGTGGAGAAGAGAGAGCTGGTTTCATCAGAGGTAACCTGAGGGCCAGAATGATTCAGCACTGAGTGAAATCACTTACGCACTTTCATCTGAACTGGGCTAGAACGCAGCATGTGTAGTTCGGACTGTGTCACTGAAAAGCAGATCAAACTTGGAACCTGCCTAGAACTCACTGGGAGAGCTTTGAGTAACACTTGACAATGTTAATGGCCATTTTAATTGGCCATGACTTTGCTAAAAGGAGTAAGGCATATTAACTAGTTAAGTTGTGGACACAACTCTGTAAGACATGTGAATGGGATTGTTAAATGATGGTCATGACTTAGTAAGGTGTTAGTAAGTTGTGGCAGCCCATTGCTTACATGAAGAGAGTGAGTGGAGACTATAACAATCACCTCTTGGGCAATGAAAATGAAGATAATGATCACTGTCACTCTAACTAACCTGTTGAATTGTATCCCTTAATAACGTGATTTCTCAAAGCAGCCACTGCATTCATTTTGTAATTAAATGCATTACAAATGAATGAAAAAAAAGCTTTTTTAATTGACCTTTTTTAAACCAATAATAAGCTCTTGCCAATCTGATTTTTATTCTGACAAGTTTACACATGCTTACTTAGAAATGACCAAAGTGCATCAATATTCAAAATAGCAGTGGGCTTCGTCCATATGCCGAATCAAAACACAGAAGCACACAGAAAACTTCAGTTCTGTCAGTTCTGTCCTAATACGTTTTACTAGGCCAAGCCATGAAATTAAAATAACTTAAGGCAAATTTTAGGAACTACACAAAACATTCTTTTATGAATGTATCGCTGGTTAGAATGCATGTTAGGTTAGACAGGATTAAACACTGACATTACAACAGCTGTCACTAAACCGTTTTAAAAAACAATGAAACACCAACACAGCCTGAAAGAGTACAAGGTTTCTGGTAATGTAGCTCCTCTTTGTCCTTATATCTGTTCCCAAAGTATCAGACTGGAAAATGAAGGGCACTACGTGGTTTTTTACATGTAAACCTAAACTCCTCTTCATTCTGGAGCACCTGTCTCCATCTAATGCTTCATCCCTGTTGTGTGCTTGGGCCCCTACATTATTTCCCCACTGCTATTTCGGACTTAGTACAGTCAAGTGATATCAGGCACCAATCTCTCCTATTGCTCTCAGTTGTCACGTTTGGCTTTATAAACGGCAAGAGGAAACAGCCGGTGGGACCTACAATTCCGGTGTCACGTCTTAACAACAGCTGTCCCTCTAACCCTCTGAGCCACTTTATGTCTGCCAGGGGGCGTTTTCCTATGATGGATAATCAAGGATGAACATTAGTCTTCTAACAAATGCTCTTTTTGAATTACAATTAACCTTGTTTTACCTCACAAACTGTCACAATATATTCAGAGAACCTGGATGCAGATGTCCCCTTTAACTCTTTGAAATCTCCCCAAAGGGTGGCTGGAGTTTTGTAAGGGCTTATAATAAACATACATTATATGGACAAAAGTATTGCCACTTTGTGGACACAGATTGGTGAAAAACCTTTTCTATTGCAGCATGACTGTACCTCAGTGCACAAAGCGAGGTCCATAAAGACATGGTTGGATGAATTTGGTGTGGAAGAACTTGACAGAGCCAACCCCATCCAACACCTTTGGGATGAACTGGAACTGAGATTGTGAGCCAGACCTTCTCATCCAACATCGGTGTCTGACCTCATAAATGCTCCCACAGAAACATCCCAAAATCTTGTGGGAAGCCTTCCAAGAAGAGTCTAAGCTGTTATAGCTGCAAAGGGGGACCAACTCCATATTAAAGTTTATGTATTTAAATGCAATGTCATTAATGTCACTGTAGGTGTAATGGTCAGGTGTCCCAGTACTTTTGTTCATATAGTGTATTTCATCAGAGTCGTGTTTGACCCATAAAAATATTCTTCCCTATTCAAATGAATTATAAATCACTCAGTCTTTAAATGACTGGTTTTAATGAGTGGTGCTACAGAAGAAAACAAAAGCAAGCAAAAGGGAGGATCTATATTTTCTTCAGACGTCATGCATGCAGTGTCTCAACGTTCCTTCTCAGGACTCGACAGCTACTTCACAAGTGAATCAAATCTCATGTTTTGACATGGAATAATTCCTGGTAATTTTGTTGTTGGTGGTGCAGCTTATAATGTGTAACTCTAGATATTTCTGCTGTTGGTGTGGAGCATTCTTTCCCAAAGCACTGCCAAAAAGCCAGGCCTGTTTATGTTTAATATGAACTGCTGTCATGGTGGAATTACAGCATCTAAACTCAGAAGATTCAACAAGTACCTCAAAATACCTAAACCAATATTACAGCCATCTGTTTGCTGCTGGAGGTTTGTAATCCAACGTTATGCTGCATTTCACTCCAAATTTGAGAACACAACCTGGTGGTATGCGCTCAAAATGTTTCAAAAGGTACCTCGTAATACGAAACACCCAAACCATCTGTTTGTGAGTAAAAATTTTAAACGCTCTGTAGTGCGTGTTTGTTCAGCTGTAGACCACTGCTTTTTCAACCTCTTACCATACACACGAGTACATTCAAACACACACACACACACACACACACACACACACACACTTGTGTACATCTTTCTAAGCACTATATTACAAGACCATATTGAATCAAAGTGGCACGTCCTTTTGTAATATTTGACTAAACTGCCCTGCTAGCATATGTGTGGTTTAGTGTGAGTGTCTGTGTGTGAGAGTATATGTGCGTGTGTATGTGTATGCGTGTGTGTATGTGCGTGTGTGTGTGTGTCTGTGTGTGTGTATGTGTATGTGTGTGTGTGCGTGTGAGTGTGTGTGCGTGTGAGTGTGTGCGTGTGTATGAGTGAGTGTGTGTGTATGTGCATGCGTGCGTGTGCGTGCGTGTGTATGTGTGTGTGTGTGCGTGTGTGAGTGAGTGTGTGTGTATGTGCGTGTGTGTGTATGCGTGCGTGTGTGTCTGTGTGCGTGTGTTTGTGCGTGTGTGTGTGTATGCATGTGTGTGTGTGTGTGTGCGTGTGTCTGTGTGCGTGTGTGTGTGCGTGTGTGTGTGTGTGTGTGTGTGTGTGTGTGTGTGCGTGAGTGCACCAGCCGCTCCAGTCTGCCTGTATTACTGAGAGATGGGGGGGAGTGTGTAAAGTACCCACTCAGAAATCTGCTGGCCACTCACTCATGCACGCCCACACACCCGCCTCGCAGACGCCTGTAGTTATCGGCCTGACAAAACACACTTGTCACACAGCTCCCTGCACTCGCTGATATGGCAGCACTCAGACAGTGCACTGTAATGTCATGTGCTTATATACCAATAATGAAGAGCTTCAGAGCTGGAAAGCTACAGCGTTACAAGCTACAGTTTATAGCTAATGTGGTGAAGATCACACTTAATAAAGTGTGATGCCGAAAGAAATGCTAGCTCTATTGTTCAACATCAACATCACAATAAAGTTTGTCTAAAGCCATTATTATAATTCTGCCGTAGCATTAAAGAGTAACTCTATATTAACTAGGATTGCACAAACAGAGGTGTGCAAGATCAGAATCAGCAGATTTTTGCTCAAACCTCACTACAGGTAAGTCTATTAACAATTACATCACATTTGAAATGGTGCTGCTACCCAGTTGTGCCAAAGGACCACTTGATTCAAAGAGACAACTTATACAAATTGAAAATGCAGATTATGCCTATTAAAAAGTTAATAGTATTATTCAAGTTCCAACTTTGGCTAATAGAAGGGACAAAAAATGTGCTACTGTGTTCAGGTGGTTTAGGTTATTCATGTGGTTAATGAGGCTTTAAAAAATCTGGCTGTGAAGAAATTTGAACTGGAATTCTGGATTACTAATACACTATATGGATGTAAGCATTGAGATTGAATTACTAATTATTGAATTCAGTTGGCCCTTTGCTTCCAGTGAAGATCAATCTTAACGCTTCAGCATACCAGGACATTTTGAACAACACCATGCTTCCAACTTTGTGGACACAGTTTGGGGAAGAACCTTTTCTATTCCAGCATGACTGTGTCCCAGTGCACAAAGCAAGTCCATAAACATATGGCTCGGTGAGTTCGGTGAGGAAGAACTTGACTGTCCAGCACAGAGCCCTGACCTCAACAACATCCAACACCTTTGGCATGAACTGGAACGGAGATTGTGAGCCAGGCTGTTTTATCTAACATCAGTGCCTGACCTCATAAATGCTCTATGGAATGAATGGGCTCAAATTTCCACAGAAACTCCAAAACCTTGTGGAAAGTCTTCCAAGAAGAGTGGACACTGTTATAGCTGCAAAGGGCTATAATAGCTTCAACTGCATATCTATGTATTTGAATGCAATGTGATTCAAGTCCTTGTAATAGTCAGGCGACCCAATACTTTTGTACAGATAGTGTATTTACATAATTAGTTATACAGATACATCTCCATTCATTTTACCTTCAGTATTAACAAGTTTGGTGTGGACAAACTTGACTGGCCCACACAGAGCCCTGACCTGAACCCCATTCAACACCTTTGTGATGAACTGGAACGGAGATTGTGAGCCAGGCCTTCTCATCCAAGATTCACAAACTCCCACAGAAACTCCAGAAACTTGTGGGAAGCCTTTCAAGAAGAGTGGAAGCTGTTATATTTGCTAAGGGGGGGCACTTCATATTAAAGTCAATGTATTTAAATGCAATGTCATTATATTTTATTTCATTAGATTAGTGTTTGACCCATAAAAATATTCTTCCTTACTCAAAAAATAAAGTGGAAAAACACTAACACAGAAGTGTGTAACATACATGTTACATTTCTGTGTAACGCAGACAGTTTATGTATCAGTATGAAATTATGCATTGCCAGTTTGAATTTATCTACTTGTTTCAGTGAGATTTGAGCAAGAAATAATGCAAAAGAACAATATTTTTCTGTTACTGCTGTTGATAAATGAGACTTATATGGGTTAAATAGGCTCAAGACCAAAGGTGCTTTCATTCAGTGCCAGGTGTGATCAGCTGCTAGCTGCACGCATCCACTTGAGTGAAAAGGCTTAACAGCCACACTTCCTGTGGCAGACATGACCTGTTAAAAGGCCCTGGAGTCCAGAGGCCAGGCAGGGAAGAGGTTATCAGTGTAGAGCCCAGCTGCAGGGACAGCTGCTGCGAGGAGTGGGCTAAAAGTAGCCAGACAGAAAAAAGTCCCCATTTACAACACTCACACCCTGAGCGAGACGCGCGGCGACTCGTGCCAAAACTTTTTAGTACATCTGCAGTCAAGGGAGGCCTGAAGGCTTGAATCAGAGAGGAAAGGGATATAACAAGGATACCGTTTCTTCTCTTTACTGTCTACTCCTGTTTTAATGATGGAATAGAAGGAGGACATCACAGACACTAGCAGCTGAGATGCAGTGCAATGTTAAGTGAGACTGTTACTGGACATTAGCTACTCGACACTGTAGACATTGATAGAAGATGATCTATCCTCCTCCATGCTTACAAACAGGGTTCAGTAATTCATTTATCTCAGTTTGTCAGATCTGTGAGGCTGGAGGTCAGGCGTCCCATTACTTTGGTCCATATAGTATGCGCCTGACCACCACAAAAACCAGCCAAGCTACGCGCACCTACAAGCAAAAGCAATAAACTTTCAAAATAAAAGGATTTTTGTAGGGATGCACGCGGAAAGCCGTTTGCAAAGCGTGAAATGCCGACATTTCTAGAGGGGGTGCATCCATAAAGACTTTCTCAACGTCGGGATTAATTTATCATATAAAATCAAAGCATCCCGATCACCATGCAGAGCAGGGGCGGACTGGCAATCTGTGCGTTCTGGACTTTTCCAGAAGAGAGAGACAGAGAGAGAGTTAGAGAAAGAGAGAGATTTAAATTCAGCGCGGCAGAACGGACAGATTGCCAGTCCACCCCGATGCAGAGTATGAAGCACAGAAGAGGCAAGACCCTTCGAGCACACCTACTCCATCTGTGGCGGATGTTTTTGAAAAGGCAAGGAAGTTTTCCAGTGATTACAGTTAATATATGGGCTATGTCAGTCTTTGTTTTGATACACTATTTTGTTTTAGGCCTACAGAGAATGTTTTTTAAAGCACTTGTTCTGAATGCACTTTGTTCATGCGCTTCCTTCAGAATATTAAAATGCACTTGAATTCACTTGAAGGTATTTAATTGTATAATATTTCAGCTGTCTTGCTTTTATTCATGAGTGGGGCCAAGTAAATTATTTTATTTCAAATTTAATTGTATAGTGTGCATTATTTGGATGCTAAATAAATATTTTCATAGTTTTGTAGCAGATTTATTCTTTTTATAATTTAATAATTATAATTTCTTTCGTTTTCGGTTTCAGTTTCAGTTTTCAGCCAAGTGTTTCCTCATTTTCGGTTTCCGGTTTCGGTCCAAAAAGATCATTTCGGTGTATCCCTAACAAATATCCTCCAAAACATGAACTGCCAGTAACACAACATCATTAGACTGCTGAAAAACACACCAGTGCTCCATCATGCATGTGTCACAGTGAGAGTTTGATAAGTGCAAAATTCAAATTACTTTCACATTGAAAGGAATTGAAAGGAATGAAGCATGTTTTAACACAGTAATGGGATCTGGTACACTTCACTTATCAGACCTGGTACTCTTTACGCACTGTTCTTGAGTTGAGAGACACAAGCCTAGAAAAGAGCCTAGTCTGTGAAGTGTGATCATTGCTGAGGAAGCATACCGCTGATATTTGTCTGTTTGTTTAAAATAACAAAAGTGTCTTTTTTTATTGTACATTTCAAACCACATGTCATCTACTACGTCTTTTTGAGCTCTCATTTTGGGTTTAATTTAATACAACAACGGCCAAGTGCTGCGTGGCGTGCTGCAGTGCGCAGAGAAATTGAGCAATGCTGGAAGTCGGAACGCACCGCTGCGTGTTGGTGCGGAATGTCGTGTTCATTAAAAACAATGGTATTGAATTTTTAAACACAGCGTGACAGAGCATGGTGACCTTAAGTGTAAAAATTCTTTCTATTGATACAGATTTGAAGCTAAAATACTAATGTCTTTCATACTAGTGGAGAAGAAACCACTATAGGGGTTGATCTACTGTTACAAATATACTGCAAAATAAATATGTATCAGTACACAGGTCACCTCATTGTCAGACTTCCCACCAAGACTTTTACCACAGTTTGAACTCTGCCTGGCTCTAATGTTCAGAAGCCCCGCAAAGCCGCCTTTACCTGGATCAGGTGTAGATTAGGTTAGAGCTAAACTCTGCAGGCTGGGAGATCTCCAGGATCAGGCTTGGGCATTCCTGTTCTACAGGACCCGTCCAAACAAAAAGAACATTGTTGTTTCCTTACATGGTCAGTACTGTTTCCAAACAAAGAGCCTGCACTTCACTCTTGGTCTTCCTGGAAACACTCCTGCATGTGCAAATCTAAAACTCCCTGGCAACTCTTGAATCCGCCTTCAATTGGATATATTCTATGTTTCATTCAAAATGGGAGACATAGGAGAATATCTCTGAGGGTGGTCCAACTTAGGCCATATTTAACATCTACAGATTTTACGCAAATAGGTCACACTGTTTATTTTTGCACACAGGTTATTGTGCAAAAGAGGTATGGGTCCAAGCTACTCCCTGAATGGCAAAGCTCTACAGAGAAGATTCATGTATTAAATATTCAGAGATTCGCTCATCCAACATCCCTTACGATAAAAAATGCAGTGACTTGTTGAACACTTTGCATTTTTGCACTAATACAGAAGGAACTGTGCGTTCTGAGAGCTGAGAGATACTGTTTACACATTTTCCACAATATGCTATTGTTTAAGGATACTCTCTCAAGACGTTTTCATTGAATTTAGGATTCAATTTGAAACAGGGCCAAATGAACTTAATTGTGCCATCATTTTAGGCTTGATAACAATGAGGATGGTGCTCCTTTTGTGTTCCCCTTTCTAAAACAGAATATTTCTCGCAGCGGTCGTCTGAGCTGTTGTTTTGCGTTAGTATGTTTTTTTTAATTTTTTTTTTTATATGCACAATGCAGAATTACAGAAATAAAGACATGTATGCACTAAATAAATGGGTGTCATTGGAGTTGAAATAATAAGCCTTATTCTTTCCACAAATGTCAGTATTTAGTTTTACTGAAAGGTCATGGCCATTACCTTTTCCTGGCCCTTTAATAAGCAATATGGTCTTTTTTATAACTGGTGCAATAAGAACACAGTGTGCTCTGTCTTTAGAAAAGGAGGAAAAGTGCAGACTGAATTAGTTTGGTCTGAGGTTAAGAAGCCCCTCTAGTACACACAAGACTGCGTTTCTAGATGCTCAATTTGATCTCCGGTTATTACAGTCTTCTTCTTTTCTTTTTCGTTTTTTTTTTATTTGAAGGAGCTTCTAATCTGCACAGTCTTATGGAGATGCACCTTTTAACACCACATTGTCATTTTAGCAATTGCTGGCCTGTTTCCTTGAGAAATTAAGATGTGCTTATTGATTTTCAATTTGAAGAAGCCAAAGAAACAACATGAAAAATAACATAAGACACTGTCACTTCATCTCAGTCAATGGATGGTCTCCTGCTGGAAAATCCATACTGACACAGACTGCTGAGGCTGAATGATGAGTGCCAGCATCCTGTGACATTTCCTGCAATCCTGGAAACACATTGTATTGCAACCAGGCAATTAATTTCCAGCCTGACCTTGAGGGCCTCTACTAATTGAATGAGTCTGACCATTTATGATTTGTGTAAATAAAGCCAGCAATGCTCCAGAATATAATATCATGTCCTTGGAAAAATAGATGTGCATTTTATTCCAACACTTGATATCGATCTTTTATGAGATGTCCATTCACGACCAGAGTGAGTACTGTCCACTACACTGTGACGCTCTTTATTTATGCGGTTGGTACTCAGCGGGACAGAAAATATGCAGAAATAATGGCAATGAAGAACAAAAACAGCATTTAAACCTATCAAATCTGGATCGGTCTGAATAATGATAAACCACCTGACAGCAGTTGAGAAGCTCAGACTCTATTACTGAGCTAAACAGTCTTAACGGCGGCGCACGCCTTATCAACACAAGCAGGTGTTCTTCTCCAGATTGCCTCTGTTGGGGAAGTTATGGCCCCACCGTAGATCGGAATGGGTAATGAACTAATGAAAATGAATCTATTTTTTTAAATATATATTTATTTATATATCACTTCTGATGAGTAGAAAAGTGGCAGATATTTTGTAAAAGCTAACCATGGTCCTCATTTAATTTCAGTGAACATCTGTCTCGATGTTCCACTTCAGTTAACTAGCCAGCAGGCGGAGGAGTCAGTCCCACTGGAGAGAGCACACACCGAGAAACATGTCTCTTCTTTCAGTTTCTCAACAGGTATGACAACTTAATGACACTGTATTAACAGTAATCAGTACCTATAATGACGACTGGAGGCAGTGTTGACACTGATGAAGGCAGTACAGATTTTACATGATGATGATGGTGATGATGATGATGATGATGATGAAGACAGAGGAGGTGTCTTTTCAGATTATAAGACACCTCATCACATATTTTCAAATGAAGATGAGGGTGGTGATAATAAAGGAAGAGGTGGTGATGACAGAGATGATGGGGGTGATTATGTTGATGGTGCTGATGATGATGATGATGATGATGATGATGATGATGATGGTGATGTTGATAGTGGTGATGATGTTGATGAACAGTGATGATGATGGTCGACCAATCATCACTTCTCCCTGTTTGCCCCTTTGAGACTTACCTAAAAAGGAGAGAAAACATTGCTGTAAATTTGCCTGTTAAGCAGATGAGGCGCACAGTAAAATATGTAAATTCTGTAAAATACGGTTATATATTAGAGGGAGATTAATTTCCTGTGACTAACACCCCTATAAGCAGTGAATAACTGTGGACACTTCTTCTTTTAGTACAAGGCAAAACTTAGATCATTAATGAGGAGATTATATAAAACAAATTAATAAGTAAATGAGGACTCAATATTTTATATATTTTATGATCGAGTGCATTTGGCTATCACACAGTAATTTCTTATTTAAATGCAAATTAGGAACACTGGGAGTTCATGTTTTGTAAATACCAGTCTCAACATTGCAGAATTTTAATTAGGAAAGCCTTTTTCTTCCCGATTGCATTGAAATTTTATTTAAACAGACGTAAGGTGATGAAACCAAAAGTCTGGTTGAATTATTTGATTGTAGAATATTTCTTTGATTCTGTTCAACAGAAAGGCTTCAACACCTTTGAACGACTCTAAACATCATAGACATATCAAAAGAGAGCCAAGAGCGCGATCTAGCATATTTAATCCAATCTTGCATCACGATTACATGAGCAGGCACTCCTGTAGAAGAAAATGCTAAATGTGCAAGGCACGGGGTCCTCAGGGGCAGCACAGAGAATCACTGACTTATGCAGTATCCATAAATACATTTGTACTATTTATACTGAACTATAAACAGACCAACTGGAACAGTTAATTGTTTTTCAGAGTTGAAATCCGCATCTCAGGTGGCACCGGTCAGTGTCAAGCCCAGAAAACAAAACAATCTCCTGTTTAATGTTCAGAATGGTGTATCTCTATTAGTGCCGGGGACGTTAACGCATTATTATTTTGTTAACGCATCATTTCATTAACGCAGACAAATGTTTTATTGCACGTTTACGCATTTTTTTAAATGACTCTTTGAAAGTTCAGTTTTCTGAGCTCGACCGCTTCACCTTAATTTAACAGGGACTCGCTACTGAACATACTGATGGCTTATGCTGCTCCCTGATTTTAAAAAAATGTTTCTGTTGGTACCTGTTCAGAAAAAAGAAAACAGATTTATAAATGTGAGCTTGCTGTTACTCGGAAGGTGCCTGATATACTGATATGATCATGGCTCTGGGTGATTTATGCTGCCTTGTTGAAAAATGCTCCTTTTAAGTTTATACAGTTCATACAGTTTATACTCAGTTTATAACACTGCTCATGATGAGAAAAAGGGGGGATTATAATGGTTGTAAAGCTATAATGGTTCCGCCCCCCCATGCTCTGGAGGGGCAAATAGCTTTGGTTTTCTATTTGATTCAGGGTATCTGCACATTTTTGATATGCAAATTCAATTACCTTTCCAAGACCTTTAAGAAGAAAAATTAAGACTATCACGGCGGCAAAAAACACAATAGCCTAGAATTTAGTTGATTTCAACAAGGCACATACTGCATTTATTGGAGCAACAGCTCTAACATAAAAGTCTTTTTCAAATAGCCACGGTACATCCTCCAACCATCGCTTATTGAGTTTCCATTTACCCGTTCTATACTCGCGGCTTTAGGGGAAACCCATCTCCCAGCTACACACCAGCTACACACACATCACTATTTCTTCTCTTTCTATGGCATGCATAAAAACCAGGAACAGATATTTTTGCTTCATTTCACCCTAGAATTAATTTAATGCCACTCATTTTTAAATTCCAGACTTTTCAATACTTTTCTAGGCCTTAAAAAACGTAAAACAATTTTAAGACTTCTGAATACCTTTCAAGGATCCGCGGGGACCCTGTGATTTGATTATATGAATGTTTACATTGAGATTTACAGAAATATTTGAACTGCCGCTGTGTAACTGTGTTAAACTAAATACTGCTGTTAAAAAAACCTAATAAGTTTAAAGAGCTTGAAAAGGAAATGTAATTGCACTTTTGTTCTTTTGTTTTGTTAAAATTAAAGTGCACAATCCACTACTTTTGAATTCATTATTAAATTTTGCATATAACAATGCGATTAAACACAATTAGTCACAGAAAATCATGCGATTAATCACGATTAAACATTTTAATCTTTGCCCAGCATTAATCTCTACATGTTAAAAGGATTTTCCTCATCAAAGGGCAGATTCCAGGCAAAATCTGAAATACTGGAGGAGCTTCCTGGCTGTGGCATTCAGAACACGGAGGAGCAAACACTATCCATCAATAAAATGCCAGCGCCGAATGAAAGTGGACGTGATTTAGTGATACGCCTCCCTGCTCCCCCATAATCGCGGAGTTAATGCAATACAGCACAGCTTTTAAAAAGTGAAGCGGCACTACATAAATCTGAACTGCAGCTTTGACCTCATCCTTCTCTTTCTCCCTGTCTCCCCTCTTCTTCCCACTCCTCTTTTCACACATGTGCATGTGTGTGCGTATGTGTGTGTGTGTGTGTGTGTGTGTGTGTGTGTGCATCCCATAGAAGCATATGATAGTACAAGCTAGTAAACGGAGCCAATCACCTCTCTCTGTCCACCTCGCTCCTGTTTAACATGATCAGAAAGAGGAGCAGCACCTCTAAAGTGCCCGTTTTATCCTGACAATTACAGGCTCAATTGGTAACAATTTGCAATAATATATATCATCCTATATTAAGAGTTTATGAATGGTTTACAATGTGCTTATTAATGAGCAGTGATACGGAGTTATAAATAAAAGGGAGCTGTTTAATCTGATGAATATGACTGTTTGATGAAGCAGAGAGGTGTAATGCTGACAGATGGAGAAGGCAGCGAGAGATCTGAGATGTAAGAGTCTGGATGAATTTGGAAGCACAATTTGGCAAGCAACATGTCACTGATGTCCTTTTTATGTTGGTTGTAACTGTGTGTTAGTGATTTAAAGGTTTTTGAAATTGATAACTAATTAGTTTAATTAATAACAATTATTAAGCAAATTAAATAAATACACATTCTAACCCTTTTAAGCATTATAGGGTTAAAATGTGTATTTTTGTGCTTTTGTGAATACAGTCCCGATCAAAAGTTTAAGACCACTTGGAAAATGGCAAAAATTCATATTTTGCATGGTTGGATCTTACCATGGTTTCAAGTAGAGCTTCAACGTCCAACAAGAAGAAATGGGAGCGAGACAAAACATTTTTTTGAGCAGGCAATTTATTGAAAACAAGCTTAAACTGAAACAGGCTGTTTTTAGCCTCTACT
>JBBPCY010000002.1:15083906-15095901 GCA_037974405.1 Brachyalestes nurse | reverse complement strand
AGCTATCTTGCTTTTAGGCTATTCATGAGTGGGGCCAAGTAAAATATTTTATTTCAAATTTTATTTTATATTGTGTAAATCTGCTAAACAGATTTATTTATTTTAATAATTTAATAATAATAATTTCGGTTTTCAGCCAAGTGTTTCCTCATTTTCGGTTTTCAGTTCATTTCCAAAAAAGTAATTTTGGTGCATCCCTAGATTAAATAATTGTCGGGGTTAAATAAATAATGCGTTACTGCAATAATAACGTGTTAATGTGCCCAGCCTTAATAAATAAAAACAATATATATTAAACAGTGATTTCATCTACAGTATGTCAGTGTGTCAGCTCAAAATTATTTGTAGTTTCCATCAGTACTTCATTAAATTAAATCAGGAGCTGCTGATTTTACAAATCCAAGCACTGAATGGAGGCACGGAGGAAAAATCTGGAACCAAACCTGTGTTCTCCTCACCAGCTCATAAAATATCAAGCACTTTTTAACAAACACAACACATCTTGATAATTTTTACTGCTTTCTTCTTTGTTTGGATTTATTCTAATGTTAACGTTGCTAGCAGAAAAACAGCATTATCACAAGCTGAGAACACTGGCATTAAACAGTCTGCATAGATGCTTAAGCCTTTTGCCCAGTACTGTATATAAGACTGAGATCTATCCAGGCCAAACAACAGCCTCCACACAGTGGGGTTTGTTTTAATACAGTTACTAAGTTTCCCTATATTGCTCCATCCCTAGATCTCCCCATTCCTTCCCATTCACTCGTAGCTCATCAAAACAAGTAGAGTGATCCTGTTTAGAGTGCAGAACTTTTAATAAAACTACTTTTGTGCTCAAAAATAGAAAAGATATTGCACGTGTACAGAAACAAAACAAAAAATAGCTATTTGTTGTAGGACATGCAATTTGTAAGTAACCATGTAGATGACCATGCACTTATGGTATACCTAAATGACAGCGACTTCAGATCTCTAGAGTTAACAGAATTTACAGGGACTGGATATCTGATGAGGCACATATTCACTTTTGGTGCCGCATAATATATCCAGAAACTGTATGTTTTCTCAGCAGTTTTCAATCAAGCATTTAAATTCACTGGGTTGGGTCAACCCCGTCACGTGTAGCTGTAAAAGAGGAGCAGAGGCTCAGAGGAACATCACCTCACATCATGCTGGATCAAACAACACACCCCATGCTCATTCCACTCATCCTTTATTAACTGACTATGAAAGAGGAGTGCAAATCCCATGCCACCAAGGAATGACCTTGACAGAGAGCAACGTTCTAAAGTTGGAAAGACCAGAATTAAAGATGAGACTGAGGTGAGGAGAGGAGCGCTCATTTCAAAAGCCACATGTGGTCTACATACACTTTCTGCTGACCCTGACAGAACAGAGGCACAGCTGGAGAGCAAAAAAGCAAAGAAATTACAGAAAACCCAGGAGATGTCCATAAACTGAACCGTAATTAGCTTTCCGAGTTTCACTCCTGATCATTATCATCAGCTCCGGCTGATCTGGGTTCAAAAATGAGTGCAGGTATTATAATGCAAATATTATGGATATGGGGGGATTCTGAGATCAAATGTGTTGTAAATTGAATATAGTTCGACTCAACACATTAAAATAGCTTCCACTGTTCCACTAAAAATGCTAAAATAGAACAAGATTTAGTTTTTATACAAACTAAAGCTTAAAAATGCATTTTTAGAAAAAAGCAGAGTTTGTGTTAATTGTGTTTTCCTCTTACACTAGTCATGTTTAAGCATTTGGAATCTGACCAAAAATAGAAAGAAAAATTCATGTACGCTCATTTTTGCATTGAAAGTGTATCACATAATATATATAGATATTTAATGTATCATATAAAATATATCGTATATCATGTATTGTATCATGAAATCTGTGTATCGTTACACTCCCACTATAAACCTGACCTGGATGTCAACTTCCTACAATTTCTTTTACTGCTTTTACTAAAATAATGTACATCCACATGAATAAGAGACCAAGAAAGTGCACCATAAAAAAGCTATTTATTAGGGCCACTACATCATTAGTGCACTACATTAACCAGCTGCTTAACCTCTTGATTACATTTACTGCAAGAAAGTAATGAGAGAGACCTATTTCTCCTTCCTCATTTTAAGTATAGCGCTGCTCTTCAGGCTCTACGTTCGCCTCCTGCAGCTCATTAAAAACCTCGCCGATATACATCCTGACTTTCTTCTGGAATAAGCAGGAGCTCTAATGCCGAAGCAGGAGAAGAGGAGGACCTGAACAGCGCTTGGCCCGAGGCTGAGGCCTTTGCTTAGATTCTCACAGCAGAGCCTGAATGAAAATGCAGTCTTTTCATCAGAACATCGGAAGTCAGAGAGCAAGCAAATATCTCCCAAACCCCACCTTCTCTCTCATGTTTGTTTCTTTTCCCTTTTCCCCTACTTTCTTTCTTCCTTTCTTTTCCTACATGCCCTCAGTCTCTCTTTCGTACCCTCTCTCCCTCTCTCTGTTTTGCGTATTTAATTATTTTTTTCTTTCTTACTTCTGTTCCCATGCCCTCTCTGTATTTCTTTTCCTTTCTGCCCCCTCGGTTTCTATTTTTGTATCTTTCCTATTCTCTCTCTCTCTGCTTCTCACTCTTATTCCTTTGCTTCTTTTTTCCATTTTTCAACCAGTTTCTTTCTTTCTTTCTTTCTTTCCAATACCTCTCTGTCTTTCTTAACCTCTCTCCCCCTCCCTTCCTTTCTTTGTTTCTTTATTTTTTTACTCTCTCTTTTCTCTCTCTCTCTCTCTCTCTTTTCCTAGTGGCATCAGGAGGTCATTCTCTGGCTGCCACAGCCTCTGGAGCACATTGTTGGTTTAGCGTCCTTCTGCCAAATAGGCTAATTCCATCATCAGAGCCACTTGAAAGGAATAAATGGCATTAGCAGTCCTCAGGCCGTCAGTATAAATGAGCGCACACACTCACTGAAGCCTGGCAAGAGTCCGCCTGACTCCCAATAACTCACATGCTCTCTGGAATATCGACTGGCTCACACCATCAAAGAGCCCATGCATAATGCAGCAAATAATAATGGGTTCTCTGCATGGCCAACACAATGCAAAATGCACCAGTATAATTTATGCCCCTAGTCATTTTGAAGCATTGTGGAACAGATAGAATATTTCATTATCTTGCCACTCACCGGTTTAGACTCTTGCTAACCAGCCTCGACCGCTAACATTTTGTCCACAAAAATTAAAAAAAATAATAAAGTTTAAGATATACATCATGACTTAGTAATTATGTTTATACAATGAGTGGTGTAATTAGAATGCAGCGCAATAAAACAGGAGGAGTTGTTGGGCTTTCAGTGAAAGACTGATTGCTCTTCCTCCACAAGCTGCAACAGGAGCTATTTTTGGTAGCATGCACCCAGAGTTCACATAGCAAACATTGCTGGATGATTGCTTTAAAGTGAGAAACGTAATCCATTGTTTCCATGCCCATAATAATGAACTTTTTCCTGCAATTAAACCAAATGACACACAGATGACATACAGCTGACGTGAACAGACCAAATAAATCACAACAGCCGTAAGCTGTCTGTTAGAAACCACATGACACAATTGAGCCAAACTACTCGCAGGGGTAGTGCTGCACACCACATGTGCTTCGCTTCTTAGTCCAGCCCTAAAGAATTATCTCTGAAACGTACATCCAATAAACTTGGTCTTGCCCCCCCCCAAGGGCACCAAAACCTTATTGCTAAGTGCGTGTCGTATGTAAAGATGAGCCATTCGTATATCTGGCTCCTTTCACAGGCCAAGAGAAGTAATTCAATTAGCCCCCAAACCCAGCGCCCCCCCTCCTTCTCTCCCTTCCGTTAATGCCCCAGTAGGGCCGATTGCCTCAGCGCCAGGGGATGATGTCAGAGACTGGGGCTCGCTGAGGGCTGACTCAGCTGGGGCCTGCTGGGCAGGGCGCTAGAACACAGGGCAAGGACAAAGAACCAACTGCCTGCAAGTCACCCAGCAGAAGGTCCAGGCCACGATAACAAACGTGGGCGACTTTTGGGACTAGAAGCGAGGTCTTTAGCAGATGACAGGGAACAAAAGCTTTTGCTTGCTATTTCTTTTGTTCCCGGCTTGCCTTTCAGCAGACCACTCATTCTAACTAATTGAATGCCATAAAATGAGTCATGCTTAGAGGAGGCAACCCCCCCTGCCCGTAGAGAGAGAGACGAGGTGCACTGTCAGCTCTGTAGTCAGCTCTTCCCAGTCGTCTATAGTAACAAATAAGAACACACTAAAAAACACACTCATTTTGAAGGATGGCTATTTCAGCGAGCAGACCTTCAAGTTCTCACAATTAAACTTAGCCCCTCGCGCTCTGTTCACCGAGTTCAAAAAGGCTGCAGAGCCGTGATGAGTGAAAGCTCAGGTTGTCTCTAGACGGCTATGACTGTGCAGTATCTGCCATTCCAGGCCAACTTTCTAAAAATACAGGCCCACATCTGGTGCTGACGTTTAGCACATTATTTTTGCTCCTTTTAGAAACACATGCGGCATCCAGCAATGAGAGAGAGAGAGAGAGAGTGATTAATCCAACCAAATTGACTTCTATCAAGCGAACGGAGCATTAAAACTCTACTAAAATAGCATATATCTGAACTTCAGTCCAAACACTCTCTCACTCTCTGAGTAACTACAGCAGAGTTAGATACACCTTGACATGTATGAAAATAGACAGCAGAATTAGCTGTTCCGAAGCAAGGCTGCTTACACGTCATACCCAGCTGGAGCAGTTTGCTCGTGTGGCTGGAGCAGTCTGCCCGTGTGGCTCGAGAGGTCACTCTGTAGTTTATTACATCCTCTTCTATCCTCACTGTAAGCGTTTTATGCAATCCTACCTGATCTTTTACATTAGAATGGACCAGAGACCCATTTCCAAGACACAGTGGGGTGACTCTTGTTATCAGCAGTTAGTCTGTGCGATACAGAGTTTAATCCTAGCCAGATGTTGGTATTACATTTCAGTATTCTCTGCTGGTAGCCAGTATATCCCTTTCGAAAATAAATCTCAATAAACATACGTATACAGGATAGACATTGTTTACGTCATGTACCTGTTATGAACCAGCCACAAGGATGTAGTTACACGTCTTTTCTAAAGGCCTCATTTGTCCAGAAAATGACTGTGATCATCGTGTCCTCAAGCAGTAAATCAATTTTAATTTCTAAAATGTTGCTTAAATTCAATATACCGGTCGATTTCAATTAGAGTCTGTCCACAGCTGAACGAAACTGTTTTTATCCACTGAATAAGTTGTTCACTGACATGCTATTTAGCCTGATCAATAAATGTTGAGCGTCAGGGTTATCAATACAGTCTTATTTGCCAACCACTTGAATAGGTGATATGCTGAAGACCACCACCTCAAAACACTTAAGCTCTGTGTGACTATGGTTGGGTGATATGGCAAACACAATATCATGATACTTTCACAGTGCACTGTAGGTCACAATGTATCAAAAGCATAGCAGGAGTGCCATATTTAAAATAATCGCTATCAAATACAGCGTACAAGTTATTTTTATTACACAAACTGCACACCACAAAACTGAAGTAACCAGGACTAAATACACACTCGGTTTGAAATGAAATTTTAAGTTGGTCAGTCTGTAATTACTGATGATTGACAATATGCTTAGAAAAGTATACTAATGCATACTAAAGTTTTATAACAGTAAGGTTAAAAATCATCGTCCTGCCTAGATCTGTGTGTGATCCTTTGTTTCTTACTAGCACTGCTTCTATGGACTCATCTCATTAAACTGAACTCTCTCCCTTTAAGTCCATTAGCACACTTTTTCTGTTCGCCTAATACAATCTGCAGAGATGCTGTCTGCAGAATCTGTTTAGTCCGTTGTGGTTTGATGGCATGAAGCCTTCGCTTTGCATGCCCTGATTCTGGACCCACAATGACAGAGCAGCCCAGTCGGCATGGGATCTGGCCATTAGAAAATGAGCTTTAATTGCTAGTGACAGCTGTTTTTAAACACACCCTAAAAAACAGGGGTAAAATACTCAGTCACTGCTGTGACTGTTCAACTCATTACAACAAGTGGAGTTACAAAATCCTTTATTTCCTACCAATTAAGGAAAAAGGAAAAATTCAATTGCTTGCCAACGTAATGGCGGAACAGCGGCTGCACCATAGGCCCCAACTCAAACTGGCCAGGATCCATCTGTGGTGAGGCAAATAGGATTGCTTTCTCCATCATCTCCGTACGGGCATGAGAAGAATGTTTTATGTTAGTGGTATTTAGGCCTGAGTGTACTGTACACACACACACACACACACACACACACACACATACACACACACACACGCACAAACACGCGCCAAACCTCCTTAGCCATCTCAGCTACAGCAGGCAGTACCCTCAAGACCCCAACTCCCCCTCTTCGAATTACACCAGACAAATCCAGAGAGAAAAACCTCAGCTCTCACACTCCAGTCACATTTTTGCAAATGTTAATCCTTCAGAATGTTAACAACTGCTGAAAACTGTCTCATGGTACAGAATGGAAAAAAGTCTAATACATGTGTGTGTGTGTGCGTGTGTGTGTGTGTGTGTGGGTGTGTGTGTTGTAACGGTTGTACGTTATCATGTGTTTCAGATGGCAGAATTTAATAGTTCAAAAATAGTTAAGTATTTTGCCCTTGGAGCTACAATTAAAACTAAAGCAGTCCTCCCTTGAGATTACAGCAGAAATTTTGTGTCATTATTTAACATCACCATGACGTTCAAATCCAGCTCTAGGGAGAGCTCTAACGCTTACTCGATGCAGGAGAGTCGGTTCAGTTCACAGACTAACACCACAGTCCTCCCATTCACTATAATGTTTCACTCAACTGTGAGCCACACTTTCTACAACACGCTGATGTACTCCACGCTGCCAAGTTCATAAACATGCGTAGGCTTTACAGTGTAAATTTCTTCTGCCATTTCCAGCCGTCTCTATTCATTTTCTGTCTTTGATACTACTGAACGCCTCACAAATTTAAGAGGCCTTTGATTTACTACAGTTGTGGAGCTGTGAGTCGAGCAGTGAGACCAATACTAGAGCTCCCTTTGATCCTTCTAACTGCATTGATTAGGCTACTCAAAGCTGGATCCCACACTTTTATCCCTCAGACTTTCCCCTAGTTCTCTTTCTATCTATTTCTATCTTTCTGCCCCTACCCCTTTAGTTTCCATAGCTCTCTCTCTCTCTCTTTTGACTTTATATATTCCTTCTTTTTCCCTCAGTGGAGCAGTTCGTTTGTACTGGCAGTGAAGTTGTATGCTTGCAGTGCCAGTGCTCCCGGTGCGTTCATTAATCCAACAGCTGTGTTCCACACGAGGTGGACAGCATGGCTGCAAATTTCTCACACCGTGACTCTGAGCGCTGGAGTAACACCCCAAATATACACAAGTACACACATGTTCAACAGCCTTAACATTACATACATCTGACACTGTGCATGCAGTTTAACAAGGCTTAAAACTTCTCATCAGGAGGCTATTGTCAACCCTACCGACTCACCTGATGGCTCTGCAAGGGCTTTTGGCTTATCACAGTCAGATAAATGAGGTATAAATGTCAGCTATGTGTTGGAAACAGGGCCTCCAAGCTTACATCCATCAGACCCGCTCCAGCTCACCCTGTTTCAGACACACTCATTATTTGCAGATCAGCTCCGTGCCATTATTTGTAAGACATATTTTCCTAGTCAGCCAGCCGAAAGCCCTTCTTTATGAATTCAATGAGTGGGTCTCACTCACTCCCTCTCTGTGACTGGATGGTTTTTCCAGATGTTTCTAGTAAGCAGTAATATATGGTTCTTACAGGTCCAGTGTACAAATCTTGGCAGTGTCTCAAGAATGGTAGCCCATCGTAATCTCTGAAAGTGAGTAACAGTAGTCAAACGACTTAAAGTGGGTAATATCATTAAACATCCCACCTCGAACATGTTTCTGACTTTTAGAATTCTCCGGAGACAGCACATACTCACATTAATACCTTTGCTTACTGCCCATCTGCACAGTAAGCCTCATTACAAGGAGGTATGTGCTGGCATGAGAATTCTGGGCTAATTTCCAATATTTTCCATGCACATATCTGTCAGTGATGATGCTGATACGTTCATATTTACAAAATCTAGAAATCAGTTCTAGAGCTCAATTGGCATTAGGATTGCAGAAAAATGTTTTAGAGGGTTCCAAATAATAACATGTACACATTGGAGCATGTCAGTCCAGCATAGCTTAAACATCCTGCTCTTCCAGTACAAAAGATAAATTATACCAATATTAATTTGAAATACTGATATCAATTTGAAATATCGATCATGCCTACTAATCATTTTTAAACTGTTATCTGCTGCCACTGCATCTCGCACTACTAGAGCACACTCTGCCAAAAAGGGCTCGCTGGAGTGATACCACACGGCAGAGGTTCACAACCTTTCGCAGCCCACTGCCTACACAACCAACCACAAAAGCGCCCTCGGCTCACAAGAAGATTTGACCATTCTGATCAATTAACATTAAAAAGGTCAGCATTCAATAGCTACTACAATGGCCATAGAGGTCATTTTCACCATTTGAATTTAACATGCCTATTTATATCGCAAAAGAGAATAACTAAATAAATGTTTTTGTATTACCAGGAATTTGCCATAAACAATTTAAACTGAGATCTTTCTATAATCATTTATGAATTAATCCACAAACAGAAGCACTAAAAAAACATAAGCTATAAAAAATGTATTTTTTTAGGATAGACTAGAGCTCATTGTTCAAAATGACTGATGATGGCCTTACAAGGTAGTAATTATAATACTGATCATAACAATGAAAGCAAAAACAAAAATGCAGGGTGCATTAGACGTCGCTGCTGTTGCAGCAAAAGGTTTCTTGTCTTCTTCAGAGTGTGTTCACCACCATATGGTCTTATCAATTCTGTTATATTGCTGCAGCTCTATTTTATTCTATTCTGTTCTATTTTGCATTGTGTACTGGACATTCCTGGCCATTATATGGATATTTTGACTGAATATGACTGAATATGAATATGGTAGTATTTGTAATACTGATAATAACAAAGATAGTGTAAAATATGGAATAATTTAGAAAACGTTTTCAAAAGACATCTCAAAACCTTGAAATGGTTCTAGGATGAAAAAGGCAAACTAATACAGAACAATAATCTGTATAGCTTGACTGTATAATCCTGCAACATAATAAACACCAAAAAAGTTTTTTTTGTTGTGATTTGTGGTCATTTATGCAAACTGGTTTAATACCATAAGATCCAAAAGAGAAACATTTATAAACATATAAATAGAACTTAAATATAACATATAAAGTAACTACATCACCAGACCATGCATTTACCAGATATATCTAACATATCTAAATAATAATCACAACAAAAATATATCTGTCATCAAAAATTATGCTCGGTTAAATGTCTGTTTATGCATTTGAATATATTTCAATGGCCCCATTAGAGTAACAGCATGGCCCACTACCATAGAAAAACTACCTTTGGTTCCCTAAAGAACATTTCAGAACCATATGGATCTTTAAAAAAACTCAGTTGCAACCACTGAACTGAAAAGTTCTTTAGAAAAACAGAAGTGGCTATGCTACGTTATCACCCCAAAGAACTATTTTTAATGTAACAGACGCTCAGAATATGTGTACTGTTTATGTATCCTCTTAAAGGAGCAGTTATATTACCCCTAGCCCACAACAGTGACAGGTTGCAAAACTCAATTCCATTCGAACAATAATGCAGCCGCAGAGTATGTTCATCTGACAGCACTGATGTACTGTCGTGCTACAGGAAGGCAGCTGAGCTAATCCTAAGTGAGACGTAAACCCCAACACAGGAATAACTGTAAGAATTCTGCAGGCACAGTTAAATCTGACCAAGTCCAGGCCCACATTGTTTCTGGCTGCATGTTTTCTTTCTTCTCCCTAGGCTTGGTAAAACCCATACTGTTTATATGCTTCATGTGGTGTTGAGGAGTGCCAGAGGAATATCTGTCCACCGAACATGATCATAAAGCACAACAGAAACCATCCACACCACCCACGCGAATGCACATATACAGACGCACATTCACAAAACCTACCACACGGAGACGGACACATACACATTCTCTCTTAGGGAATATGTGTATACATATATATACACAGTGAAACTGAACATAGATCCAAATCGTTATCATTATTTGCAGTATCTTGATTATCTTTATTAATATCTGCACTGGAGGAAATGTTGGCTCATTGTTCAAAATGACTGATGATGGCCATTACAAAGTAGTAATTATAATATTGATCACAACAATGATAGAGTAAAATATGGAATAATTTAGAAAAAGCAAAAAAAAAAGGCTTTGCCTTTCTAGAATAAAAATGCAAACTAATACAGCACAATAATCAGTCTAGCTTGACTGTATAGTCCTGCAACATAATCAACAGCAAGTTTTTCCATGTGTGGTCATTTATGCAAATTGGGTTAATACCATAAGATCCAAAAAGAGAATACAGAATATGTGGAATTATTATGGGCATTAGTTTTATCATGTCCAATATCACTACTTATGTTAAGTACAATAACAGACTAGGCAACTCCAAATGACTGTGTTAACCAGCAGACAACATCCACAGCAATTTAATTAATTAATTTATTTATGGTATTGGTAGCCACCTCCTTTACTGACCACAGCATGTTGACTGTATACTAGGGCTGTAACGATATGCAATATTAAACCGAAATCGCGACACTCAGATCCACGAACACAGCCCTTCCAACTCACAAAGTTATCCTTCCCATCTTTCGCCGCTAGGGGGCCGGCTGGTGGGCGTTACACCTCCTAATAAAACCTTTTTTACACCGTGGTTGTAAATAAGAATTTCAAGGGGAAATAGGAGCGACTGTCCGAAGAGACGCACCGGGGAGGCGCGCGTGTCCGAGCTGAATTTCTTCGAATGTAAGTAAAAGGAAACTATGACACTTCATTTTATAAGTATCTATAAGCTGGCTGGTTGTGATAAAACTGCTGGGAAGTTTGTTTGTAAGAGTTTTATTGTGTTTTTGGCCCACTGGGCGGAGCGTGTTTTTAGTTTTGGACAATGGTGAAACGGTAGCTGAAGGATGGTGATTCCTTGGGGTCTTCTGTACAGATTGAATGCAAAAGAACCGGTGTTGAAGCATTTATTGTTTCATAATTCTGTGGTAAATATGAGAACTCGAAACAAAATGGCATCTCGAATGGTACTGCTTGCACTGAGCACTAACCTCTCCTCCACCCCCCCAATGAATCGCGATACGAACCGAATCACTATGAATGGAATCGTGGGTTTGTTGTATCGTTACAGCGTTACTATATACCACAGTGTATTTAGTGCAGAGCATTTTCTGGAAAGTTTTATTTTATGTTGAGTTCATGCTTATTGAATATTTGATATTGTTCTTGTCTTTATGTCTCTGTGTGACTGCAGCTGTAGCATAAGCAAACATTCTGACCCTGATTCTAACATGGATGCCACAATTCAACTTAAATACTGATGAGGTCATCCCCCTTCTCCTCTTTCCTTGTTTGATTCAGTAAAAAAGTAATCAAGCTTCATGCTGTTCCAATCCCGTCTTCACTCCTCCAGCCAATGAAAGAACAGCTCAGCGGCCCTCAATATGCAGAGCCCCAGGCATACATGACACAAAGGCACAATTTACACTAGCACAATGCACATAAATTTACAACACCACTTGTTCAGTAAAATACACACACTCCCTTTGATGTTCCTGGTAAAGGTCATGTCACCAACAAAGAGCTACCGGCAAGGCCTCCACAGTAATCATCTTATAGACCCACAGGAGTCACCTCCAAGAGACCAAACGAGCTAATGAATACAGAGTAGCGTTGTAAAGACACTCATTTACAGGTTT
>JBBPCY010000002.1:15050186-15079363 GCA_037974405.1 Brachyalestes nurse | reverse complement strand
CAAACAGTAAGTGAACAAGGCATTCAGTTCAAAATGAAACCTCAAATAAAAATAACTTATAAATAATAAAATAAAATGTATTCAAGACAAAGGGCTAACACGCACATGCACGCACACACACACGCACATACACTCACATGTACGCACACACAAATTTTTAGGCAGCTTAATGAAGCCCTAATCTTTAGTACGCCCCCTGGTGTTTGGCTGAATATTGTTTGAGAAAGTGATTGATTCAAATTCAAATGTTAATATCGCCGACAATCATCATAATTTAATCTTGGCAGCCAAAATCGTGATCGCGATTAAAATTCGATTAATTGTGCAGCCCTACATATATTAACTGTAATTACTGGAAAACTTTCTTGCCTTTTCAAAAACACAGACAGAGTGGGTGTTTGAAGGGTCTTGCCTCTTCTGTGTGTGTGTGTGTGTGTGTGTGTGTCTTAAAAGCCCAGTAACCAAAACAGTCTGTTTAAATTTAAGGTGACAAAGAGAGGAAAAATGAATTGTAATAGAAAATAATGAATTATGATTTTGGTATATAAAACCACATAAAACCACTATTGTAAAACAAGATAAATGTAGGATAATTGTAAAATATGGGGCTTTGAGGCAGGATGTGTTTAAGGCAATCTAATACTTGTAGTCATCACAGGCACTGGTCAAAACACAAGCAGGTAGTGACACACAAGGTAAACTGATAATCAAAAAAACATAGAACAAGCAAGGGTCAAAAACACAGGCGTATCGTGTAAAGAACACATAGAGATTTTGAAAGGAGCCAATGTGAGGGATATACGTACAAAGAAATTGGAAACTTGCTGCAGGTGTGTGTGTGTGTGTGTCAAAGACAGAGCTGGGTGGACCCGGAGCTGGAGTGAGCCAGCCCAGCTTGGGCAAGCCCAAATGGGAGTCTCCCGAGAGAGGCAAGACATTTTGACAGACTGGGCCCTTTAAGATGTTTTTCGAAAGTGGCCAGCATTTCACACGAGTCAAATTAACCAGGACTTATTATGCTGTCAAACAAAACATGGCAAGTCCTGCCTCGTTGTTTCATTTAAAATGTGCACACAATGTGTCACTGCTCAGTTACACATGGACTGCACTGTACACTGCTAATCCCTCAATAATTTTCCCATTAAGACCAGGTCATTACGAACAGCCCTGTCACGTCACTACCTGCACCTCCTGGGCTGGTTTCTTTATGACATCATGCATGGCTTCTGAGGCCCTGGCCCTGATCCCAGCACACTGAGTGATTAGGTAATCGATGAAGAAAATCCTGCTTGCTCAGAGTGGAGTAGCTTTTGGAGAGGAAGAGGAGGAACCGGAGCCAGGCGCTGCAGCTGTAGTCTATCAGCCTGGCAGGGAGACGATTGTTGTTGACAAAAAGGCTGAGGCTATACAGGTATTGATTGGAGGGTTGTACCATGCCAATCTGCTGCTGTTATTACCTGAGGAGACATCCGGCCTCTTGCTCGGCTGCAACTCGCCTTGTGAAAAACCAACAGCTGTGGCCCAAACTGCTTTTTTACCTAATAGCTAGGAATAGGACACCTCGCACTAAATCATTCCTGAACGGATGAAGGGCAGTTAGCGTATGCTTAAAGATGCTGCTAGGTTGGAGCCTCCTCACACACGGCTGCGTGTGAGTTTGGATAGAGGTTAATCTGGCTGCAAGCGGTGCAGACGCAGAAAGAAAAGCTGCCGCGAGGCTGAGGACATAAAACCACTTCAGCTCATTCAGACGGCCGTTTGTGAATGGATTACTGCTCACTCAGCCACGTAATGCCTTTCTCTCTGAGGCCAAGCACCCACTGCTGTTGGAGGAGCCGCGGATGAGAGAGCCTTTATGAGCCCTTTCATTCTCACTGTTTTGGTCTCCTACTATGTCTGTCTCACTCTACATCACTCCTGTGTCTGTCCCTCTCTGTGTCACCACAGCTCTGCCCTCCATTTCTCTCTTTGTCTCTCTTTTTATCAACTGAGGTACAATATGTTGTTTATAAATCAATGTGGCAATAATGTTGCAGAAGGCTGCAATACACAGATTACCAGTGACAATGTTTCATACTACATCCTGACCAATCACAATCTCATCCTGACCACTGAGTGTTTCTGTGGGTGTTTGATGCATCACGATATTCAGGTAATGACAAAAGATTTTAGCTCAAATAATGCAAGCCAATTTGTCACCGTCCCACATTATTAATTCATCAATGCATATTTAATAAATGCAATGGAATATGTAGTAATACATGAGTAATGCTCATGTTTTGCTAGAATTCCAAAGTCCTACTCTATTCATCTCTCTCTGCCGAACTCCATCCTTCTCTCCATCCCTCTGCTGATCTTTTGGTGTCCCCTGGGGCTGAGGCTGCCACGACATATCAATACAATTTGCTGATGACATCTCCCCCGGCTGGTAGAGGCATATGCCCCAATATACATAGAGCAGAACCACAGCAAAGACACTCTCTCTTCTCTGATAGCTCTCTCAGACCTCCACACCATCTGCAAGTCATCTTGGCCCTCTCCCCCAAAGCGCTGCTTGGTCTTTATAGCTGAGGTTCCACATCCAGATTGAACGAATCAAGAATCAACTCCACAGCACGTCCACAGTCCACCATGGGCTTAAGCATTCTAGACTCAAATTCTGCAATTTGAGACTGTTCTAGACTGTTCACAGTGGCTGTGGTTTAGGCCTCTTGAACTTCTAAATGAGTGGAGACAAGGTTTATTCAGAGGCACTGTGGTGCGCACCCTAAGAACGGCCACAACACAATGCGTCTCTCAACACTTCCACAAGCCCTGATCTTTTTCCCCACCACCATCGTTACTGATTCTGCTTTCAAATGGTTACACTCAAAGAGCCTAAAGGACCTGGTTCACATTAAGGTGCCACATGAAAAGAGAAAACTCCCTTTCAAATGTGACCTTCAGCTGAAAACCAGAAATCCCTGATTCATTCAGGCCAGAAGACTGACACACTTACACCGTTTTCCCATAGGCACTTAAGCAAGAGATCAACTTTGAAATGAATTACAGCATGAACACACTCAAAGAAATACAACAGCACATGCTGTGATGGTACTAAACTTGAAATGTGTTAGGGCGACTTGGATAGAGGTTGTAGGCATCGTTCTGATGCAGAACAGCAGTGCTGTGACTGCTGGGGTGTGTCTTTGTGCTGTGCATGGTGATGTTTTTGTAGGCATCCATGTAAGAGGCAACAGGGCTGCTGAGGTTCAAATTCAACCTACTATCATTTACAGCAGCTTACACAGGCTTACAGATAGGCTTTAGGGATCCCACCCTCAACCCCCAAAAAGAACTTACAGTTTCACTGTTTAGTTTATTTTTGGATTTATATTGGAAAAAACTGTCTCTTTTAATATTAAAAGCCACGGGGGATGTTTTCCCTCGCAGTGGCCACAGAAACCTTAGACATGTTTTGTTCAATAGCAGAATGCCACACTGAGCAGAAAGACACTAAAAGAGCCATAAAGTGTGAACTATCATCTAATGCATAACTAAACTAATGCAAATTCTTCTCCCTCCTTAAAGCAGGGCTACTCTGACATCCTCAGCTTCCTCGCTGCATCAGTAAACCGAGCTGGTCAGGGTGAGGAACCCAGAACAGTGTTGTGCTCCTAAGTGAAGAACAACAATGAACTGCTGCCTGATCTCTTGTTTGGTGTTTGAAGAAGCTAAACGGTCATTCTGAGAGTGCTTGAGATCCAGAGACTGGATCGGATGACAGGAAGAAGTGGAGGTGTCAAACAAAGCCCGGGCATCGCCTACTCAGCCACAAAACAGCAAGCAGCCGCTCTGTGTTGCACCCTGCCTTACTTCATCCCTCTGAGATCTTCATGCAGTTTCCAATCATCACCCACAATTAATCCAAACCTCTTTCTTCAGCTAAACGCACAAAGCACGGGGCTCCGTGGGTTTCCATCGGTGTTTCCCCCTTTTCCCAAGTTCTCATTGTTCCCATCTCAGATCTCAGATCAGACCGGTGGAAGACACACATGGCCCTTTTCCTCCTTCCGTCCATCCATCCTACCTGTTTTGAAGAACGCCTCCGTGTCCGGGTCGGTGGGTCCCTCCTCGGTCGCCTCGCCACTGTTCATCTTCCCCGGGTCGCGCGTAACACTAAGCGTAAATCCAGAGAGGTGCAGCGTTAAAGCCTCCCCATCCCTGCCTCCTGGATGTGTCCTCGTCCCGGTGGTCCTCCTATTGTCCTCTCACTCAGTAAAGAGCCTCTCACAGAACCGAGCCAGTCAGATCAGTTCCACTGAGGACCAGAACAGTGCGTAAGAGCGAACAAACAAGTCTGAGCGCGGGCAGAGAGGCAGCCCCTCGGAGTGGTGGGAAACAGCAGGGTGTCGTATGGATGCAGAGAGAGCTGGTGATGTCACCAAAACAGCCCGACGTGTTTGGCTCGATTCCGCCCGGTCTTCTCTCCACTCTCTCCCCACAAAGGAGCGTTCAATCCAGGCTAGACTGTGGCTTTTCCTGTCATTTCCAAACAATGGAAGGAGCTCGTCTCACTGCCCCCAGTTCAGCTGCACTTTCACTCAAATCGAGATGGTTCAGAAACACAGGAGAGCTGCTATAACGACTAGAAGCGCTTGGATGAACTGGTAACCTAAGCAACCCAATGAAAAAGCAAGAGTCTTAAGCACTGAAGTCTAAATGATCTGGTGGTGAATGGTTAACGTTACATTGCGAAGCACACTGCTGCGACCATCCATGTTGCTGTCCTCTCCCTCAGAGCTCAGCTTTGGGTAATATAGACTTATACTGAGGCTTATAAACAAGGTATATGTATTTATGTGGTGTGTTGTTATTATAGTCCAGAGTGTATACCCTGGATACACCACGAGCTGTACCACAAAAACGATCAGGCTGGACACTGATGTTAGTCGTGTTATTAAGAATTGTACTGCCCCCTAGTGGGCGCCCTGATTGCATTTAGAAAGATCATACGATTTGACAAAGCTGCTCAAGTCACTGATGATACTGATGATGATGATGATGATGATGATGATGATGATGATGGCCCACGCGATCTCTGACCTTTTCAAAGTTTGGCATTATGTCGTCACAATGAACTTAAAAGCAAAATACATTCTTTGACTACAAGAGGTCACCAAACGTCCTTATTTCAAACAAGGACTCAATTAAATGGTGTGGCGTAATTCTCAGCTACTTTAGTCTCAGTCTAGCATCTTTGGATCAGAAATTCAGAAGTTCAGTGCTGACTATGTTCAAGTTCACTAAACACTGGGCGCAGTCCACACCAGGCCACATGAGTGAGTCTTAATTTAAAGGACGTTTGTTTATTTTAATATTTTGTTTTTTGTTCACTGAAAACACTGTACTTGATCCTTAATCTCTGTCTTTTTCTAAAAGAAAAGTTCAATCCCTTAATGTGATATCTTGATTTGAAAAAAATCCGTTTTGAAATAAAATATATACACAGGATCTGAAAATGAGACATTTTAATATTACAAACCCCTGCAGACTTGCTGGTGTTCATATGCTCCACATGCAGAGTAGCTGTGCTTCTTGAGCGGGCCCTTGAGCTGGAGGGGTAGTGCAACTTTAAACATGACATTATAATTTCATGTTCTTCTACTGCTGGGGCCAGACTTTACCGTGACTGAAACAAAGCACAGGCTCCAATTTGGGTATTCATATTTTTACATTTGTCTGACACTGTCATTCAGAAGCAGTGTTTAATGACTACACAAAGACAAGGGCTGTTTTATTCTTGTCACTGACATACAGTGACAAATCAGGGACGAGCATAGAGACACCTCTTTTCTTCTTTTACAATAGTAAGGTGGTACAAAGACAGTGGGTCAAAATGCGGTAGTCGTGTTCTGGACATCATAACAGCTGGAGTAACAAGAGAGTTTCGGCTGCATTACACTACAGTTACATTACAATATTCACGTTTCAGGACAGTGTGAGAATCAGAGGACAGTTCTAAGTGCTAAAATCTTTATGATGGATTAGTGCAAGATATATTTTTGAAGCTCATATATTTGCAGCATAGGTCTGAATTTCTCTGTTCTTTTAGTGGAGAATACTAAACAGAAGCCATTCAGTACTCTTATCTGAGACAATATGGGAACATATAGACTCATCAGTATGTATGTTATCTTACTAATGTATCGTATCTTACTAATATAATGATTAGGTGGGTATTGTTTGAAATGAAGACAAGAAAAATCATGCATAATTTTTCAAAGTAAAGACTAAAAATCCTACAAAGGAAATGCAAAAGCAGCTCTGTTATCTCTGTCTTTTCCTCCCACTGAAGGTTCTGAGGCGCACAGTACCCTGCTACATCCTGAACTTTAACCCCTGCAGCAGACCCCCTGATGCCTGTGTGTTGTTTAAGCATTTTTGCTTTTTCTATATTTACCTGGAAGATCTACAGAAGGTCTAAATGCTGCACAGAAACAGGACCTGATCCTCCTGCAGAACAAAACACAAGCATTCAATTATAATGATCCATTAACTACTTAAACTGTCATATTCTTACATTGCATTAGTCATTGGTGAAGAGAATGTCATTGTTTCAGAGAAATGTGTTTGATTCCCTGTGATGCCCTTCTCCAAGTATCTGTCTTTTGTTTTCCTGAACAGGTCAATGCAATATTAGGGCCAGAGTAGCAGACTTTCTCTGTACTTGCTGCTGACCTCTTTATTTATCCAGATTCTGCAATAGATGACAGGGTACTTGCACAGAGTAGTTTTATTTTGGGGCTTCCAACACCTGTACTGTGGTTGTTATAACTGCTAGGGGTCAACACAGGGGTACAATGGATCAAATAGGGAATTAATGATAAAAAAACCCAACTAAGCTCTAAAACTAGAGAATAACAGAAAAACACAAGCAGGAGAAAGTGGCCCAAATACACAGAGCGATATTGGCAAGCCTTGACATGAACAGCACTGACCTGTTAACTAAGTACTACTAATGGTAGAATACTACTGTAACATATTAATGCATACAGTATTATGCAATTTTGGATACAACTATAAGCATTAGAGTATATAGGGTTAATCAGCACTTGAGGGTTAATCAGTCCCTAATCAGAAACATGTAACAAGTATGGGGGATAATAAATGGGCAGGCCCGGGATGGAGCTGGAATCCGTATGGGCTATTCCAAAACAGGACAGTTTGCAGGGAAGACCACAGATTGAATCAAATTTGTTGCATTTCAAAAGGAGTTTAAATCCTTTCCAGTGACTATATAACATCTGCCATAGGCCTACACGGGTATAGATATTAAATCATCCCATTCAATAGTTCAAAGACAATAGATTTCAGCATAGTTGCAACATACCAATTGCAATGTTTTGTACAATATAGCCAGGATTAATTATCTCAGGACCAAAGATTGACTGCTTGTTTTGGTTCTACCTGTGGTGCCAGTTTCCTCCCCCAGATGGCCCCGCTGTGCCAGCAGGTGTCAGTAAGCGTCTCCTACTACAGGTTCACAATAGCACAGGAATACCCACTCACACTACAGACTGCTGGTCAATACTCTGAGGACAGCAGTGTCCAGGTAAAACTATGATCTGTTTGATATGTTTTTGTAATGCTGGATGATCTATACCAGTATATAGGTATTGATAGGTTCATATAGTTTCTAAAGACCAGAATGAAATGCATAAAACCTTGATACATTTCCATTCTGGACATGTGATTTGTGTCTGGTTACTGTTTACAATACTGTGTAAGATTCCCTTTGGTGTGAGTTAAAGTTAGCAGAACAAAAGTGTGTGATAGAGTTAACGTGTAGAAGTACTCAGGAAGCATTGGTTTATGCAGATACCACAACACAGCACGAACATTTTACTACAAGGTAACATTTCACTTAAGGTTAGTATTCTGGACTCAGGCCAGTAAGGCTAAATTACGTTTATATAAGACTTGCATGGCAATCAACATACGTTTACATGAATATTTATAAATGCCTATTCCATTAAGTATTCCATCCAGTTGTCATAAAAGACTGCTTTGTTTATTCGCCGACAATATTCTAGTTTTGAAACCAGTACCCCATTAGACTGAAATGTGATTACTCAGCAAAGTACCTCTAGTTGTCATTTTGGTTCCAGCCACTGCTGTTACCATGGGCACATATGCATAGTGTTCTTTTCAGTTGGTTTGTATGTGAGAGTGTGTGTGTGTGTGTGTGTGTGTGTGTGTGTGTGTGTGTGCATATGTGTACCTAACTTTGGGCCAGAAGGTCTGTCGCTAGCCGACCATGGCACACTGACCAGGCACAAAGCCAGCTTCCTCTCTCTTACTCACAGGCCTCTTCAAACACACAGCATATGGTTTAGCTATTTAACAGCCAAAAAGAGAACTATGCCAGTCCAGTGACTGTGATTGGGGCATAAATACCAAAATATGAATTGGGAAAGCAGGGGTTAGAGGGTGTGTCTGTGGGTGCGGCCAGATATATGTTGGTCAATCACCTCTAAGGGCTAACTGGCACAGGCACCATTCTGACATCTAAAGCTTTATCACTCAATTTTGCATAAGCACTATAGCAACATCAGAGGAATGAGTTTACCATTAATTTAGAAAGGCATAGTGTTTCTTCTACAAATCACATTACCACAAGTCTGTGGTGAGTATGAATTTATTGTCATTTTTCTCTTGCACTACTCAGACACAATTAGACCGTCTCCATTCAATGCCATAGTAAAACTTTATTAAATCCAGATGGAATTGTGGAGCTCAAAGTGCCTGAGAACTGAACCCAGTCTGTCTTTAGCAGCATTAGCAGAAATAGATATCATTGGATGTTAAAGTTTGACCATAAGACTTTCTTAAAGAGTTAATTATTCAAGTGTTTCATCCGAATCAACATTGTCCAATAACCATAAGCCTGACATCATTGTCCAATAACCATAAGCCTGACATCATTGTCCAATAACCATAAGCCTGACAGGTAAGTAGACAAAGAGGTTAATAATTAGGGATTAATTAGAGATTTTAAGCTGCACTATAAAAGACCGTTGTATCTAAAATTGTTAAAAATAAAAGAAATAGCTTTCCTGTGATAGAAGAAAAAACATTGGTCTGCCACCAGCCATTCTATAAAGGCTAAATAAACTAAAAACTCTTAAAAATAAAGCTGTCACTGAGTTTCTTCGAGCAGTGCTGCAGAAGAACAACTTTAGTTCCCTAAAGAAAGATGTTTGCAAATGTGATGTGAGCGTAAAGACATTAAGGTATTAAGAACCTTCAAATAATGTCTTATACTCATTTATAACGTCTTTCAAGAACCTTTATATGGTATGACAATGCCAGACTTCCTATGACATGTTATATTATAACAGGTCCATCCACTCAGGTAACAAAAATGTTCTGCTAGTTGCTTTCAAGTTATTGTTTATCAGCTTGGACTCTGAACTTGCTGCTTTATACATTTTGATTTAAGCCTGGCTTCAGATTGTTGTGTGTCTGAGAACATAGTCTGAGAATAATGTTTAGTTCATAAAAATAGTTACAGGGTGGTGGGAATGCGCTTCGCTGACTCCGTTCCCCTGCTCTGTGGGAGAGATGAGGCATGCTGAGCAGAGCTAATGACATCTTTATGGCTGGGTTTGAGGGATGGACCATACCAAAATACCTCCAATGGTGAGCTGATATTTGTGTGAGTATTTTGGACAGAATGGTCCGTGTTTTGAGTGGGATCCCATCTTGCGAGTAGCTCCTCAGAGAGCTCTTGTCTGGACATCTCTCCCTGGCCTTGTCTCTAAGTGGAGGATGTACCCTAGACACTGGTCTCAATTTCCAGGTGATAGTATCGGTTGGATACACTTCATCAGCTCTGAGCTAACATTTTCCCTCCCCCTTTGAGAGAAAGGGTCAAAAACAATTTCACTGGACACAGGAATGAAAATGATATACCCAAGAAATGACTAATACATCATCCCTGCTGTCTTCTTTAACACAGTGTAATCCATTTTGCTTTATTGAATCGTATTGAATCGCTTTATTGAGTAGTTTTGATAATAACTCTGTCATGTTTGATCACTCTATATTCTGATAAATATATGGCAGAAGTGGACAGTAGTTAAGGTCAGTTTTAGTTGGCGTCAGTTTTGGGATTCTGTGGTCAGAGCCATTCAGTTCTACACTGAGAGAATGTACAGTTTATGCTTTACAAATAAATCCTTGAGTTTTATTCTTTTTCATTACTTTTATTCTTTTTTACATGTTTATAAATTTATAAATGAGAATTTAGTAAGCAACATCTAATCTATTCAGTTTTAAAAGTAATAAAAACAAAGATGTACCATTCAGACATATTTGAGTAACAGGTTTGTGCGTTCATGTAAACATGTAAACATGTAATCATGTAAACATGATCGAGCTTGATATTATGTCGTTAAATGAAATGTACTCAATGAGAAGATGCTTGCTTTTGTCTCAATCCACTCAAGCATTTAGCAATGAAAATGAAAAATGGTAATAATCTTACCTCAGGGACTCCCTCCAGCTCTCATAAAACTTAAAAGGAATAAATATATAGCCTAGATAGGTCGATGGAATGTAATTTCATTTCCAGTTTTATATACTAAATCGTTGCCGGTTTGTTTTAGGTTACCTGCCTTCTAAATTGTTTACAGTGTCTGTCTCAGTCTCAGCCTGACAACTCAGTTGGGTTTTGTTGTAATTTTCCAACATCTAGCTCGCTGATACAGTGATAGAAAAAGCAAGCTCATCATGGAGACACGGCTTTCTAGATCATTCCTGCGCAGATAAATAATAATCCATTAATAATGTCCCATTACTAAGGACTCTGAATGCCCTGTGAGCTTGATTTGCATGCATAAGAGCATCAATATGCATAATTGTTCAATCAGAGCATTGTGTCTTGTAGCATTGTGTCTTGTTCACTTTTGATGAATTGTGACCACCCCAATAGGCGCAGGACAACATGCATCGCTCTTTTTATGGCTCCCTCACATTGAAGCGGGGCTGGTGCAATCATACATTGTCTTTCTGATCTTACTACCACTGGTTTCTGGTTGTGATATTCACATTATTATGTGTTATTGGGTGAATCAAACATATAAGATCCATCATCAACACTGGGAGGACCCTCTAGTGCATGGGTGTTCGGTCTTTGTGTGACTTTTTGAGTAAATATATTCATAAATGAATGCAATAAAGCTAATACACAAATGATTGTGTTAAATGAAAACGCAGTGATAGATAATAAAACCTTGCTAGCTTGCGAACTCAGAACCAGAAACTGGATGGCCTGAACATCAATATACTATGAACTCATTTTTATTAATATATTTCTTTAATATAGGAATTCAAGAAAAGTGTGTAAATTTTATAGTTTATTGAAAAAAAAGTTTAAATATTTCCAGAGTGTAGCAGGGTGCAGTAATTGCCTGAGGGTTGGAATATGAAATCAGGACAAGATGTGAGATTGAGCTTCACACTGGATCGTCCAAATAGGCAACCGCGTAGAGCAGCTCCTGAGGAAGGGCAGCAAAATGTATGCAGACTGAGTGGTGGGGGAAAGGCCACCTCAGTGTCACAGCTTTGTGTGTGTGTGTGAAATGTATATATTTATACATCATACATTTATACAGTGGGATTCCCTATTTCCCAAAAGTTTGCAGTGTGGAGTGAAATTCCACCCATGTAATATTCCATAGAGGAGAAGTGTGGGATGAGTCAAGCAGTGTAGGGCACCATGTTACAAATTCAAAATGAAAAAATAGCACAGAAAACATGTGAATATATGTGGCTAAATTAACCAACTAACAGTTAACTAACACCTCTGACTGTTTCAGCGTTAAACCTTTGATCGTGTAGCTATACCCAATAATTAAATAAACCATTAATTCAAAATAGATGCTTTCAAACAAGCAGCATCCTCTAGAGCGCTAATTAAATCTAGTCTCTGTGTTTAGCGTTGCCTTGCCTGTCAAGAAAGGAGAGGAGAAGATTAAGCCCATGATATGATCACAAAATTGATGTCACATCGCTTGCATTCATTGCACTATATCCATCAGAAAGGGTCAGTTCAGATAAACAGTGAGAGAGTTTTTGCAGGGTTTATCTGGCCATATTTGGAACAAGGCTATTGTAGTGATTGTAGCGTCTTCTTTGGAGTGTTATCTGTGAAGTGAATCTTGCGTCGTAGGCCTTGCAGAACTGAAGCTGGCTATAATGTGTAAAAACTACTATGTGTTTTTGTTTTATTACTTAATGGTTGTGAAATTGCAAATCCAGCAGGGGGATGCCAAATTTTGTTCTGCCTAGAGTGGCATAATGGCACGCTCCAGCCTAAAATACCCTACCTGGACAAATGAAGGTGGGCATAAAACCTAATTATTGAGTTCGGGCATTTCAGGCATATCTATTGCTAACAGGTGTATAAAATCAAGCACAACGACATGCATTCTGCATAGAGACACACAGTGGAGTAGAATTAGTTCTACCGAAGAGCTCAGTGTCTTTTAATGTGACACTGTCATTGGATGCCACATTTGCAAAAAGTCTGCCTTGCTACAACAGGTCTGGTCAACTGTGTCATAACTGTGAAATGTAAGTGTTGACCATGCAAACATAAACAACCTGCCTGCTGAAGCAATACCATCAAAGAAAGAGATTCCATGGCCAAGCCGTTGCACTCAGATCACTGTGCAAAGTGCCAAGCATTGTCTAAAAAGGGTGAAAAGAATGCTGCCACTGAAGAAATTGAGTGATGAATCACACTTCGTCTGGTAGTCTGGTGGATAAATGTGGGTTTGTCTCAGATTTGCCAGGAAAACAATTCCTACTATAATACAGAGTGTCGAGAGTAAAGTTTGGTGGAGGAGGGATAATAGGCTGGAGCTAGTTCTAGTAAAGTATAGTGGTAATGCTACAGCATACAAAGACATTTTATACAATTATATGCTTCCAGCGTTGTGGCAGCAGTTTGGATGAGCCATTTCCTTTTCCTCAACAAAGCAAGGCCTATAATGACATGGTGTCATGAGTCTTTTGTGGAGGAACTCTAGTGGCCCGCACGCTGACTATAATACAACCGGACACTTTTTGGATGAACTGGAACAGTTGCAAACCAGGCCTTCTCTTCCAACATTGACCTTAACCTCACAACCTATTTTGATTGAATAGGCCCAAATTTCCACAGACACACTCGAAATCCTGGGTAAAACCTACTACTTTGCCTAAGGACAGTTTAGCTCACACAGTAACTACTTGAGCTCATCACTGTAAAACACAGAACAGTCTAAGGTAGTAGTGGGTGGAATACTGGAATACTGGTTCATCTTGGACACCTTCAAAAATTGGCCCTAAGAAATGGGTTTCGTAACTGTCTTCATACCAGAAAGACGATTTAATGAGAATCTATAAATGTATGATTTGCTGACCTCACTGATCAAACTACTTGCTAAAGTGACAGCTGGATACGTTTCAACAGCCGAGTAACAGTTTATCATGCTTTATACCTAATGTTAGCTAGCTAGCTATGAGACTGTTAATGGTACTCAAAAAATAGTTAAATTATTTTTTGCTAGCTGTCTGTCTGCTAAGCATTTTACCTTCTGTGCTATGGCAGTTTGTGATCATTCTTTCTGAAATATACATTTTGCTGTAGAACACCAATAGAAAAAAAAACTTGTGTGGACTTCAGCGCTGATGAGCTATACAGAAGCACTTCATTTGTGGTGCTCATTGGGATGATGTCATGCATTCACTTTGGCTGTGACTGTAACTGGTCAACAAAAACAATAAGCCAAAGAACATGTTTAATGCTGCAGTGAAGTGTCAAAAACATGGTATTTATATGAGATACTTCACCACAATGTTGTAATTCATAGAGGTCAACATAAACGCAATGGTAATGTAATGTAAATGGCAGCTGATTTAAAATGCTGTTTGAAAAAAGACACAAACAGCCAGAGAAAAGTAGGGTTTTGTTCTGATAGCAGCTTACAGTGTGAAATACAGTGGACTGTGAAATGAGACATTTCATGGGTTGTGCGTGATATTGAGAATAATTATGTGAGAGCAGTGTGACTCTGAAATGAATTTCAGGAATCAGGTCTCTCTCTGCGAGCCCCCACTGCTGTGGAAGTCTGACTGTCACAGGCTGCTGCTCCTGGCACTTGGCTCGAAGTTGCACTCCTAGAGGTTGTTTACTGATCATTTTCCTGTGGGCTTTGCTTTTATCTGACTTCCATAGCTCCAGCAATCTCCAGCCCTTCATGCCGGAAGAAGCCCCCTGTTCCTCACTCTTACGGGAATATAAACAGGCCCTGCAAATGGTAGAGTGTTCTGAATATGAAAATCTTTTAACTTTTGTCATTTGCTCTTATACAAATGCTCTTATACATTTCATTTCATTTCTTTTATTCATTCATCACCAAGGCCTTGTGGTGTAAGGCGCATTAGTGAAGCCTCTATTGCATATGTGAGCCACTAGATGGCACAGCTGGTTCTCAGCTGTAGAGCAATGAGGGCCACAGTAAAATGTGCTGTTTCCTTTTTATGACCATCCAGGTGGAATGCTCCTTTCTTGTGCATTTCCAAACCGAACTGTGGATTCTTTTAGCAAATTCTCAGAGGTTTACAGGGATTTCTCTTCTGGTGGTTTCTGGTGCAGTAGGCTATGTCCCGAGAGGCATGCAAGAGGTTCCCATTTCCTGAAGCTGTGTTTGTAAACTGCTGCCCGAGGGACGCTTGCAGAGTTTTATGCTTTAGTCCAGCCCTACCACCTGAAACAACTTGCAAAATGCATTCTAGTTTGCTGACTAATGTTTGTTCCCATTAATAGTGAAAAGCTCATTTTCAACTCTTACTTTTACAGTGCAATGTTCTTATTCTTGACAAATCTGAAACATATTACACATTCTGGAAAAGGTTGCATTTATGTTGCTATATAACTTGGTTCATCTTGTTTCATGTATATCCTGGCGTTCATAATAATAATAATAATAATAATAATAATAATAGCTATAAGAAGAAGAAGTAGAATTATATGAGAACTTTATTTATAAGCATATTTTATTTGCTGTACAAAAATATTGACAAATGAGTCAGTTTTCTTCAGATTAATCTTTTCTCACTTGTTCTTTTCCTGGGTTGTTTTTAACTCTGCTACCAGTCAGCGTCAAGAGGCTGTACTGTCTGTTACAGGCACATCTTGCTAAGGTCAAGCTGACAGCCAAGAGACTTTTGCAGGTGTTTTCATCATTCAGAGCCTTAACTCGAATCCCACGCACACACACACACACACACACACACACACACACACACATACACACACACACACACACACACAATGATCATTCCACATGCAGTCTGCTGTTGCCTTACTACACACCAGATCCAAAAACATATATTTCTCACAGTAATATTTCTTTCAAAGTCTTTATTGGGCCAGAAAACAGCGCAATTGGTAGTAGACGGATTTTGTATTGTTGAAAAGGCTTGAATGCCACAGATGAACTGGAAAAATTGTATCTAGGCAAATGAAATCATCCTAAATCTAGTTGCCTTCTCCAGTCGTTTTATCTAGTGAAATTGTATTACAAAAGTATCTACTAAAATGTGGCATTGAATGTTTTATTCAACTCCAATACTTTTGATCTTATACTAGAAATGTAATGAATAATCTTACAACATTCTTACAATCTCAATATTTATAATATATATATATATATATAAAGATTTTTTCACAGACAATTACACTTATGTCATTTATAGCTGAGATGATCTTTTAGTCTGGACTGCAGGGGTCCCAGCTCAGCCAGATCTATGACATAACTTGTGAAACACTCACTGATGATTATCTGAGTTCATAAAAACTGAGGCACAAGAGCCATTTGAAGCCATCCTGAAATGGTACCATGCATGCAGATGTTTGTTAAAGCAGTGTGGTTTAGTCATGCTCTCACTTGTATCACACATATAGATCCCTGGGCCTTTCAGCTTTCCAGGCAAGTCACACACAGCAAGGCTATATGCTTCTATCTTTGGATGGGACCCCTCATGAGCAATAGTTAACCAATAGTTTAATGAGTGACGTAATGGCTGGATTAATCCTAGGTTAATCTATTAGTGGCCGGCCTAAATTACGCAGGCTTCTTTTCCAGTGAAACAGCATGCGATGAAGTAGAGCGTAGTAGGCCTTTCATTTTTGGAAGCGCTCCAGACTGACCTCTGAATCAGGCACTGTTATGCTGTTATGCGTGCGCATTTTATAGGCTACAGGTTGGTTGCATTTACTTTGGACCTTCAGTTTCCAAGTAATTCCTGAACTGTGCTTGGAGGACGAGGGTTTGGAAGAAAAATATTTCCTTCAGTCAGTGGAGCACTTTTACAAAAAATATGATAAATCTTCACACTGCACACACACACGCAGGCATGCTCCGAGGGGTCAAATGTTAAAACAAATAAATAAATAAGCACCAGCCAGTGTCTTTCTCAAGCTGTGAAAGGAAAAACATAGCAGTGGGCCAGCCGTTCACTTCTGGCCTGCAGCACCAGGTTCAGACACCACTCCCCCTTCAACAGCTCCACCAATGAGAGGAGTCTGTGTGTGCTGTTAGGAGTCTCGCCAGTCACACACGGCCAGGGGAAACGCGCTCACTCCAGATAACACACACATACACACACATACACACACACACAGGGCAGCCGGGGCCCGGGCTTTGGAACAGGGCACTTGGGCAAAAGACAAGGCGATACACTGTTTCTCAGTGCTTGGCAACGTGCAATAGAGGTGAGTACAAACACACTCTAAGTGTAGATGGGCATTCTTTTTAACACCTTGGTCTTAATAGTTTTTCTCCAGAGGAACATCAGACTGATTCATCACTCATGATCCTTAGTGTGTTCATTTGTTCATGTATGTACTTGTTTGTTAACAGTTAAAACAAGTAAAAACTAACCAGTAAAAACTTGTGATTGATTGTGAGTGCACAGATGCTGCTGCGTAGCTTGTTCCAACTTTTTCAGCTGTTTCTTTGTGACAAACTTGTACATTTATTGAGTTTGCATGCGTTTTATAATGCATCTGATATTTGCTTTCCAAATGAGACCAACAGAAATCGTTCTCTTTTGTTCGCCATCACATTTTTTCCATAAATGCTTGATGTGATTCTACCTGCATGCTCTCCAGAAGTTGTAAAAAAAAAAAAAAGCACATTTCTCTGTTCATTCCTATTGCAAGACATCAGCTAAACAGTGGAACAATCTGTACACGCTGTGCATGAGCCCTGTCCTGTGTCATCCATCATATGTCAGTCCCTCAGGACAGGGAAACGGCACAGTGTGCTACAGTCTACTGGGGAGATTGGTTTATTTGGATCAGTGTGCATTTGAAACTCAGGTATTTGTGTCTCTGTCCATTCTGAGATGTAGTTTCTTCCTCTGGGTGGTTATCGGAGGTCCCCCCTGTTCCTGCTCAAGCAGCCTGTCATGCATAACTGCTCTAGCTCAACATAAACTGGATGTTTCCGACATCGGTTTAGTCTGGGCTGGGTCCCTTTGATCCCTTTTAATCCAGCCCCCTTATTCCCAGTACAGGAAAAGACGAGAACTGACTACACTAAATACAGCCATTCACTATTACCACTCATTAGCCTTGATAAAGTGCTCAGTTTTTGTTAAGTTAATCAGTAGATTAGTAGCAGATTAACCCTTGTTAAGTATCATGTGGAGATTGGGAGCCCTGAGATTCTTGATAATTATTAACCTCTACAGTACGCATAATGAGTTCTACGTTTTCTACACGTGTCCTTGTTTTTTGCAGGTGTTTGGAATGTTCATGAATCTGGTCTTTAAGAGTTGAGAGAAGTGAAATTAAAAGGTTTTTAATGAGTGTATTACTCTCCGCCCCAAACCCACAATACACTTGTAAAGACACTGCATATTTATGTGTCCCAGCAGCAGCGTGTTGGAGCTCGTCTAGATGCTGTGCTCATATACAACAGGAGACCTGTGGTCACTTGCCTGAAACATCTTAAGTGAATTTTGGCCTCAAAGTGTCCCTTGTACCTTAAGTGAACTGCATTATGTTTCTTCAGAGGAACATGTGAGTGGAAAGTGAAAAAGATCCACAATTGTAGCCTGAGTTCATGTTCCAGCACTTTAGTTTCTGACAGACAGTTTTACATTTTCAGCTTTAGAGCATTCACATTAAGCGTTTCATTACTTTAACTTAAATACCTCATCTTGTTTTATGCATGTTGCCACTGGCCTTTAGGTGTAATATTAGTAATAATTCACCTCATTCAGTGCAGAGGTCAGTCGTCAGCTTTCAGATTTTCATCAGTTTAACCAGGTGAATTAGTGTTGGGAATGAAAGCCGAGGGAGGATTTTCCCAAACAGCACTTATTTTTTGTGGGTGTTAACAGAGGATAGTGGCAACACTGACCCATTATCAGTGGCCTTTCAGTATCCTGTGTGTGCGTGTGTGTGTGTGTGTGTGTGTGTGTGTGCGTGTGTGTGTGCGTGTGCGTGTGTGTGTGTGTGTGTGTGTGTGTGCGTGTGTAGTCTTGCTGTTTTCCTCCTACACTGTCATTGTTTCCTCTGATCATGTGCACAGTATCTACATGCTGTTTGTGCAGCTGGAGAAAATTACATTTGCAAGACACTTCATCACCAGATTGTGTGTGTGTGTGTGTGTGTGTGTGTGTGTGTGTGTGTGTGTGTGTGTATGTAAAGGGAAAGAGAAGAGAAAGTGTTATGACAAAATAGGTGTGTTTTTGGACTGGATTAACTCATTTTCGTATCATAATTTACATAACTGCCCGAGGCCAATAAACACATCCGACCCATGTGTGAGAAGACCACCCTCAATCACACATTCATATTGTTATTGTGTTGTAGTTTTAGCACCCTGCTGTTTGCTAATGAGCGTTCTTCTGTCCTTTTCTCTCTCTCTCTCTCTCTCTCTCTCTCTCCCTTTCTCTCACTCACTGAAAGTGGCTGCATCTTTATGACCCTTATTTAATTAGTTTCATACACTACATGTCCAAAAGTTTGTGGACTTCTGCTCATCCAGCATCTACTCTTCTGGGAAGACTGGGAGACTTCTGATTTTGATTCTGAAGAGGTCAGCTACTGATGCTGATGATTGCACAGTGTCTGCCAAATGCCATAAATGTAAATGGATGGAACTCCATCTCTCCAGTGAGTGTAGTTACACTGCTGAATTCGTTCATTAGAACTAATCAGGCATGACATTAAATGAGCTTGTCAAATATTGCGTTTGACCCCCGTTTGTCCCGCTTAATCAACTCTGACACCTTTGAGGCATGGACCCCACAAGACCTCTGAGGGTGTGCTGTAGTATCTGGTTCCAAGATATTAGCAGGAAATCTGTTAAGTCCTGTAAGTTGTGAGGTGGGTCCTCCAACGTTCAGACTAGTTAGTCCGGCACATCCCACAGATGCTCAGTCGGGTTGAGTCCTGGGGAATTTGGAGATTTCTCCAAAATTTCTGCTTCCAACAAATCAGCTTAAAGAACTGACTGAACATTTACTGGCTAATTTGTCCCATCCCTTGACAACTGTCACTGTAACAAAGTAATAAATGTTATTCACTTCAGCCGTCAGGGCTTTTAATGTTCTGACGGATTGGTGTTTAGATATGCTGTATGGAAGCATGCACATTTTAATTTGCTTGAACAGTCACTTTATGTGAATTTCATAGAAACGTCATGTTGGACAGCTGGACTATGCTTGTTATGAAGTCCATTAGCAAAACACTAATGTGTTTGGAATTTGGGGCTTGAATGATTTCAGATGGAGTGTGCATTTGTGTTTAAATATGTGTGCTGGTGAGAGTGTGTGTGTGTGTGTGTGTGTGTATGTGTGTGTTTGCCTGAGTCTGTGTGTTGGTGTGTTGGAGAGAGAGACTGAGAGAGACAGAGAAACAAAAAATGACATCACTTTGGGGTTATTAACCTTTGCTTTGGCGTACTGGTCTCCTTGTTTGACAGATCTTATCTAAAAGAGCTTAATGAAAGTGGGGTGAATGAACTTGTGGTCATGTCCATTCGTGAAAAGCATGACTAAGTAAGACCTGTGGTCAGGACAAGCATTAGTAGAAGCACAAGAGTCTAATCTAGAAACAAGATAGAAAAGTTATAGAATAAAATGAAGGCCCTGAAACTATGGGTGAAACCTATTTCGATTTAGAATGGAAAGGAAAATGTTGTCTTTTATTGGAATCTGAATGTAGACAACAAACATCTCAGTTATTATAGAATGTATAAAGTACAATGTATAAAAGCAATGCCCAGTGTCATTATTAATGGGTGAAAATCAGGGTTCATCATGCTAGACATGTGCTGCAGCAGTTTCTGCACACACACAGATATGTGCTACTACAACTGGATAAAAGAGAATTTTGAGGACAGGTGTACATGTGGCCCCTGTATGGAGAGTTGGACTGTATGTTTACTAAACATCATTTCTATTATGCAGTAACAAGTTTGCATATTGTTCCTGCTAAAATATTAGGAGCATTAATCTATTCTATGTTTGGTATTTTCACCTCTCTAGTTTCTCTCTTACTAGTTAGTTCCATGTACAGTGTATCATAAAAAAGCACTGTCACTGAAAAGTGCATTAAAAAGAATGTCCTGTAAAATACATACATGCTCATATGTTTAGAAAGGCATTAGAAAGAACATGACACCCTTTATATCCAACTTTACTGGTAATCTCACAGTTTATATGGGCTGTTGAATTAGCACACCACTGAAGATGTGCTGCAAACACTAATCAGTGTGCAGGAACCCTGAGCAGGAAATTCTTTTTTTATAGGTTTGTTAACAAAAATGTCACCGTGTGAGGGATGCTTTTCCAATGATTTAGCACACTACGTCCCATCAGCTTCAGGTCTGCTCATCTTTACATAATTACCTGTTTGCATTTAGAACCACAGAGAGTCTCATAAATATTAAACTGGTATTTTACTGTTTAATCTGAAGCAGGTGTGCCATCTTGCAGAATGCAACGTTACTCTTGTGTTCTGCCCAAAGGCCGTGCTATCATTTGACAGAGTAACAAGCTCACATATGTCTTAAGGCAGACTTCCTCAGAACATGGAAGAATGCACAGAGGTCTGCTGGCTTCCATCAGCCTACACAGTGAGCCTTGTCTTCAAGTGCAGAATGAGCATTGATTTAATGCAATTGGGTTTTGATGCTCACCATGCATTGCTCAGGTCAGGTCCAGTGAATGAAGGTATCCTGGTGTTTGTTCAGATTCAAAACTTAAAGTAAGGTTGTTTTGAATAAAGGCATTTCCTCTTCTTCTAATTTGATTTATTTTTAGTAACTCGACTCAAGTCATTACAGTGTCTGAACTTGAGGAATTCTGATTTCCAATCTGATTCTCTCATCCCTGTTCATCTGTGCTGAACAGATTTTCACACAGCAGGTGACTAAAGAATACAGTGCATACTGAAAGTTTTCAGACCAATTCAAGTTACCCTCCTTTTAGTATGCCTAAAACTCACAGTACTACTCAATTACAAGCAAAACCAGGTGTCTCAATTGTTTTGTTCATTTATTAAGAATAATTTAATACATGTATTAAAAAGAAATAACTGAAATATCCCATTTAGTATTCAGACCTACGACACTCTGAACCTCTGCTGCATCCTAGTCCTTTCACCTTGTAATGACTCCAACTGTGCCAAATTGAACTTATTAGACATAATTCAGAAAGGGATACATCTGCCTATATAAGGTCCCACAGCCAGGAGGTCCAGACAACTGTCAGCAGACCTGTGAGTCTGGGGAAGGATATAAGAACATTTCTGCAGCATTAAAGGCTCCCCAGAGCACAGTAGCCTCAGTCATTCTCAAATAAAAGAGATTTGGAATCTTTCTAGATCTAAATGGGAAAGAAGGGCCTCGGTCAGGCAGGTAACCAAGAAGCCGCTGGTCATTCTGAGTGAGATCCAGAGATTCACGAAAGCAGACACAGAGCAAAATTAACAGTGGTTAGCAGTGGTGGTAGCATCATGCTGTGCTGAGGTTTTCTGCAAGAGGGCCTGGGAGACTAGTCAGGATACAGGGAAAGATGGATGCTGAAAAATATACAGCAATCCTCAGGGAACACCTTTTCCAGAGTGCTGTGGATCTCAGGCTGGGGTGAGGGTTTACATTCCATCAGGACAATGACCTAGAGCATACCGCCACGAAAACAAAGGACTGGCTTCAGGAAAACTCTGTGAAAGGCCTGTAGTGGCCCAGTCCGAGTCCGGACCTGAACCCAATCGAGCATCTCTGGAAGGACCTGAAAATGGCTGTGATCCTCTCCATCCATTTTTTAAAAATCTGAAAGATTAAAAGATTCTGCCAAGAAGAATGGAAGAAGATTCCTAAAGAAAGGTGTGCCAAGCTTGTAGGGTCATCTTCAAAAGACTTGAGGCTGTCATTGCTGCCTAAGATGCTGTAACCAGGTATTAAGTGAAGGATCTGAATGTTTATGTAAATGGGATAAGAAAACACTGGAAACACCTGTTTTTGCTTTGTCATTGCGGAGTATTGTGCATAGACTGATTATGGAAAATGTGAATTTAATCCATTTTAGGATGAGTCTTAGGCATAACAGAATCTTGAAGGGGTCTGAAAACCTTCTGAATGTCCTGTATATTCAGCTAAACAGATAAAGACTACCTATAATTTAGACATAGATATGCCAAAGCAAAATACAAAGTGAAGAACCTGCCAAGCACTCATTTACCACAGAAAAACTAGAAAGACAAGATTACCAGTTGCTAAAAATGACATAAAAGACTGTAATGTGCTGTGGCTGTTTATGGAGACATTCACCTGTGCCAATATGATGGAAAGAGGAAATGTAGAGAGGAATAAGATGTGATAAAAATCTAAAGCAAAACAGTTCTTCTGGAAACTCGGAAGCATGGCCAAAATCACCCACAATCAGGAAGAACATGAGATTACATGTTTTTAGCTGGCAGTGGACTTGGCTTCTTTACTGGGGTATTTATTGATGTGACTGTTGACAGCAGTACCAGTATGAACCGTGAACAGTCAACAGAATAGTGAACAGAAGCATCTTAATTCATTACGTTCAACCAAACGTCCCAATACTCAGAGAATGACAGCTTGCCAAGCAGGAGGACAATGGCCCAAACATACAGTGAGAGCAACTGTGAACCATAAAGTAGAATTTCTTTTTACTAGCCAAGTTAAACATATGACCTGAATCCCAATGAGTCTGCATTTCTCTCAGTGAAGACAAGATAGAGATCAAATAATCACTGCTCTGAAAATGGCTTCATTACAGACCTGGCAGAGCATCCCCAGGGCAGACACCCAGAATCAAATGATGTCTGTGGGCAACAGAAATCAAACTATTAACTGCAACACGGGACTCTGTGTGACATTTTTATTTAAGACTATGATCAGTTTAGTCCCTTTAAATCCTACGAACTAAAAACGTGCTGCTAATCCAGCTTGGTTCCACAAACATAGACTGGAATTACATCTGATTTTCTGCATTTTTCTCCCATTGATTCATATTTGCTGGAGTCAGAAAAGTCAAAATAATCATAATTGTGTCACTGTCCAATTACTTACTAACTGCGCTGTGAATACTTAAAGAGTGACTGAAATTCTCTAAGAATAATCTGACAGAAAGCACATGTTGGGCAATATTTAATCAAGATTTAACACATTGCTCAGATAGCTGTTACTGGGTTATTAAAACACGTGTAATCTCCTGGGTCATTTTTAAACAGTATAAAAAACATCATTTAAGAGTAATGACATCAGAGCTTTGGTATTGCTAAAGACATTAACACACTTCAAATTCCAGTGGGGAATATTGAGCATGTAGACAGAGTCAGAATTCCACAGAGGTGTCTGTGGCTGGGAGTGTGGGTTGGAAAAATATCTATAGGTTCTAAAGTTGGTGAGGGGTCTGGATGATGGGATAAATACAGTAGCATAATGGTGTTTACACACTGAGCAGTCTTTATGGATAAAAGTTCTAAGGAAGAACCACTCTCAGTGACCTACAGCTTCCTGGTGCCAGTTTATTAGACACATTTACACATTTATTACCTGAACTCACTTGCCATTTTGTCAGAATGACTTGCCTTATAGGTGCGCTAGGCTTAAAGTTACAGGACCACCACTGACCAGACATTGTTCTTAGTACAATAAAGCTGTTGATATATATTTTTTCATTTTCATTACATTTTCTGTCATCATATTTGTGTAATCTAATTCCTGTGGAAAAAATGTGAACTACATGAATAATTGCAATCATATAATAATTCTGACAGATCTACTTGTAAAGGGGTCATTTAGCAGACGCCCTTATCTGGAATGACTTTTGTTACAGGGATAGCCCCCCTGGAGCAACTGGAGGTTAAGTGTCTTGCTCGAGGACACAGTGGCAGAAAGTGGTGGGTTGAGCCTGCAATTTTTTGTGATCAACAGATTCACGGACAAGTGTTTTACCCACTAGGCTACTACCACCCTTAAAGTGCCCATGTGATGCCCAATATGGGGCACAAATCCACCACCCTAAGATTAAGAGTCTCACGCTCCACTGATTGAGCAAGCCAGGCACGAACTTGTGTTGTGATGGACTGGTGCCCCGCCCAGGGTGAGTCCCTGCCTCGCGCCATTCCCCCCGGGATAGGTTCCGGATAAGGATTAAGTGGTTACCGAATGATTATAGCTTTTTCCATTTACAATATTTGTTGGACATTCATCACTGGTCAGTTTCTGACTACATGACCCCTGTAGGCTGGGTATTATTTGATAAATCTACTTTTTTCAATTGAACAATCACACTGGGGTGTTTAAAAAAATGGCAGAAACACTGCTGTGCCAGACACACCCATACCAGTTCAGCACACGTGCACAAGCATGCCATGCTGGGCTTATGTTAGCACTGAGCAAGGTCCACCACCCTAGTGATATCTGGTCAGTGCTGGTCTTTTTCCAGTTGGATGGGCTAGAGGAGCAGTAAATCTACAAATAGCATCTAGATAGTAGATGATTCTGATGAAGTGGGTAGTTAAGAGACAAGGTAGGTGTACCAAATAAACTGCCGAGCCAGCATGATGGCTTTGGTTATTAAAATCATCTTGCACCGCCCAGTTGTTCAGGCTGAGTAAAGAAACTCTAAATTGCCGATTCTCCACTTTCTCTCAGTGAACTGGAAAATGATTTTGCAGAGCCATCTTGCCTGCAGTCCAAATGCTGAAGGAGACAAGAGAAGCCACTCCAAACACCTGCTGAAGTGGCTTCCAGCAGAGGATACACTAGTGTAAACCAACAAGTGCGGGATTAAATGTACAATTTCAGTTACATTCTGTACAGACAGGCTTATACAAAATATGCACGCACAATAAATAAATAAAAATAATAACTGTCCCTATAAGGATGATCTGTATATTAAACCATTCTTTCTTTAGCAAAGCATTGTTCCTATGTACAACATGTTGACTGTTTCATGAAATATAGGTATGAGGAGAGAAATTGTGTTTAAAGGCCAATTTCCAACATTCCAGCATGCATCTGAAAGCCATTAGGCTTTTTCATACTCTTATTTGGATTGAATGGAAGTCCAGATGTAGCTAAAATCGTGTTAAAGCATCCAGGGTGACCAGAACCAGATTTGTTTTAAAGATTTAAAATTTCAGCTACCAGCAAGAACAGAAAGTGCAGCCTTGACTAAAATTTCTATTAATAATAAATTGTGATTTTTGTAAATCTTTCTAGTATTATTACATTCCCACTCAAAGAGTGTGTATAACTCAACAAAATGATGTGTTTGTTTGCGTTTGTATAGTCTTGTGCGTTGTGTACTGGGTGTAAAATAAAATAACAAGAAGAGGGACACTATTGTAAACAGGCCTGTTTTCTGTAGCCCTGACAAATAATAGGGGTGTGCTTTCGGGTAAATGCTGCGGTTTAGTTCATCAATAGCCAGCAACAAACCTGATGACGTTGAGGTGGATCAGTTGTCCCATTCTCCAATCAAGCCTTGTTTTCTCCATTCCTCCTCTGTGTGTCTCTGAGAATTTTTGTACATATAAGGTAGAAAACCACAATACAACACACATCCAAGAGGAAATTCACTTCATAACAACAACCAGGTTGCAACAGTAACCAGAGGGTGAATGGATTTATCCATAGATGCAGGACAGCATTGTAACAAAAGCGTCACAGCTGCATGCAATTTATGCTCTTTGACACACATGCACTTTTCTGATTGGTCCAAAAATCTGACTGGTTCAGGTATGAGAGGTTAGCCAGGCATGGAAGTAATTTAGTGTGAAGATGGATTGAAGTGTCCACTCTGATGGTAGAAAGTCTGGAGATAAAGGACATTTGGTTGTATTCAAGCAAACTTTACCCTATTGAGGAGCAAAGCTAGAAAAAAGCTCTCTAGAAGAAGCTGTGAAACTACAGAGTGAGGCTAAGATAGAGGAGAGGATTGGCTAGGAGACAGAACCGTAGGGAGCGAGCTGGAGGAGGAGGAGGAAAAGGAAGAGTGGACCACATCAAACACCCAGCTGTATTTACACTATCCATTAAGTATCTGGCAGGCATCAAGTTCCTTGAATGCATGCTATATGCTGTCCTGCCTTATGTTGTGTTTCTAGCCTTTTAATCATTGTTGCTGAGCAATAATGAGGAGTTGTTGGGGTTTTTACACAACATCCTTCCTGACCTCTTGACCTCCCGCTGTAGTGGGTCAGCCAAAGTGAGATGCATGAGCGAGCACTCCACACAGGCTGGAGCTGCTGGCCCCTAGGAGAAGACATGGCAGTGCTCTCAGGATGTGTGTGTGTGTGTGTGTGTGTGTGTATGTATGTGTGTTGGTGTGTATGTGTATGTGTGTGTGTGTGTGTGTGTGTTTGTGTGTGTGTGTGTGTGTGTGTATAAACCACTGAAGCTTAGTTCTAAATAAGTCTGCGTTTTCTTGCAGGCTATACTTTTACATATTGCACAGAGGTCTAAGTATATACTTATAAATCACTGTTGGACTTTACAGATCTGATCCATGGATCAAAGACCATGGTATTCAATTATAAAAGGATTTTAAACTTTATCCAACTTTATTCAATCACAGACGTCATATATTTGCTTATTGTCTATTGTATCTGGATGTATCACAAGTCGTAATTACAGTGCTTGAGGCCGTGTATTTTGTTTTGCTGAAGTAGAAATCCAATTGATTTTAGGCTATTACACATAACAATAAGCCCGAAGTCACCTCTTAACTGGCAGGACTGTGGTCATCTTTAGTGGGTATTTTACCACAGTTTTATCCCTTTAAAAGTACAACTTGAAGAACACTAGCATGGCATTCAATCCATCTAAAAATAAAATGTACTACTAATTGTTTATGTTTATATATTTGTATAGTCGGTGGTTTTAAAGCTATAAGCCTTTTTTTAAATTAGTATGGTCAGCAATGTTAACATTAGTCAGATTTGGTTCAGATAGCATTAGGAGGTGCACATGTACATATATGGTGCTGAACTATGAGACTATGTGGATCATATGAATAGTCGACATAAGAGAGATTCTACTGATCTGTTTATGTGCTCATCACTTGGGTTGTCTGCCTCTTGGTCATGAGACGGTGTAGCAAGACCAGGGGCTTTATAAGGCTAGAACAGAACTTGCAATGGGACACATAACATGCCTGTCACACTTATGGAATGTTTGTTGTTTCTAAAATTACTTTGGTTGTATTTGTACCCTGAAGTCTAAGATAAGATGAATGTGATGTGGGTTACCTTATTTCTTTTTAAAACTACAGAACCGATGGCCTCATTCACTGTGCCTTCACACTATGGAAGCAGTACAGCCAGTCTTACACAAACCTGTTTTAGAGCTCTGTCTTTTTGGCCTAATTTGTTTGCAGTTTCCAGTTTAATCACAAAATCAAGCGGAACAGTTAAAGCCCTGGCAGGAGAGAGAGGGAGAGCGATTAAACCGTAAACATGGGAGTAGCTTCCTCTTTAGTGACAAAGGGAAAGGAGTGTGCCTCACAAATCATTTCAGCCATGAGCTCTAAAGCATGGGCAAGCTAGAGCAGCGAATATAAACATTATGGCAATCATTAAAAAAGCATCTACACTCTGATCTTTCAACTAATTTTTGAGCCACTCTGTGTAGTCATTCCTTTCTGTTTTTTTTTTTTACACAGAATCATGGGAGATGTGCAGCTGGTGACCAGCTCTCGCATCTCGAAGAGCAGTCTGACGATGGGGAGGGACTCGCCGAATCACGAAGCCCCTGCCTTCACCCTGCCTCCTCGTAATGCCCGCTTGTGTCTTGGGGGCACTGCTCGTCTTGAGGGCAAGGTACACCTCACCTTTCTGCACTTCAGCATCTTCTCTGTTATACTGATTGACTGAAATTGATTGAAACGGTATATTTACACAGATATTAAGCATTGCTCAGATATGGCTGTAATAGAACAAGCGTGAAGCTACCCCGTATCTACTATAAACTATTAGCTACATTGTTTGCAAGCTGTATCAGATCAGTCTTAGTGTACAAGCTGGATCCTGCTCTCACATTCACTTATGTGTATTGTCCATTAGCTAGGCTTCATGTACTTCATGGAAACATAAACAACCTGTTTACTTCAGCAGCAGTTTTTATACGTACCCTTGACTGATATTAGTGTACCATTCCTGATCAAGTTGGCATTCGTAGGTGAACCAGTGTCCGTATCTGAAGATGGTAAATAAAGGCGAGACTAGGCCTTATTACTGAATTGTAATAAGGGTAAAATGGGGCATTTAGCTGAAGCCCTTATCCAGAGCGATTTACAATCATTAGTTACAGGGACAGTCAGGGATGTTGAGGTTCAAAAAAGATTTAAAGTATTGTGGTGACCTTAGTTACTGGGCTTTATTTAAGTTATTTGTTAAAAAATGTGAAGTGTGTGTGTGCGTGCGTGCAGTGAGAAAGAGAGAGAGAGTGTGTGTGTGTGTGTGTGTGTGTGTGTGTGTGTGCATGCACGCGTGTGTTTGGAGTGTGTTACAAGAGGAGCCTGTCACTTTAAGAGATTGCATGCTGGGGGATGTAGTTTTTGGGGAGGGATGTTTTGTAGGA
>JBBPCY010000002.1:15028586-15049173 GCA_037974405.1 Brachyalestes nurse | reverse complement strand
CTTTTTCTTCTTTGAGTCTGAAGAAACTCCAAACTGCTGACATGTTGGCAAGTCTCACGCAACAGAAACTGTTATCATGTGATGCATCTTCTCGCGTTATGCACGTCGCAAAGCACGTTATGCCGGATTACGTCTTTTAGTCCTTCCCGATTTCCGATCCAGGAATTTAGGTCAGGATCGGACTGATACCGATCCAGAATATCGGATCGGCGCATCTCTAGTGCAAACCAGTGACTTTGTGGTCATCGGGTTCACAAGCAAGTCTTTTACCCACTAGGCTACTACCACCCTACTTTTCATGGGACTGGCCAGGTCAGAGGTCTTAGGACACCACATGCTCTGTACCTCTTTTGCCTTTTCTGTTGTACCTTTAAAGATATTAGCAGCAAGTCCTGTAATTTGCGAGGAGGCGCCTCCAGAGATTGGACTATTGTGACCGGCACATCCCACAGATACTCAGTAGGATTGAGGTCTGGAGAATTTGGAGGCCAAGTCAACACCTTGAACTCTTTATCATTTTGGTGTTTTTTCTACTGTACACACATGACTCAGCCCATGAGAAACTTGTAAATTAGCTAATGAGTTATAGCAAATGTGCTAGATGGGACAAAGCACAAAAATGTGCATAGTGTGAGGCTGCCAGGATTAGGACTGGGAACCCTTAAGTTAGGTAGTCAATCTTTTCAGCATCAGTGAGTTCCAAAACCTAGACTGGTGATTGCTTGAAAAGTGAGTAACGAGCAATCTGTTGAACAAAAATACAAATAGTATACAAATCAGTATACTGTGAAATTTGTTTTTATTCTACTGGAGTTAGACAAAGCAGATTATTAAAATGTAATGCTTTGACATTTAAAAGATGTTTTTGAAAAAAATATTTTTTAGAAATCAATATAGTTTTCAGTTTAACTATAATTGTTTTCAGTCTATCACTATAGAACCATTTTGAAGAAGACTTCCTTCAACTTCAGCAACAAAATGTTGTTTTGTTAATTAGCTCATACACTAAGATGCCATTGAATAATCTGAGGGAAAAGAAGTCAGAGTTTGTAATATGCGTACATTTGTATGACTTTTGAAAAAACCTTTGAGATCCAGTTTTGATTCTCTGAAAAGAGTCAGAATTGACATCAGTAGTATTAGTCATGATGTATTCTTCTGCATTCTAGTTAGTCTAGTTGTAAATGGATAACTCACTTTTTGGACTGTGTGTCCATCAACAAGTTCATCATCCATCTGACCTAGAAGTATGCAGCCTGTAATGTGAAATATTTTGCCTTCCTCTTTTTCACAAATCATATCAGAGTCGTATCATATAATGTCAGAGGAGTTCAGATCAAATTATATGTGATGTGTTCTCTCCAGGAGATTCCTATTAGTGAGGATTTCACTTTCTATTATGTTAAGTAAGTCAGGCTGTTTTCATATAGAGTGGCAGGGTAAGTCGGATTTGGCCTGATTCTTCATGGTCTCCTCCTCACACTCTATGGGTAAACACAGAGGAAACTGAAATAATAAAAAAGCTACAGAAGCAGCCAGTGTGTGCTGTCTGGAGACACACACCCACACACACATAGTGGAAGCTAAGTTTGCTGAGACTGAGGTGTGTGTGGGGGCGTGGGGGTGGGGGTGGACTAGCCTTGTCTACAGTTCTCAGACACATTGTCAGAAATCACCCAGCCTTACAGACAGACTTAGAGAACTCACACTGCAGGAGATGTTGGCAGAACATGGTGCTCCAAAACCATGAAGCTTTCAGCACACAGGGAAACAGACACTCTGATGGGAATGTACCACTAAAATGTCCCGAACAGTATGTCTGAGGCGAACCAATCGCTCTACTGAGTTCCACGCTCAAAAATGTAACTATATATACATACACATCTAAACAATTGTATATATAAAGGCCTTTTATTTTGGAGATGCTCTGTCCAGTTGTCTAGCTATCACAATTTGGCCCTTCAGAAAGTCACTCAGATCCTTTCTTTTATCAACAAAGTCTTCCAACAAACAACAAATCTACTAAAAAAGAATCTTAATTACATTTCTTTTAACACATTCTGTTGTATTCCTTGTGTGTCACTTTATAGATTTCAGCCTTCATTACTATGCCTTCATTACTAACATGTGAAAAGTAATGAATTAAAATAAGGAAAACCCTTCAGTGAGTAGGTGTGCCCTTTTGACTGAACCTGCATCCAAACATTTATACTTGAAGGCAATTCCTCTTACAGAAACATGGATTTTCTAGAAACAGTTCTCTATTCAATTATTAACAGAGTAGCTTAAGCTTCAGATGTTAAGACAAGAGCCAAAGGTCATAGAGTTTCTCAAAATAAAATTTTAGGAAATCCATTAAAACAGCTCTCACTTGCAAGAGCTGCCGTGAACTCTATGTGAGAGCAGGTCTTTCTTGCTGTGACTGATGGACATATGAAGTACCCAGAGTGCTCATTTTACTTTGGACACCTCATATTTTGGAGTGTCTCTTGTAGCACCCACCACTGCAGACCCCTTGATGCTTCACAGTACCATGCCTAACCTCCTTTTCCCTGTAAGTGCAGTGGCTGCTCATTGTCCAGCACTTTTGTAAACACTGAGATGGCACATAAATGGACAGCAAGCACTTTTAAGCCATTAGCATCAAAGCATTTTAGAAAGTGCCTGCAGTTTTCTGAGAGAATGTAGGGAAAAGGAGAGCCAAGCAGAGCTAAGACAAGTAGAATGGTCCTAAAAAAGAATGTACTCCACCTCCTCAGTTTTATTGCCTTAAGAAGATAAGTGCCAGGCCAAATACCTGTGAAATATCTGGAATAAGTATGATTAATAGCCACTAAGTTTGACTGTCATCAGTCTACTAATCTAGTGAATCAGTGTGTAGAAATGTCACTGTGGCCTGCTGGCTATTGGAAGGCTTTGGGTTCGAATTCCAGGGCTGCTTGTGGCACCACTGAGGGCCCATTAAGCAAGACACCTTCCCACACACTGCTTCCTGCGTGCTGCGTTCCTGGTGGCCAAGTGAGAATAATTTGGTGCATTTTGCTGCCCTTTCTCAAGTGTCGATGTGGGTGATTGCCTAGTTCACGTAAAAGGACAGAGTGGCCATGGCCATTTCTTTGTGCTAAAATCTGCAATACCCAGGCACTATTAAGGCTAATTCTACATTCCAGAGTGAAGTGGATAACTTTCCAACTGTTGTAGGCTAGATCCAAAAGTTGTAAACTTTTCCCAGTCGCATCAAATTTTTACATTTTTAAACAGTTTTCAGTGAAAAAGAAAAAGGAAAAATGTGTTAGAATGATTTCACTGTGTTTATTACATAGTTACATAGCATAGGAGACCTCATAACAGTATCTGGCTTCTCCATCCATCCTGTCTTGACTTTTAAAGATGTTATGGAAACATACAATTATTACCCTTTTTCCAAAAACAGTGAATGTAGTGTATTTAAAAAAAAAAAACCTTTTAGACCATTGCTGTAGCCTTAAAGCATACTGTACATTTACATAACGCAGTGTCTGAAAAAATGACCAAAATCTGCATAGCTGTAAATAACCCTTAGTTTGGTCGGACTGGAAAACTTATTCAAGTTATTAAAAAGGGCTCAAATATTGTTTCGTAAGCATCTGAAGGTCATTGAGGGTTATACATTATTACATGAAGTGTTCTTCGTGTGTGAAGAAGGTGCTTGATACTGACACTCTATACATCAGTTTCTTTCCTTTCAGTCTTCTGTCAAGCAAAAAAACAAAACAAAACCTACTACTGTAAACACAAGTACAGCTGTAGCAGAGCAATTCAATTCATAACTGTTGTCTGGAGAATGGAAAGTTGGAGAACACATTAGGCAGGCAGACTGTTGCTGGGATGGTCTTCTGTTTTGGCCCATTAGCAGTTCGGATAAATCCAGTATCATTTTCAGGTTTAGAATGCAAACCGTGTCTGTGTCTGCTCCCTACTGACAATCTTAGGCTGTAAATCTGACCAAAAACAACAGTGAAGAATCCAGAAGCTTCATTAAAAAAGTTCTCCTGCTTCTGCTGTTGTGGAGTTACGCAGTAGTTTTGAGAACTTCAATGCCCTGTGGTACCATTTTCTTTGCCTGAGCTCCTACGTGATCAGTCAGTTTGACACTTGCTGTGGAAAATCAAAGCATTGCTTTGTCTTACATCAGTACTGCGTACACATAGTATCTATTCCTTAGTACAGTCTAAGGCTTTCTCTCAAATATCTGGCAAATATCTGCATGGTCAATATTGACACAGACAAAACTGAATGAAAATATGCAGTGTTTGAAGTGGCCTACCATCGTGCCATCAGTTTTCTATCAGTTATGTAAGCGATTTTCACTAGAAGGCTTCCTACAGTGAAATATATTTATAACTGAATGAAAAACGTCAGTGGCCACGTGAAATCTGCAAATAAATATGCTAGAGATAAAGTGAATGTGCAAATATCTGGTGTGAATTTGCCGGTGGTTGCGTGAAATAGGCTAGTAACTGAGGTACTATATTCCAGTGCCTGAGTGAATATGCTACTCACTGAGATAAATATACCAGCAGTTAAGTGAAATAGGCTTGTACATGAGGTAAATTTGCCAGTGGATGAGTGAAACAGGCTAGTAACTGAGGTAAATATGCCAGAGGCTGAGTAAATATGCTTGAGGCTAAGGCAAGCAAAGCAGTAGTTGAGTGAAACAGACTACTAGCCGAGATAAATATGCCAGTGGCTGAGTGAAAAAATGCTAGAAAATGAAGTAAATATGCCAGTACTTGAGTGACATATGCTGATAACAGAGGTAAATATGCTGGTTGTCTGAGTGAAAATTCTAAATTTTAACATAAATCTGGTTGTAAAAACAGTTAAAAGTGGAGGTTGTTTATCCAGAAGGACTAATGAGAAGCATATTAATTACTCTATTCCTTGTTTAGGTTGTTAGTTAGAACACTAAAAGAATACATAAATGCAGAAAGGACAAAATACACAGAGTGCAATGAGAGCAAGAGAGAGAGAGAGAGAGAGAGAGAGAGAGAGAGAGAGCGAGAGAGAGCGAGAGAGAGCAAGAAAAACACAAGAGAAACAATACAACAGGACAAAATAATATTTTGTGTAGTTGACAAAAGCAGCTACTATACAAGTTTGAATATACTGTAATACAGATACTGTATTCTAGCAGCAGTTATTTGTAAAAAAAAATGCACATTTAGGAAAACAGCAATAATTAATAGCTGTGCAAGTAATAGCAGGACAGGGAATGTGCCATAACTAACAAATAAAGGGGTATTCATAGTGGCATTTGAGGTGTAGGTGGTTTGTTTCAGGTACAGCAGTTCAGTGTGTGTATATACATTGTGTTAGGAGAAGGAAGAAGTTGAGTTCAACAGTGTGTTTGTTTGTTTGTTTGTTTGTTTGTGTGTATGTGTGTGTATGGAAGGGGGTACAGTTTATGATTCAGCTCTGATTGAGGAATCTGACGGCCTATGGGAAGAAACTGTTTCTCATTCTTCCAGTGGAGGCTCATGTGGAGGACAGGAGGAGAGAGAAGAGGGTGCATGAAGGCTGTGTGGGGTCACCTCCAATGCTGGTGGCTTTGTGGATGCAAATGTGTAAATGTTTATGACATTGGGAAGAAAGACCCCAATGATCATTTTACCTGTCCTTACTATCCTATATTGGGCCTTGTGATCCAAAACGGAACAATTTCCATACCACACAATGATGCAATTACACAGGAGACTCTCTATAGTCCCTCCGTATAATGTGGTCCCTCCTCAGTCTTGGCAGAAAGTAGAAACACTGCTGGGCCTTTAAGGCAATGAAGCTGGTGTTGAGGGTCTGTGTGAGCTTTTCCATGACGTGAACACCAAGGAACTTGGTGTTCTGGATGAACTCCACTGAGGAGCCATTGATGTTCAGCGGAGAGTGATCACATCATGCCCTCCTGAAATCAGCAACAACCATTGTTTTGTCCACATTCAGAGAAACGTTGTTGGCTTTGCACCATTCGAATAGCCATTGCACCTCCTCAGACCAAGAGAGTCATTGATGCAGGACACTGACGACTTCTTTGGCATGGGGATGATGGTGGTGGCTTTGAAGCATGTTGGAATGGTGCTGGAGATATTAAAGAAGTCTGTGAGAACATCTCCCAGCCGATCTGCACATCCTCTGTGACTGTGACCAGAAACGTTGTCTGGTCCGGCAGAGTTGTCTCTCATCAGCCATGTCATTTTGTGTTTCAAAACGTGCAAAGAAATGATTTAGCGCATCTCACCATCACAGGCAGGTGGAGATGGCCTGTGGTTGGTCCTGCCACATGCGCCTTGCACCCCCAGTGCCTGTGACAGGTTGGTCGCCTGATCTAAAGGTGGTGTCTTGGGTTCTCAGCAGTGCACTCACCTCCACAGTCATGCGCGACCTTTGGTTGGGGTGTATGGTGATGGTGTTGGAGACAGTAATGTCAACAATGCACTTGCTGATGTAGCCAGACACCGATGCCATGTACTCATCCAGGCTGTTCGAGCCACTGTAGGTTGCAGTTAGTGTGCTCAAAACAGTCCTGAAGAGTAGAGATGGTTCATGAGGGCTTCTCTTTCGAATGTGCTTGAGACGTCTGACGAGCAGTCTGTAGACTGAAATCAGCATATCAAAGATGGTCTGAGCAGCCGAGGTGGGGGCGGGCTTGACGTTTGCACCAGCGATGTTTGTGTACAGTCCAGCATACTCACCCCCTCTTTGGAAAGAGTTAATAACCAGAGTTATGCTGGTTATGTTGATGGGGAGTAGAATGGAGTACGCAGTACACAGCGTGCTATTTATAACATCCAATGTTTGTGAGCAAGGTATTTGTGAAGTTTGTGTGAACATATTGTAAGCTAATATAGGCCTAGGAAACTGGGTTAGCCTAACCGTTGCCTGTGCAAGTCCCTCTGAAAGACAGGTCTGAGAATAAGCTCTGATAGGGATTAAAATACCTTTGTCTTATGACTCTCAGTGTCCTGCTGTACTCCTGTTTTTATTTTTCTCTCTCAGAGGTTTCAGAACCATCAAGCCTGTTTGCTTTCATGATCCGAGAATGGGCAGATGTTTGTAATGTGTTGAGGCAAGGCGTTTCAGGTCAAAATTGAATGATCTGTACTGCTAATGCATAAGAAATACTGTGGCAATGACTACAAAGCTGCATTTCAAACAAATACAGTCAGTTCTGAATGTTTCATTCAGAACTGATAGTATCTGCTTGAAATGCAGCATTGGAAACTTGAATTAATTAAAATGTGAGGGTGCTTCTGCAAGACAACTGTGCAAAGGAGAATTCGTGGAGGCGACTGTCTTTACTTTGCCAGTCCAATGGCAGTTCACCCAAAAGCACCCTAGGAGGTTCACCAACATCTGCAAACCAAAAAGTTGCACACATACAGAGAAACACACAGAGCCCTCTTTTGTCTGATTTATGGAGAAGAATGAAAGCGAGGGAAGGGCACTGGGAGAGTGGAGGAGTTGCACTGTTCCCACAGGAGCTAAGGGTGTTGGAGAACATGTTACACTGTCTGGCAACATCAATCACCCCCCCTCAATCACACCGCACACACATACTCATCCTGATGTAGAAAGAGAGTGAGTGAAAGCCTGGGTGGGGAGAGAGAGTTAAAGAAAGATAAAAGAACAAGAAAGGAAAGGAAATAATCAGTTATCAGCAGAGGTGGGATCTCCCATGTTAAATATATATATATTTAAAAAAAAAGGCTTTAGAACTTTAAGACGGCCCATATGAGAGAACCCAGCTTTAAGAAGCCTTCAGCGTAGTTATAAAACTCTTTTTTTCCCAAAGAGTGCAGCAGGATGCAGCACGGTGTGCATCTCTGACAACTGGAAAACGTTACAGTAGCTTTTGTTTGTCAGGCTTTTGCCTTGGAGAAAGTGTGCTGGCATTGAACTTGGATACTCTCCACGTGTTTATATTTTATTCAGGGTGCCTGGTGCCTGTTTGACAACAATACCCGATTGTCCAAGTCCTTTACCATACACCGCTAGTGTTCCCAGACCCATTCTCAGATTACAGCATATGGGGCAAACAACATTCACATGGCAGTTTGAATGCACATCAGGTGTTCCATGCTTCAGCGCTACCCGGCCTTTTCCTTCACTTCCATACTCAAAGGTCGTGTTTTCAACATGGGGGCATACTTCTGTGAAAACAAGGAATTTACTAAGCATGGAGGCATGTGATCTTTCCTCATTTGTGTTCCTTCGTTTTTTCTCTCCTCTCCCATTTTCATCTGCTTTAGGTCAAGTACAGGCAGGCAGCGGTGGGTTATATAATACTCGTCTGCTATGGCGGGTGTACATAGAAGTGTTTTAGAGACACAGTTTGAGTGGTAGCGCAAGGTATGCCGTTTAAAAAACCTGACAGGACGGAAGCTTATTGGAAACATATGTGAGAGTTTGCTACTCTAGCTTTTCCCTCTTTTCTATCCTCCTCTCCCCCTCCTCCTCTCCTCTCCCTTCTCCTCTTCTCTCTCCCATTCTCTCCTGCTATCCTCTCCCCTCTCCTATTCTCTCCTCTCCTCTCCCTTCTACTCTTCTAGTTTCCACTTCTCCACTACTCCTCTCACCTCCCTTCTTCTCTCCTCTTCAGCTCCCCTCCTATCCTCTCTCCCCCTCTTCTCCTCTCCTCTCCTCTCCCCACTCCTTTCCTCCTCCGAAGTCTATCCTCTTCACCTTTTACCTCTTTCACCCCCCCTTTTTTTCTACTCCGATCTCACCCCGCCTCTCCCCATCTCTACATTCCCTCTTCACCTCTCCTCCCTCTTCTCTCCCCATTTTTTCTCATATCCTCTCCCCGTCTCTCTTCTCCCACCTCTCCTCTTACCCTTCCCTCTCCGCTCTTCTCTTATCCTTCTGCTCCCTTCTCCCCCTCTCTTCTCCTCTCCTCTAACTCAAGTGGTTAGTGTTTAGTGTGACCGTAGCTTTTCCTTGCAGGAGAACCCCTGGGATTACCAGGCAGCGTTCTGTCCTCGCCAGGTTCTGACAGCAAAAACGATGCCAGGAAAAAGTGATAACAGAAAGAACATCAGGTTCAGTTCACTGATTTAAGCAAGCAGTCAGAAATGTCAGCCCCCCTGTGAAAAGGTCAGCTGTAAGCTGACTGTTTTGTATTTTACCTTGTGAGCAGTTCTCAGCGAGGCAGTGTGAATCCTATGAAAAGGTATCTGTGAGAAGATTAGCGCATTGTCTGATATACAATTTGGCCACAGCATTTTTAGCATGATACTGTGTCTTGTTTTTCAGAAGGGACGAAGAACAAAATAACCCTAAATCCAGTCGCGGTTTCTAGAAAATCACTGACTATTGTAGTACTATTATAGTATTGAAGTGAAGTGAGGAAAAAAAACCCCAACCTGTCCATGTGTGCTTCATTTCACTAGTTATGTTTCTGAAACAATGAAGTGTAAAGGACAAACTGATATGTGTATATGTGTCTATTCACTATTCAAATTCAACCTCTTCTTTCAAAAAATGTCACTTCAGCTCTACAAAGTCATGCACATATGCTCAAAATCATTCTGCTTTTTATGAGTGACATTTGAAACTTTTCTAAAGTGGGTTGTCCAAATGTTCCCTGGCATGGATTTTAAGCAGTAGCACAGAGTCCTAATTAAAGGACAAGAAAATAGGCCATTTTAATTGCTGACATAAAAGTTTCATAAGCTAAAGTATTGGTTTGTTTCAATCAAAACAGATTTATGGCCTTTTTCTGTTATACATTTTTATTGAGGTTTCATTTTTGAAGAATGTATGACTTTTTTGGGGCTACATGCTAGTTTCATATAAATCTCAGTTTGTGTGTTTGTTTTGTAGCCAGCATTCTTTATATGGCCTTTGTATGGTGAGTAGCTTTTCTTTGGCCTACTTTGCAAGTGCATTCTCTCTCTTTGGTCAGCAATAACAATAGTTTCATGTCTGCTGTCTCCCTCACTGAGTCCATCGCCTTCCTTCTGTCTGGTTGTGTGCGAGAAAAAGGGGAAAAGGAAAGTCTTTATGTAAACAACCTTATGTTTTTCTTTCACTCAGCATCAGATCTGAGTGCTGCTGAATTCTTGAGGTAGAGCGCTTGACCACAGGCTCTGACTCAAGGCTTGGGTCTGACTTTGGTCCGAAGGAGAGAGAGAGAGAGAGAGAGAGAGAGAGAAAGAATAAGATAGAAGAAGACCTGCAGCCAGCACACTGAGGAAATACCATTGCTGCCTTGCTTTAATAAAGGCTTCAGAGCTAATATTGCTATTTTTGGGCAAATCCAAGGAGGACTGGTGCCTATCTGTGTGGTAATGGTTGATTCACTCCGAAAGAGGGCACTCTGACAGGCTGTTGTGTGGGTAAGAGAAAAGGAAACCTCACTTTGTTTCATAGTGGTATTGTTTTTTTTTTCTCTTTACATTTTAAAGTTTTTAGTGGAATTTTGAAGGCCATCTGGAGTCAATCTGTTGCCTACAAACTGTCGAGCCGTATTAATTTGTATTTTCAATCTGAAATCTATAGCAGCTGCAGCGGTTAGAAGTTCTCTCTGCCTTTTGTTTCACTCACTCATTTGAAGTAAATCTGGGGCTGTGAGCATGTTGTTGGCTTTCATGGGGAGTAACATACTATTTGTGCTCCCATGCCTTTATCATAGCCCTTTTCCTAAATACAATGTACTGTATCTCCGACTTGCAGCGGTGCTGGGAGAAGAGGCTTTATGGAGAAGCACAGAGAGAAAAAAGTAGATGCACAATGCTTGATGGAGTTGCACAAATTAGATCAGGGATGTATTTCTTCTACACAGGGTGCATCTTCAAAAAATACAATCAAATTTGTGACGTGCGTTTATACATGGTAACCTCAAGTCCGCAGTACTGACAGCATTTGTGAAGGTTTTATATCGAACTGATCGATTTTTTAGCAGAACCAGGAATAAAGTACATGAATTATTGGGACAGCGAAGGATTTTTATTGGAGCTGAAAGCATTTACTGGTATTCTGAGGTATTAGTAGGAAATGAAATGGCACAGAATAATGAAAGGAAGGAAAATCATCCAAGAATGTGATGTTGGAAACAGATTTAGAAAATGGATCTTTTGCCACCCTCAACATGCACAGCATGAATCAGGAAAGTGAGCGGGAAATGGAGAGGGAGAAGTCTCCCTCTGTGAGTGCGCTGCTGTTGATAATCAGTAACTCGGTGGTTAATAATGAAGGCTTCACTTATCATCACTATCCGAGAGGAACTGAGCTTGTGTGTAGTGCTCAGGGCCATTGTGGTCTAAGGCCTGATTATGTTTGCAGTTGTGCTGCCTCTCCAACCACCCTGTTTTAATTATGTCCTACAGATTCACACACCCAATGGCTTCCTGTGGTTGAGCAGTAACAAGGCAGAGACAGGAAAAGTATCTTTTGTTGTTACAGTAAATGATACTGTGATAATGTCCTTTGTTTAGTGTTTGCAGTTACTTTTCATTTTTAATCAACCCCAGCTTTTGTATGGAGGCTGCTACTGTGAGTTTCCCTGAAGCTGCCTGTGTGTTTGTGCTGGGTTGTCTCTCAACATTATGGGCAAAATCCTACTCAGCTCTCCATGGGATTATCTGCAGCAGTGCAACATCTATCTGTCATAAGAATGCAGCAGGCAGTCTGCTATTGACATTAAGAGATTTCTCTAGTATTTATAACACTGAGCGCAAAAATTACAGTACCAAATGTCCAAAGGGCACATTTAAAAAGCAGGACATTATTATAATGAAAATGAAAAAAAAATAACCCCCAGATTCATGTAGTCTAGATTTCAGAGATTCATGTAGTCAAAGACATGATTGACTATGTTTCCATGGGTGGAAAATTATGGCACAGAAAATAAAAAAAAATGTTATTCCAACTGCCTGGACACCTGGATTTGAACTTTATAGAGAAACAAGGCAGTCGTAACAAAATCCTGAGGAAGAGTTTTACTTTCTGAACCTGAATTTCCCACCTCGGAAAGCAGCCAGCAAGCAACTTGTGATTTATCCAAACACCTCCTATTCTAAACACTATGTACATAGCCACTAACCTTTTCATTTAACCTGGAACCATAACAGGACCAAGACAATGGACAATAAGACAATTCAACTCCCCAGTGTTCATTTCTTACTGTGTTTTATTCACTGCACCTTTTTAACCAATGGTGTTGAGAAAGAAGAAAACAAATAGCTCTATATACCCGGGCCCCTCCTTCGGGGCTTAAGAAACTTCTTATAGCAAGAAACTGCCCTGTCTGTGCGTACTGACCATCTCTTTCCCTCTGGTTTTGAAGGTGCGCGGTCATCCCGAACCTCAGGTGTGTTGGTTTAGGAATGGAAAAGCTGTGATTGCCGGAGGCCGGTTCTCCATGGAACAGAGCGCACGTGGGACATTTAGCCTGCTGGTTGAAGGAGTCCAGGAAGACGATGCAGGGCGATACACCTGTGAGGCTGTAAATGATGCAGGCAGTCGGCAGGTTACTGTGGAGATCATTCTGGAAGGTGCATCATTATTTTGACTGGATTTTATTTTAAAAAATAACATCTGAAGCCACTGATACTGACTAGATTTGAATATATTTTTTGCTAATTGTTTTTTGCAAAGGTCATTTAAGTTTTCCAGAGATAACTCTGGCTTGTTTGCTATATTTCAGAAATTCCACCACTGATTCACTGTGATTTTTTAATACTATTAGACCCAAAACTGAATCTTCACCACCTTGAAAGAAAAGGTTAGAGCTGGGTGAAGCTTTGCCAGCTGATGTATGTGATCTTTGTTTTGGCCGAATAACTTTCATACCACAGAGAAATCCCTGATTGTTGTCCAATCGTCCAAGCACAGCTAGGCTAATGGACTCCCACACTGAAGGAGGGAGACTGTGTTGGCAGGCGTCCTGAGCTTTATTCATTTAGCCTGACTAATGCAGGGCCTGATGACAGCACACACTTTTATCCTTCACAAACCTGCCACCTTGATACGTGACCCTGAACTACACTCAATAACAACGCCAATATGCCAACATTGCCTTGAGATACCTTCATATTTGAAAAAAAAGAGAAAAATATTCATTTTCAACCCCTACTGCCACTGTGTAAAGGAGATTTTGTTAAGATCCATTTTAATACCAGCTCCACTGCTCTTTGTCATTTAGCATATCGAGTTAACACGCAACCTCAGCCCTTGAAGGTCGTGATTACAGCAGGACATTGTTGAAAACCGACTGCATATTTGCAAAGCCAACATTTCTGCCTGTCCTCATTGCGTTCCTTTTCCTGTGGTGAGGCTGCACTGGCCCTGTCCTCCTGTATGTGCTCACATTCCTGTGCAAATACTCCAGCAGCTGTGTCTGAGTGTTTCCGCCGCTGCAATGCTGCTCATACTGACTTTACATTAGGCATGAAATAGCTACTTGGCACTCCAGTTTACATCCAGAGTCAGCGTAAACACAGGCCTGGGTGCAGGACTACATCTGCACCGATTTATATCATCATAAACATCCACCGAAACACCTCAAGCTGACTGAAACTGAAACAGAAACATATGGGGCAATGCATGCAGCCGGTAACTGGTGGCATAAACAGCATCTGAGGTCATGTTTGAACTCCACACAGCTGTGTTTGTGTGTCTATGTTTTATGTTGTACTTGTGAGTCCTGGGCTGTCATGAATTCACGTTTTTTCGTCCATTACACAGACAATACAGCGAAGAAGTACAACATGCCCTCTTCCAGTAAAACAGGGTAAGGTTTCTGTTTTCTGAGTTTACTGTGAGCATGTTTCACTGGCAGTCTTAAAATCTTTTTAAGCTTTGAGATCACGAGATCCAACGCTTTGTTGAATCATACTGAGTTTCAGCATCTTGCAATAATCTGTTTTCCTTGCATGGGAAATTTATCCCATTACATTCATGAGAACATTTGTACTAGGACAGCCTGCCAGAATTAAAAGCCCTTAAGCATGTCAGCACTTAAGATATCTGTGTAGCTACAGAAAAAGGTTTTAATTCTTTTTGAAGAACTGAGATGCCTGCCCTGATGGCATAAAGACAGATAATGATCGGTTAATGAATCTGAAGGTGCCATGGAAAGCCACGACTGCCTGTCAGATGGCCGCCTGAAAGAGGTCTGATGGAAACATTAATAAATCACCATTTTATTGGGTTGCTCACTCTTGACTTATCTCCTGGATTTTAAGGAGTCGCATAGGGCTCCCTGCTGTGGAGAACAGACCCAGTATCTGGGGTGAAAGCCCACCAAAGTTTGTGACCAAACCCTCCCGCCTCTACCTGAAAGTGGGGCAGACGGGCAAATTCTCTGCTAAGATCACAGGACGTCCCCAGCCTCACGTACAGTGGTTAAAGGTAAGACAAAAGAATGGAGATGTCTTGAATGACTTCAATTTTGCAACTTTGCCACTGTAGTAAACATACAGTAGGAGCTTATACCAACCATCATCATACAAACTGCATCACCTACTTAGCAGCTACAACACTGTCATAGCATTTGTGGTATTAAAAATTGGCAAAAGAATGTAACAGAGCTAAAAATATAGCAGCAACTTGTTTCTGACATTTACTTTTCTCCATGTTTATGTATACGGTTTTTACGATTTAGGCTTGCAGTTTGAATGTTGCTAGTATAGGCCTCCATTAGCTTTTACCTACTTTAGGCTTGTACAAAGCCCCAAACACTGAAAACCTCAGAAACCATGTGTTAACTAATCCACCACATTTTGAGGGACAAGGAAAATTGACTTCAAAGGGTATATTATCAGCTTTACTGTATATTAGAGTCATAAACACAGATTTGAGTGATTACTCTCTCTATTATTCTCTCTTAGGGTGATGAGGAGCTTCAGAGTTCAGATCACTACAACATGTTTGAACGGTCCGGACTACACTTTCTGGAGATCCGCAGTGCGTGTGCGGAAGACGCTGGGACATACACCTGCCTGCTGGCCAACAGCGCGGGCAAAGCCTCCGCTACAGCAGAACTCACAGTTCAAGGTATGAAACATTCTGAACCTGAGACAATATTTCGGAACCGCTTTTATTTATATTACTTTACATCAGAATGTGTTTCTTGATCTATAAAAGCTATGATTTTATTCCTTTTTTAGGTTCAGACACAGAAGAAGGCATGTAAGTACATTCACAAAGAACTATGACATGTTTGTTAAGCTTCATGAGTTTTTTGTTTTTTAGGATTTAAATTTGGTTGGGCTGGGCCTTTCTTTTCTGCAAACCTTCATTTATCTTCTTATCTTTGGATGAAGGCCTCCATCTGTAAACCTTCTCCCAACATTTTATCTTCCTCCAAGCAGAATCAAATCTTCCCCTCATGATCTCCCAAACACAGCTGCCTCTTCTGCCCTCAAACACACCAGCAACGGCCTTATCAGCGACCAAAAGGCCACCAGCACATCTACAAGGACCTTAACCTCAGAGGTGCACACAATGGTGACCACCACCACCACAGCAGCCAAAGACAGCCTGGCAACCAAAGCAGAGGCACACAAAAACACTGGGACATCAGCAGCACAGCCCACTGATGAGGCCAAAGATGAGGGGTCAGCGGCAGGTCAACAGAGGTCCGTCAGCTCCATAACCTTTAGGAGTCAACAGACCAAGAAGAGCGGTTCTGATTTCAGAAACCAGGGGACAGATCGAGATGTGGAAGCAGAAGCTAACAGATCTCCAAGTAGAAGCCCAGTGCCTGCAGCGATGGAGTCCAGCAGAGAGGCCCGCAGACTGGCCAGAGAGAGCCGCCTCGAGGCCCTGGCAGCTCCGCCCAGCTTTGACTCCCAGCCTCAAAGCCAGGAGGTCACAGAGGGAGCTAAAGTAGTATTCAAGTGCCAAAGTAAGTGTGTTGACCTGATGTTAAAGGAATAGTTTCACAAAAACACTCTGACATGTTTTTTTTTCCAAGACATGGTTTTTGTCTAATATTGGCTTCTTTAGCATTCACTGGGGCTACAGTGCTAATGTAGCTAAAAAGGAACTGAAGCCCATACCCCATTAATTACCCCTGTGGAAACTGTAAGCCTAAATTACACAGCTGCCTCCAACTGTGTCGGGTTGTTAAATAACCTTAAGTGGACTTTCTTATGTGGTTGTAGGTAATATATCCTCCTGAGACCCGAAGAAAAAAAATGTCTTACAATTTCTTTTCTTTTGTGAAGAAATTTGGGCCTAAAAAAACACCTTACAATTAAAATTTCTTTGAATATATTTTTTGTTTTAATTTCCCAGCATGTCCACTGTAGAGGACAACAGGACAATTTCTGTGTGAAAATAGAACAGAATTTAGAAAATAAAAAGGGGATATTAACCCAAGAACAGGTTCAATTTGATAAAAACAATAAAATTCTGTATCACTCTTCTGTTGTTTGTTGCTTGAAAGGAGAACGAAACGCGTATTTTAGTTTAACAGTGAATTATAAGCCATAGAACATCCTCTGGACATTTTACGTGAGATAGTCCTTGGGACATGTTTTATTTTTGGTTATTCAGAGGAACATTTTCCATTTGTATGTCTTGCCACTGCAGTCCTTGTTCCCAGCATGTAAACCCATCACATGACACATCACTGGAAAGCCCAGGATGTCCTCTACAGAACACAATAGGGCTTGATGGGGAACTCCAAATACTGAAGGAAGATACAGGTGAACAAAATGTCCATTATAAAGAACATAAATGAATGGGCCGGGTCTCAGGAGGATATAAACACCAGACCCAGTCAGATCACATCCCATCCTGCAGTCTATGGGCACAAGGCAGGGAATCACCCTGGGCACTACGCCAGCCCACCACAGGGCACACTCTCCATTCACTCACACCTACGGTCAATTTAGAATCCCAAGTTCATCTGAGGTGCATGTCTTTAGACTGTGGGAGAAACCAGGAGACCCCGGAGGAAACCCATGGCACCACAAGGAGAACATACAAACTACACACATACACACACAAGGCCAGGACCCGCATTCAAACCCCAAACCCTGGAGGTGTGAGGCAACAGTGCTACCCACTGCACCACTGTGAGGCGCAGAACATGACAAATAACATTATAAATCTTAGTTTAAGGTGAGACATTTAAGGAATGAGACATTAAGCAGTGTTTTGCATTGAACTGTGCAGCATTTTAATTCCTAGTATAACTTGATGAAAACAAAACACCTCTTCCACTGCATGTTCACTTCATCGCTTTGAAAAATGAGCACGAATGTAAAGCAAGCCACTGTAAGTGATTTGTTGATGTTGGAGATTCAAGGGGAAGTGAGCAGGGATAGTCAGGAAGGGCTCCGCTCTTCTGCTGTGATCAAACGAGATGGGTTTCCCTTAGGGCTGCATCTGTCAGCCGCAGTCTCGGGAGACGCCGCCATCGCAGTGTAGTCTTTATCCGGCGCTAAGGTCTGATTTGGCTCATCAGTGAGGCCTTCGTGAGGCGCACACATCGAGCTGTTAGGACAGGCAGGATAAAGACACGGTGCTCCGGTGGGACCATGGCTGTCAGCCACGCAACGGCAGTCACACTTCCTTCCGTGTGACAGAGCGGCTTACGGGCAAACAAACCGCCAGACACTCGACTTCAAACAGAACGTGCATCTCTGTCCTCACTGTTCAGCATCCAGTACTATATATAATTATTCTATATTATATAGGACTTCATCCCAAATGTTTTGATTTAATGGATATCATTTGGAATTGTTTTTGTCAGCTCAGCATCTAGCACTGAGTTCGGCAACAACCTAGCATGGTGCTAACCTTATGTCCACATCACTCACTCGCCCCTGAGCAAGTGGAGGTGTTCAATAATCTGTGGTTTCTGACACCGTACGACTCACTGCTATATGAAAATGGACTGAAGTAGGTTAGCATTGCTAACATAGTCCTGAATTGTTTTTCTGGACAACACTGTGTCATTCAAAGTGCTGCCAGAAACAGATGCTTAGATTCTAATTACATTCGAGCTTTTCAGTGACAAATAATGATACAAGACACTATGGAACACCATGTTGAGTGTAAGCTTAGCATTCGTTAAAGTTGTTAATTTTCTGGACATGTATTTGCGATCGGATCAAAATAAACAGATTGGTGTTCTAAAAAAGATCCTGAAAAAGTAGAGAAATAATTTGCTGGGTCTACACTGAGCCTAATGTTTCCTTTGGTATAAAAGCCCAAAGTGACTAAAAATCCAAATTCATTAAAATTTCACTCGAATACAGAGGGGCATTCAGAACCCTCTCCTGAAGTATTAAAGATAAAATTGCCCTCCCACTTCATGTAAATACATAGTGATGCACATTTCTCAAAATGACCAAGCTCAACCAGATCTCTCCATTATCGGGCAACTAGACGGTAAAAAAAAAAAAAAGAAAATAATGTATGTTTTTAACCAAGCCCACAAAAAATGCATGTTTTCGCACAACTGTTCCCATTCAATGTGCAGGTAAACAACAGACATTATCTGATCACATCCCGTGTAAAGACCAGACCACAATAAATCACATCCCATGTAAACACCAGACTGTATTAGATCACATCCCATGTAAACACCAGACTGTATTAGATCACATCCCATGTAAACAGAGTGTATCATTTCTCCTTCCATGTAAAATGACAAAAAATCTAAACCTATCCAGTGAGATCATAAAAAGAGCATCTGATTGTGGTTTGTGACAAAAGTAACCACAGTACATTACCATAGCTTAAAAACAGCAGCCTTAAAATAATTCATACCCACCTGCTGTGGTATTCCAGAGCTCTTCCAGTTTAAAGATTAGGAACACGCCCTTCTAATGAGCTCTGAGGTGAAAAGAGGCTATTCATTTCATAATTGATTACGTATAAATTCAGCATTAAGTTCCTACTCACTCCCTGCACTCCTCCAAGGTGCATCGTCTGGCTCTGCCATCCCTACACACAAGGTAAACCCAGTCCAGACTGGTCTCGTCCTGGTTCTCCACTGGTGGAATGTGCTCACGGGTGGAGGTAGCTCAGTGGGTAGGATACTTGCCGCCGGACCAAGAGGTCATGGGTTCGAATCCTACCTTCATTATACCACCACTGGGTCCCTGAGCAAGACCCTTAACCCCAAATTGCTCCAGGGAGACTGCCCCCTGTAGTTAGGGAATGGAAGTCGCTTTGGATAAAAGCGTCTGATGAATAATGTAAATGTAAATGCTGCCTAAGCCAACCAGAGCAGCAGAATCTCTCTCTATCTTCTGAACCTCCAGAGAACCTCCTCACCTGTTGATCTATCTGTCTTCTTGCAATTGTCTTACATAAAGATTTAGCAGTTAGTGCTCTCCTCTGGTTCTCACGCTGTCCTAAAACTTCTCATACTGTCCTGAAACTCTCCTCTGGCCCTCACACTGTCCTGAAACTTTCTCCTGGGTCTCTCAGAATACGAGACCCTAGTGAGCCAAGGGGGACAGGGGTAAGGAAAGAAACCTCGAGAGGAACCAAGACTCAAAAGGGGAACCCATCCTCCTTAAGTCAACCCGGAGAGAAAACCACATCCTCCTCAGGTCGACTACTAAGTGGCCGAAAACCACATCTGTATTTATTAGAGTCCACAAGTGAATTTCCGTGTCACTGTGAAGGGATTCCCTACTGCATTTCTATTGTAGTCAGAAGGCGAATAAGATCAAATTGGTCATTCTGATGTATGGATGAGGCTGAGGATGCCTTGCAGCACTACAGAATACTACAAAACACATCACGGATTACATTCTAGTCAGTCCCTCAAACACATCTTGGGCAAAAATGTGTAAATTAGATAAATAAAAATGTGCTGAAGTTTCCCTTTAATGTTGCGAATCCATGACAGCTGGCAGTCACTCGGAGTCTGACGCCGCAGCTCCTGCACACTTTTTCATCTTTATCACCCTCCCAGTCCTCCCATTCCTCTTTCTGTGAACAGTGAACTAAGCATGCGAATGAATGAATGAATGAAGGAGGAGAGCAAGGTGAGAAAAAGGGAGAGAATGAAAAACAATTACATGCTTGGAAAGACTCGATAAGGTAATAGAAGCTTTTGTGCCACAACTACACGGAAAACAAAGGCTTCATCACAACACAGCGTTAATTTGAAGTACTTCCATCTATATTTATTCCAACTCTTTTCAGGGGCCAAAAGTAATTGGACTAATTAGCACAGGCATAAACCATGGTGTCGGCTGCCTGAGATCTGCAACCCACAAAAATTACATAAGTACATTAAAGCAATAATTTAGCATCAAATCCACTTTAAATGTAGACATTTGGTGTTTTGAGTTTGCTCTTTTAGCTTTAGCGCTGCCGCCCCCACGCTTCCCCACCTACCGGGTGTCTTCCCTGCCGATGCTCTGCGATGCTCTCCTGCTGCTTTTGGAGGCTTTTTTGCCTGAAATGCTGCTGCACTATATGAACAAAATTATTGGGACGCCTGACCATTACACCAACAGGGATTTTATTGGCATCCATTTTATTCCTATCCATAAACTTTAATCTGGAGTTGGTCCCCCTTTGCAGCTATAACAGCTTCCACTCTTCTTGGAAGGCTTTCCACAAGATTTTG